>VZRJ01003987.1:378721-400027 GCA_013397565.1 Ptilonorhynchus violaceus | reverse complement strand
CGCGTCCTTCCCCCCCCCCCCCCAACTCCTGGAAAGGCAGCGTGTTTAGCGCTGCAGGGTTTCGGCGTGCGAGTGGCGGGGCGGCTCTGGGAGGGAGCGCGCATCCATCCTGCTGACACGGCAATAAAACCGGTGCGGCTGCCAGAGAGGAGAGTCAGCAGCAGATGTGCCCCTGCAAACTGATGAATGCTCTTCCCAGATACTGCTAATCCCTTTTTCTCCTGCTCCTAGGCCTCCTTCATTGTGCTCCCCGCCATTAAACAGCTCTTTGAAGGCAGCGCTAGGAGTCGTTCCGTCCACGTGGGAATGTCGCTTGCCGGGTTCGTAGCCTTTGGCTCTGGGCATGCAGAGCTTGTTTTACAGAGATGGGGAGAGTGGTGTCCAGGGTGCTCTGGTGACCCCAAAGTGCTCTGAGTTTTGGGTGACCCCAAAGAGGTCCTGAGGAGACCCCCAGGAGGGTCAGTGGACTTGGTGGAGATCCACCTGGATGCCCCCTATAATCCCAAGGTAGACAAATTCCCAGGAAGCTGCTGCTTTCCTGGTGATGCTTCCTCTCCCAGCCATTGGGAAGCACATGGGTGTGGGGAGGAATGCCATGCTTGGAGTGGTGTGTTAAATCGGGCCATGTTTCCCTGGGCTGAGGGCAGGTGGGCGCTGCTTTCCAGCTTCCACAAGCTGCCCCACAAATGTCGTTCCCAAAGCCTGGTTTTCTGAAGGATGCTGAAGCCTTGGTCTGCAGGAGGGACACAACAACAGCCCTGAGAAGGCTTGGAGAGTGTCTGCCAAAATGCAGGTTAGGAGGGAACTTAGAATCATGGAATTACAGACTGATTTGAGATGAAAAGGACCTTAAGGCTCATCTCATTCCACCCCCCTGCCATGGGCAGGCGCACCTTCCACCAGACCAAGCTCCTCCAAGCCCTGTCCAACCAAGGACAGGATCCCAGCCCCAGGCTGACGGCCTGTCCCATCCCTGCCCACCTGGAGCTCATTCCCAGATTCCTGGAGGTGGAGGAGCAGGTCCTGTAGATAGAGTGAAGCGATTGCCTGAATATTCATGTATCGGCGGGCGAGCTACAGCAGGCCCTTGTTACAAACTGCTACCCAAACTGCTTACATCCATAAATGAGGGAAATAAATAAACAGATGCTTGTTAATTGACTTAATTACCCACCAGCAAACAGGAGACTGGGAGCACATCAATTAAAAAAAATGTTTTTAAAACTGTCTCATAGTAATTCTTTTCCATATGCAAACCACGCTGGTCTCTTCTGCCTGTAATAGACTCCCCCAAGACAGGGAAAGGATTTTCATTATGCAGGAAGGAGGGAGCAAATTCTGAAAATGAGGGTTGTGGCTCCAAATGAGCCCTAAATTTATGCCCTCTTCCCAAAACCAGGGCTGGGCCAGTATTTAACATAAAGCCATGCCAGGAGTGATTGCAAATAACCTTCCTTGAGCAAGAGAAATCCAGCAGCTAAAGTAATCCTTGTTTTCCAGCTAGGAGCAGGCATGAAGGAGGAGGTGAGGATGGAGAACTTGTAAAGATACTTATTTATTTTATCTTCTCTTTTAGAGATGCTCAAGAAGAAGGGGAAATGGGAAAATTGAAGACCTGTTCCTCTCACTGCCATGTAGATGTGTCCAGCCTGAGAGTGTGGAATGACTGATGTGCTCCTGACGGGGCTGATGCTCAATGTGAATATCCATTCAGAGGCTTGTGGCCAAATCCATTATTTTTTGTCCCAGGGTGGATGCAGGAGGTCCTGTGCCAACCCTGGAGCAATCACAGAAGAGTTTGGGTTGGAATGGACCTCAAAGCTCATCTCATTCCCTGCTCCTGCCATGGGCAGGAACACCTTCCACTGGACCAGGGTGCTCCAAGCCCCGTCAGTCACTGCTGTGCACACACTTTGAGCCTCTCTAGCCTGGTACCTGCCCTTTTCCAGCCTCCTCTCCCAGCGTGTTTGCCCTGTTCCCGGTCTGGCAGGGCGGCTGTGCAGAAAAACCAGCGTGGGTTCCCTTGGGACTGCTGGCAATCGCTCTCCAGTGCCGTTATCTGCGTATCATGATTAATGAGTGTCCCCAGGGCAGGCAGGTTGTGAAAGAAGCCCCATTATCGTGGCCCTGGCTGCCTCCCTGACGTCAGTGTGACGCAGCAGCACACCCAGGGGAGCGCGGGCTTTTGGGTGCAACCAGAAAAAAAAAAAAAAAAAAAAAAAAAACAAAAGAATGAAAGGGTGGAGTGAGAGGCAATAAGAGATGAAAGGAGATTGTCTTATCACCCAGAGCTGGCAGCTGGAGTGAATTTTCTCTCCACAGTGCAGACTCTGCAGTGTGGGTGACGTTCTCTTATCGTTCAGATCCCACGGATCCAGCCCTTGCTGTGGAGTGGCTGCAGGAGAGGGGGGGTCAGTGGGTGGGTGCTGCACCAGGTGTGGGGCTCACCTTGCTCAGATCCGATGGCACATGGATTTTCAATCCTGCAGGGATGATGTTGTGCCATGTACCTTGTACCACAGCCTCCTGATTGGGCTTTGGTTGGTTTTTTACTCCTGGCGCTCTCTGCATTGCTGAATGACGCTGGGAGCACGGCCTTGGAGCAGCACTCCCACTGTGCCAACCTCCCTGGCTTTGGCTGGGCATCAGCTGGTGACCATCAGGATGTCGCCAGGCTCACAGGTATGGGCTGGAGCTTGTGGCCAAACAGCTGAGTGGTGGAGGTGGAGAGGATGAGAGCCAGGACAGGCAGGGGAAAGGCAGCCCCTCAAAGCGCAGGGGCGGTGTAAGGCAGCTGGGATTCTCCTGTTGCTCCTGGTTGGGAATACCAGGCTTGTGTGCCTGGAGCAAGTCAGACAGTGGTGGCATCTGGCACTTTTGCTCTGTCTGCTCCTCAGTCTCCCACTGATCCTGGTGCCATGGGACACAGGCAGTGATCCCTCTAAAGCTGAGGGCACGTTGCAGCCCCGTCACTGGCAGTGCTCCACGGCACCCGGGGAAGGATTCAGCTTCCAGCACAGGAGCTGTGCATCCTCGAGCCTGGAGTCCAGGCGAGATAAGCAGCAGTTCCATAAGCTCCCTGTGCCCTGCCAGGTACAGGGCCACCCTGCCACCTGGCACTGCTGCTGGTTCAGTGCCTGGGAAAGAGATAAGAGAGATAACAGCGGGAGCGGGGCCACTGCACTTCCCTCCCTTTGGGAAGCGCTGCAGGAACCCCTCGAAGGGCAGTGGGGGGAGGAGTGGAGCATGGCAAGGTGGTCGTGGTGGGACCAGGCTGGCAGTGCTGGCCCCTCTGTCCTGCCCAGGGGGAAGTGTTGGAAGCGCTGCGGAGGAGCGGGAGCCGGGCGGGCTCCCTGCCAGCCGCGGGCTGCCCTGCCAGCCTGGCACCACCGGCTCCCGGGCCCGGCGTGTCTCTCAGCAGGACGTGAGTTCCACCAGCTGCTCCTGCAGGCCTCTGGTTGCCACGTTACCTCCTCGCCAGGGTTCCTGCTTGGCATCCTGCGCCGTGCCTGTCCGGCTCCTCTGGCATCCGACGTGCTGCTGCCTGCCCCCTGCGCGCTCCGCAGTCGGGTTCCTCCTTGGAAAGCGGCCACGCTGCCAGCTATTTTTGGAAGACAGGCATCTATTGTCTTGGGCTGTTCCCTGCAGGGTTCACTCACAGCTCCACAGGGCCCCCCCCGGCACCCTCTGCCTTCCTGTGGCATCCCTTTTGTGTTCCCCATGGCACCTCACAAGGCCTGGCAGAGCCCTTGCCACGTTTTGGGAATGCCCTGACACAGCTCCATGAATCATCGAGGGGGTCCAGGAGCAGGGAGTGTGAGATTCCCACCTCCAGTCTGGTGTTATCCTGCAAGCCAACCTGCAGCATGGGATGTACAGGGAATGATCTGGACCCCAGCGCTCCAGGCTGAAGCCAGGTATGGGTTTGAGTGACAAGGTCTCCAAACAGGATGGGTGGCACCTGGATTTCGGGATCAGCCCCTGCATTAGGCAACACAGACAAGGATTTCCAGGCAGGCTGTATGCTTTTGGCAGGTTGAAGTTGGAGGCTACACTGCAGTCCGTGGGTTGTCCTTCCTTCTCCCATGTCACAGCCCTTGGAGCTGGGCTGAGTTTTGCAGCCACAGTGTCCATAGCAAGAAGGCTGGGCTGGTGCTCCCCCAGCTCAGAACCACCGTCAACCAAAGGTTCCACTTCTAAAATTCCTCTGATGTTGGGTTCTCTTTACTGCCCGTTTATTTTTGCCTCTTCCAGAATTTAAAAAAAAAAAAAAAAAATCTTGAAAAAATTGGAAACTCAACCATTTTCAACTGTGTTGGTTTGGAGAAGAGAGGAAGGGAGGGGTGGGAAGGGGAGATGGGACTGAGCTATTTTAGTGTAAATCCATCTGCGTTGATAATTCTTCATCCAGCCCCAGCCATTACTGGATGTGCCGGGTGGCCTGGCCAAGAAAACACCTTCCCTGGTTTTGCGAGCGCTTCCACCTCCACATTCCCGGCGTGGTGGGTCAGCACGCGCTTCGGAAGGGCCACCAGCAGAGCCGCAGGTTTGGACGCTGCTCCCTCGGCGGGAGGGAGCAACCCCCAGCTCCTTCCCAGCGCACGTCCCTCTCCCTGCAGTCAGCTCCACATCTCTGGAACGAGCGATCTCGGCACCGATGGCCCCCTCAGCGTGTCAGAAAAGTTCCATGCAATCTGTTTACTCTGGGACATATGCTGTGTTGATGCTGCCTGGAGTCTTGCTGCCTCTAATAACTTTGGGTGTAATCTCCTCCGGTTTGGTGCCTGGGGCAACCGATTGACAGCTGTGGAAAGAGGCCTCCGACGGGGGGGGGGGGGCAAAACGCCTCGGTGGCTCCGTAGCTCCTCCGGCACCGCCGTAAGAACCGGCACGTGTTGCCCCCCGAGGCACGGATCCTCCCCAGGGGGAATCAGAGGAGGGCCACGGGACCGCCGTTCCCGGTCCTGGGCGAAGGGTTTGGGCCGCCGTGTTCCGCGCCAGCCAGGTGAAGCCGCCTCCCGCGGGAAGTGGCTGTCGGACGTACGCATCAGAGCGCGTTTACGATGTAAATTAATAAGTGCCATCTGCTTACCTCCGGTGTTATGAGAATGTTGTCTTGTGGCTGGCTACAAACAAGACAACACTGAGGAGGGAACACCTGCTGGGACATATTTCTGCGGTTTATTTTCAAACACGAGGGGGGGATTGTTTTGGGTGGGAGGGATAGGTACCGTCTCCTCTCGCTCTGTATTAAGTGCTAATGAGTGCGTGGATTGCCAGGGCGACATCCTCGAGGAATTAGTGAGGATGGGGTAAACTGCATCCAAGGGCAGAGGGACCTCGGCAAGGACGCTGCACCTCTGCGGCTTGTCCTCGACTGATGAAGATTTAAGGGGATGTTTAGCTGGTGAAAAGTTGCTGCTTGTCAAATGTAAAGCTCGCTGCAGGGATATATTGATTCCAGGCAAAAGGGCCCTAGAGGTAAAAAAAAAAAAAGGTCTGTCAAAACATCCCACTTCAGCCTTTGGGGATGGGATGGTCTCAATTTTCATTTCAAAATCGCAGCCCACTTTTGAAATGGAAATTATTCTAATGCCGAGGCAAAGATGAAATCTTTCCCTTGTAGCAAAAGGAAATGTTTTGTTTGACCACAGATACATTTTTTTTTTTTCCCCAGTTTTCCCAGAACAGAAGTAAAATCTAAAGAAACAGAGAGCAGATAAAAAAGTGGGATCCCTTCTGACTACGAGCTCTCATTTCCACTCAGATGTTCCCGAGCTGACATCCATCCTCCCCTCATCCCTCTTCATTTCCCTCATCCCCTTGTTTTTCCACAGAACAGCAGCTCCACAGGGCAAGGACTCACAGGCCCGGGGTTTAATTCCTGACAGCAGGCAGGAATCCCAGTGTGGCTGTAGAGGTGTTTGTGTAGGTGATTGTTATGGCGGTGACTCGTTTTTATTTTGTGCTGCCCGAAGCACCTTGTGGTGAGCGTGTCTGCTCGGAAAAGCGCCCCTGTGGGAGGGATGGCAGCTGAACTGCTCTTCCTAGGGAGCGTGTAATGCTGATTTTCCCATTTTTCTGCAGCCTGCATAGGTCTGGGTGTGCAGGATGGGGGTTTCCAATGCAGAGCAAGGATGCTGGTGGGGAAGGAGACCTCCTGCCCAAACTTGCAGAGATGGAAGAGCTCGGGATGAGCTTGAGCCAGGGATTTTTGAGCTTGGGATTTTACAGAGGAGAGGGCTTTTCTAAGGAAGGGCAAAGGTGGGAAAAGGACAATCTGGGTGCAGAAGGGCACAGGACTCACTGCTGGGCAGATCTGGGGCTGCCAGAGCAAACTGTGGATGGGAAATGTTGGAAGCTTTTGTGATGGTAACCAAAGAGAGGAATGAATGAGTTTGGAGAGGCTTCTGCAGGGAGGTCAATGCAGGAGTGAGTGTCCTGTTCTCAAGATTGAGAGCTTTCCATATGACCCTGAAAAGGAGGGGTTTGGGGCATGGAGCAGGCTCCAGGTGCATCCTTGGAGAGGATGGGGGAACCTAAACAACCTCAGAAACATTTCTCCCGGGCCATGTTTTCTAACAAGTCATTTTTGAGAGTCTTTTTATCAACTTTGCTAAGCCAACCTGGCAGCCCCCCTTCCTCTGCCACTGCCCTGCAGGGAGCAGTTTATCGTGCTGCACCCCAGCAAGGATCTTCTCACCCCGGGTGCAGGATGGACCACAGCCAGCCTTGGCTCAGTAGGAGAACTTCCATGCTTATTCTTCATTTTAAAAAGGATTTTGACAATGAAAAGGCATCGATGGAAGTTTTCCCCCCAATCTCATTGATTTCTGTGTCCTTGTAAGCACAGGGGCGATGGTGGACTGGCATGGGGATACCCTTCAGTGTGGGGTGTTTCTGGGGCAAAGCAGCGGAGGCTGGAGCCCTTTAAATTATCCTCCTGATGTTCAGCTGCCTCTCTGCCCCTTGGCTGCTTTCCATCTCTGCCCGAAATCCGGGGTGACACGGTCAAGCCTTAATGAAACATTCCGGGTGACTCAGGCCCGCTGGCTGTTGTGAGTGGCACATGGCCCAGGGCAGAGATGCCATTGTGGGTGTTTGCCATGGGGTGGGGAAGGAGAGGGGCACTGGAGGCAGCCACTGGCATGTCCCTGCCCCATGCTGATGTGGGGGATGCTGGGGGGCAGAGCGAAGGGGACCCAACAGGGAGGTCAGCACAGCACGTGGTGGCGGTGGTGGTGGAACAGTGGGGTTTTGGTGCTCCTCTCCCCCAGGGCTGGGCAGCTGCCAGAAGAGGGCTGACCACAGCTGGATTTCCTGGTAAAAATAACTGCACGGCATAAACTTTCACAGCAGGAAGAGTGGAGAGCAGCTGGGGCTTGACTCCCTCCTGCCACCACATCAGCAAACATCTGCCCGCGCCAGAGTGAATCAGAGCAAGGAGGGAATGGCTGCGGTTGGCACTGGTAAAACCCAGGGGAAATTCTGGGGGGCTGGGAGTAGAATAAACGCTGGGCTAAACTGATTCCCAGAGGCAAGAGCACCAATGGTGGAAGGGGAAAAAAAGGGAGGAGGCGAGGAGCCTTTCCCAGGACGAGTGAGGGAAGATGGCTGGCTCTGCCCTGAGCAGTGATGCTGTTTGATTTTGTGGTATTTCTTTTGTTTACCGTATGTCCTAGCAGGATGGGGCTGGGCTGCCTGTGTGGTGTTGGTCTGAGCCCGTTTGCTTTGCCAGGGCGTGGTGGGAGCTGCTTTCCCACCCCAGCTCCGGGCTGGAGACCGAGGATGCCCCTCTTCCCACCGGGAGCTGCGCCCTGCACACAGAGATACTGCAAGCCACGGGCTGGGAAAGGAGACCAGCGCATCCCTTGCTGGTATTTCCACCTTCCCCCCAGGACTTTTCCCTGGGCGGTGCCGGCTGTGCTGCCCCTCCTGTGACCAGCCGGAGGACGCAGAGGTGTGTTGCAGAGGATGCTTTTGGTGAGGAAGTGACCGTGGAGCCACCTGGCCAAGCCGGGAGGGACAGTGCCCACCCTGCCGAGCCGGGGGCACCCCGGGCACCCCACACCGCCCACCTCCTTCTCCATAGGATGCGGTGGCAGCGCCGGCTCCACGCGCTGCTTCCCGGGTCGTGCCAAGGGTTGATTCCTTCACCCTGACAAAGCCTGTGTGGCAAAGCTGGGAGGAGAAGCCAGTAATTTTCCACTATCCCCGGCATCGGGAGGCACGGAGCAGGCACTGCAAACCTGGCCAGGCTCCACGGCGGGTTCACACCTATTGCTTTCGCAAGACGTGCGATGATAAAACCCCGAAAGGCAAAGGAAGGCCATTGCTCTGATTCACTCAGCGTGCTGCAAGCTGTCCTGCTTTGTTCCCTCTCCTCTTCCTTTCTTTTCTTGCCCCATTTCGGGAGAGGAGAGGGGGTATTTCATGTTCCCGGGCTATTTCAGGCAGTGGCAGTGTTAGTGACTCAGGTAGCCTGACGCTGCCACCCTGCTCCTATCCCAGCACTTCCACGGAGCCCGGGATCTGCATATTGGCTGTGACACCTCCTAATTGCTCAAGATAGATCACTTAAGAAAAAATCTTCCATATGGTCCACAGGATTTAAATTTTTTCATGTATTTTTTCTCCCCCTTGCTTCTACAACTGTTACAGGGAGAGATATTTTTCCCCCTGTTTGACATAGATATAATCTTCTTCTGATACACAAATGCCAGATGGCACCACAAAAAAAGATAATAAATGTGTCTGCAGCCTTCGACAGTTAAGTCTGGGAACCTGGGAAATGGCTGTGGAGGAGCTGGGAGTGGCTGGGATCAGGGTTGAGAGGTTTTTTGGGGGAAGGGGAAGGGGACATGGAGACATCAAAGATGTTGAATTTGGGGAACCTGGGAATGCTTTGCTTTGCACCCCATGCCCAATCCCTGCCAGGCATCCTTGTCTAGGATTTGAGCTGCTGTCAGTGATGAGCAAAGCCAAGGACCCCCGAGCAGTGGAGGGATGTTGTTCTTAAATCTCCCTCTGGGAAGAGACTCTGGGATGCAATGAGAAGCAGGGAAAGCAAATTCCAGAAACCTGACGACCTGATGCAGTCCATGGACATCTTATGGCTGGGTTTGGACTGACTTGGGATGGGGTATTTAAATCCCCTGGGAACACGCTGTGAGCACAGTCCTTCCTGCTGCAAGGTGGTGAGCAGGGTGAGAGAGAAAGCCCTTCATTTGGCTGGGACCATATTACTGTATGTAAATGTTGCTTAATGCTAATCTGCTAACGTGCTTTCTCTAATTACGGGGATGAAAAATGATGTTGTCTTGCTTTGTGCTCCGGGATAACCTTGGAAACACGGTCTGTCACCGCAGCAAGGAATTTCCTCCCCAAACCTATGTTTAATAAACAAATACGAGAGCAATCAGGTTGCAAAGCGCTTTCCTGGAAAAGGGCAGATGATTTTTTTTCTCTGCTCCAGCTGCTTGGATTTCTCCACACTGGCCTTTGTGTCTTCCCTATTGTCCATGGGGGATGCAGGCAGGGATCATTGCAGGACCTGGAATAGAGTCACCATTCCCTGGAAGTGTTCGAAAAATGAGTAGATGTGGCACTTGGGACATGGTTTATTGGGGAAGAGGGTGGTGCTGGTTAGTGGTTGGACTCGATGGCCTTAGAGGCCTTTTCCAACATCAGTGATTCCATGATTCTGTGAAAGCACACCTGCTTTGTGCATTGTGCACAGGTTGGACTGGGGACCCCCAGAGCCAAAATATCCCTGCTGGTGACCCCAAATTCATCATGGACAGTGGTGGGAAAGGCTGTGGCCACCCTCCACGTCTCCATCCGGGAATTTTCCACCGCCTGCGTACAGCTACCCAGTCACGCCATCCCCAAGCCAGCCGGTGGCCTGCGCTTAAGGTTGTGCAACTGTTTTTTTTTTATTTAAAAGCTTTACCATAAAATGCAAACTCCACGGGAGGCCAAAGGGCAGGGAAACCTGCTTGTGCATGAGGAAATATAGCTGGAATTGCTTTTATGATGCCTCATCCGGAATAACCGCCCGTGCCGGCACGTCTCCTCTAGAGCAAGGGTTTAGCCCAACGTGTCCGATGGGATCTCTGTGATGGGGAGCTGCCATTGCACCCAGATGCTGGATATGAACCTTGGAAGCTCTTGCCCAACAAATGTGAGGGGAAATGGAAACAGGAGTGAAGCGCCAGATGGACAATCCCTGCTTCCCTCCAAATTCTCGGTGCTGTCGCTTTCCTGATCGTTTTCCAGAAAGCCCTGAGCTGCTTTCAAACTTTATTTTTAACAGAAAAGGTGGGAGATTGCCACAAATAGCGTTTTTCCAGCCTCTGGGCACATAAACCAGGGAGGAAATATTTGCTGGCTGACCTGCAGCTTTTCCAGAGGCAGCTGACGAGGTTTGCCAAGGAGACCTTGGGCAGATGTGCTGCTGACTCAGGAAACGCCGGAGCGTGGGTGTTTTGTGTGAGCTGCTGCGGGCCCTGAGCTCTCACAGGGTTAAAGAACAGTGGGCACACTGTGAGAAATGCGTGCCTCTTCTATCAGCTAAAGAGCTGTTGAGACAGCAAAGCGATTATTAGATTTTTTTCCCCGAACATTTATTAAGTTCGTGTGTGTCTCTGAGATGTTCCTGCCGCTCCCCGCTGCATCTTCGGACGTGTCAGCTCTACCAGGGCATTTCCAATTATCCCCTCACCTGCCAGATAAGGTGGTCTCAAGCAGGATTTTTAATTTCTTGGGAGAAAAAAAAAAAAAAAAAGAAAAAAGGAGAAAAGAAGCAGCTCAGCGATTTTGTAATTGAAATGGCTTTTGGATAACATGAATGCACAGGGGAGCACCCATGGGCAGGTAGTGCTCCATCACACCTCCCCGCTCCCTCCTGGACATTTCCTCTTGGGCTCTGCAGAGGGTTTTGCAGAAAAGCAAGAATCAGAAAAGTTGGGGACCCTTTCAGGGCTGGTTCTTTTTTTTCAGCGATTCTGACAGTCTGGAGAGGTTCCCCTCAAAATACAGGTGCAGTGGCTCGACAGGTGGGCGGCAACAATGGGGTTTTGGGGAGAATTTCACTGGGATTTCTCCGGTGTGTGCCTTCCATGCTTCCCCAGGCTCGGAGGCTTTGCCACGTGCAGAGGTGAGCACGGGAAGGTGCGGGCAGCTCTGACCCGTGTCCGGGGCGACCCGGGGTTTCGGGAGGAGTTCAGAAGTGCCCGAGGCACGATTTCAAAAGGCATTTAATTTCCCTACGGGCAAGGTGGATTCGGTGGTCAACTTCCAGGGGAATCTCCCTAAGCAGCCCAAGTGCCTTTGCAGCCTCGCTGGGCGCCTGGCTTTGTCTTTAGGCAGAGCAATTCGGGGGGAAATGTGGCTTTTAACAGTGTGTGAGCCACGGCGAAGCTTCCCTGCCGAGCAGCTGCGGCTCCTGCACGGCCGAGGCAGACCCAGGCGAATTCCCAACGCTCCCACCCCTCCAGCCGCGTGTCCGGGACCAGCCCTGTCAGCCTGCCCTGCTCCCACAGCATCAGGGAGCAACACACCGGGGCATCCAAAGGGTGCCCAGCCGGCCCCAGGCTATTAAAACAGAAATGATTGATTTCCCAGCGTTGCCTTCGGTCTGCCCTCCCGGTGAATGAGCGCTCCCTGGGACAGCCGCGGGATGGACCCGGTGGGGATGGGGGAGAGCTGGGAGCTGCTGGAAGTGGCGGCGAAAATACTCAGCTGACCAAGCACGACAGGAATGAGAGGGTTTAAATTACAGCAGGAAGGATTTGGGCAGACACCAGGAAACGCTTTCTCTGGTAGGAAAAGTGGAGCACCAGCTACAGCTTTGAGCACGTCGCTGAAACCAGCGGGATCCGGAAGGGAAAATGGGAAGTGACTGGAGCGGTGGTGGTGGGGGATTGGTCGGTCATGGCATGAGGAGACGGATGGAGGAGATGGATGTGCGGCTGGGGCTGAGCTCACCCAGCACAGAGGCTCCGAGGCACCTCTGTGTGTGTGTGTGTGTGTGTGTGTGTGTGTGTCCTAAATCAGCAATACTTGGCATGAGGATGGAGATGGAGAGGCTGGATGGGCTGTGGTGTGTCGTAGGGAAAAGAAGTGGGAAGTGCCCAGGATCAGGATGGAGAAGGGGATGAGCATGGGGATGGAGTCGGAGATGGATGGGGAAGTGGATGGAGCTGGGAATCAGGATGGAGATGAGGATGGAGATGGGGTTGGGGCTTGATACAGGTTGGAGACTGACTTGGGAATTATGGGACTGGACCTGGGAGCTGGGCTGGCGGTGGGACACAGAAGTGTGGCTGTAGGCCCTGGGGGAAGCACAGCTCCATTCCCAGCTCCGCTGCACTTCCCACATGGTCCAAGCAAGCCCCTTCCCCTCGCTGCACACCCTCAGCCAGGGCTGCAGTGCCGCTCTGAGTCCCCTGCAGTGCTGTTGTACACGGGCTGAGCTGTTCAGAGCCTGTAGCAAACAAGCCTTACAGAGATATTTGCTATTATTCCTGATTGCGTGGACTCCAGGGCGACCGATTATCATATTTCCCTGTGATCAAAATGTTGGTGATTATCATAAAGGATGCTTTAGGCTTTGAGACAGATACAGACTCTTTCAACAGCATTTATTTCTGAAGAACCTTCATCTTTACTCTCTCTCGTGACAGCTGGGTTTTGAGTCATGAGCTGGTTGCAATTACTTTGCCTCTGTAATTCCATCTTTCCCACACTCTTCCTGGCTTCAGAGCCACTGGAGGACGGTCACCTGTGTGGAGCCGTGCATGAAAATTGAATCCCAGCTGCAGGCAGGGCTAGGAGGAAGTGAACGTGGAATATTTCAATTTAAAGTGTGTTTATTGTGCATTCTGTCACTGATTTGATGTAAAAAAATTTGCATGCAAATGACAGCAGATTTGCATCTCTCCTTTCATTGACTGCAGATGTTGAAAAAAAATTATATTTGAGGGTTTGGGATTTTTTTTTTTTTTTTTTTAAGCTTTCAAAACATCTTAGAGGAGATTTTGGCGGCTGCTCTATTAAAGCATCTATGCAAATGTGCTGACCTCTCCTGAAAGGAGCAGGCTGGTGCCAGGGCATGTGCACAGAGACATTTGCTGCAGCACTCTGTGGGCTTTGCCTTTCCAAGATTTCCAGCAGCATTTTGGAAGGATGTGGGGCTGACACCCTTGGACACGGAACCACGTCTCTCATAAAAAGGGATTTTTGCATGGAAACACATGGAAGGATTTTTCTGAGTAGTGTGATGATTCTATTTGGGTTTTACAACAGTTATAATGGGTTGGAGAAAATTCTAGGCCAGGATCTAAGGAACCAGGAGGTATCCAGGGAGCTCTGGAATCGTCTTCTTCCATGGACTGGCGCGGGCACCAAGATCGAAGCAGCCTTGGGCAGCTTTAACTGAAATCGCTCATTTTCCCCTTGAACTGGGCAGGTGCTCGAGCATATCTTTGGCAGGACAGGGGGTGGGATGGGATGGGATGGGATGGGATGGAACCTGTCCACAAGGACACCGGCTCTGCAGGGCTCCCCTGCCCACCCCGTGTCTGTAGCAGGGCTGCTTCTGGAGACCAGTGACCGTGGTCCCAGGGTTTTATGCAGGGCAAGTATAAACATCCTTCCTTTGTTTTCTGGGCATCCCTCATTTGAGGAAAACCTGGACCTGGAGCCTATGTACGTACATGCTGTGCACACCGAGTGCCCCAGTGCTGCTTTCCCCGTGCCATCAGAGCTCCCGGAGCAAGTGTGCAGCCCCGGCAGGTGAACAGGGCACGGTGTGGGTCCTGAAAACCATCCAAGCAGGAGCTGGTTCCCTCTCCTCATCTCCTGAGTGATGAGATGAGAATTCAGCCTCACGCTTGACTTGATTTATTCCAGTCCTCTGTGCTCCAGCCGCTGCGCGGGCATCAAGGACTCGCTTTTTTCCCTTGCCGAGGTATTCTCTGGACCACGAAAGCCAGAAGAATGACCGAAGGAAAAAGAAACAAACAACACAAGCAGCAAACATAAACAGGAATCAGGCAGCTAATGAACCAAGCTCTGCTGAGGTTGCTGCGACTCCACAAAAAATTGGCAAAAAAAGTTGCTCTTCTAAAGCTGCCAGATTTAAATAAGATGCTATCTCTGCGTAGGGATTTTTTTAACATTAACTCTGCATCTGCCTTCAGCTAAGGGATATAAATAGATTTATACCTCTCTCTCTCTGTATGTCTATGATTTTTTATATAGGTGTGAGTGCACGTTAAGCGTCTGCACGTGCATGTGTGTATAAAATATGCGCCCTGGCTGGAGAGAGCCATCCATCTATCAAGTTACTGGCCTATCTTGTGCTCATTCGGGAAAGGGTTTAAAAGGAATTGCCTAAATACATAATACATGCTGGCTTTTTTTTCCTTTTTAAGAGATGAGTCAAGTCAAATGCTATGATATAAATTTTTAATACCCCTATGACCTGATTTTTTTTTTTTTCCCTCTTGTGCGAGGAAGTTAACAATATGAAATGTCTTTCTGTTGTCTCTAATCATGGGCTGATTTGATAAGCTGTAATTATTATTCATGTTTGAGATCTGCAGCTAGGGAGATGCAGGAGGTGTGGGGACCATTGGGATGTTTAGGTTTATTATTATTTATTACCGCTATGAATAAAAGAATAATGATTTCAGAGATTCTGCCAAGTAGTTCAGGCTGCAAATTTAACTCTTTTAAAAACCATTGCAATCCATTTGCATCGATGAGAGCCTCTTTAATCACGTTTTTTTGGTTCCTTACTCCATTGGAGGGGCTGGAAATCTGGGAAAAACGGAAGGAATGATTTTTGTAGGCCCTAACAAAACCGACTGTGTTTGATGTTTCACCTTGGGCATCCCCTTGCCATCCTGCTCACCTCGGCTTGACCCCTTTGGAAATCCCAGCTCATAAATAGAGAGCACTGGGCACTGGTTTGGACATAAGAGTGTAGGGATAACTTCTCCTGCACATCCTGCACATGCCAAATGTGATTAAGCGTGGAGGAAGGCAGGAAAGAGCAGTCTGCAGAGTGCTTTGCTGCTTTCAGACCCAGCACCAGTGTGGCACTGTCCATGGAATAAAGCAAATGTGTTTGTGGGCTACTGATTCATCTTTCCAGTGATGTAAGGGCTTTGGGCCTTTGACATCCGTGGGTGTATGGGAGAAAATACATTGCTTATTTGTTCCTATTACCCTGCTGGAGTCTGAATTACCTCCAGCCATAACTCTCTCTCCTGTCTCCATAAGTAGAGGCTGTCCTTGAAAGAGGAATGAATACATTTAAGTAACATCCCTTCAGGGAAAAAAAAAATTTGAAAAAGTGAGTGTAGGTTCCAGGAAAAGATGCCTTCATAAAGCTCATAGTTGTAGGAGGCTCAGCCATGTGATGGCCAGAAACTCCAGAAGGAAGAGCTCTGCAGCCAGAGGCCACGGCTTGAAAAATGCCTGATCAGGAGCCTGGAATGTCACTCAGTGAAGGAAGAAGCCCGGGAGCAGCTGCCCGTGGCTCCCTGTTGGAATCGACTCCTGAGCACAGGCCCTGGCAGGGATTGGTGTCTTTCAGAAACTCTGGTACCCACATCCCACCCGAAGGTCTGTCGGTTGGTGGGAATTCTGAAGATGGGAATAAGGAGCTGGGAGGGGCAGTGAAGCTTTAGGGAGTGGTGTCACAGTGGGGTAAGAAAAACTGTGGCATTCCAGTGCCATTGTCCCTGCTCTCAGTTTCCCAAAGTTGGATCTTCTTTGCAGTGTACTCGGAGGGAAGGAATTGATCTGAGGACATAAAATAAACAGATCCCTTCCAAACAACCACACAGAGTCCCCTTATGCTGCAGCTTTACATCCCTCTGTCTTCAACCACTTTGCACATTAAAGGAGAACTGGAATTTCAGAATGTCCTCTCCAACAAACGACAGGGCCTGGATCTCTCCTTTCCAGGGAAGGCCATGCCAGGTTCCACATCTGCCTGCTCTCCAGTCCTCACATGTTTTGCCATCCACCTTTTCATGCTGCAGTTGCAGTATCTTTGCCTTCCTTTCTGTTACAAGGGCAGGAGTTTGAAGACATGAGCCACGACATATGCCACTGTCTCTTCCTAGAGATGAACAAAGTATATTGTTATGCTCCAAATGCGATGGTTTTTTTCCTCCATTAAATCTTTTCTAGCTGCGTAGACCAACCATCTGTTTCTCTTTCTCTCTTCCATCATTCAATTCTTTGCACGTTATTCAAATTAATTATCAATTAAGAGCCAGAATGTCTGGATAATCAAATTACAGGATGGTAAGATGGTCAAAGTAACACAGCACCTTATTAAAAGCCTCCAGACATTTAACAAGACAATAAATTCCTGATCTTTTGTTCTCGAGATGAACCTTCAGCCCAATAAATGAAAACAAAGTGAGATGTATCTCTTCTTGGTCATTTATTTATGAACATTGGAGATGACATTGACTAACCCCCTTCTCCTTGCAGATTTCAGATCGCAATCTTCTCCTCTCGGATGTCAAACTAACCCAGATAATAAAACAGCTCGAGTCTCAAGACATTCCCCCAGAGAGATAAGAAACTTCTCTGCTATTTTTTTTTTTTTATTTGGTGCTAAAGGGAATCTGGTTTAAAAGGCGTGAAATTAGCTGTCCTTTAGCTCTGTGGTGCCCCTGAGGGGAGGGGTCTGTTTTTGGGGGTGAAGGCAGAGCAGCAGTGTGGCTGCTGTGCCCTTGGGCAGCCGTGGGAGCAGTTGGACCGTGGCTCCACAGCCCCTCTGTCGAGCGGTGCTCGGAGAGCTGAGGGATAATTTATGAGGCTTGGCAGCAGGGCTGGCACGCAGGGAGAGCTGGGGAAGAGGAGGATGGAGGAGAGCTGATTGTGCCCTGTGTGATACCTGAGAGACTCTGGCTCTGACCATCTGTACAGTCTGATGTGCCTAAACCTTTCCCGCAGAAATCCCTCTGGCTGCTTGGCCTCCTCTCCCAGGCAGAACCACATTGCAAGGGTGGTGGCTCATCCTTAGCCATGAAAGCAGAGGTTACCCAGAATTTAGGCCTGGAAAAGACCGGGAGAGATCATGTTGTCTGGCCATGAGTCCCAGGGGATGAAGCCCACCTACCCCACGCCTGGTGACCAGGCCACCACCTTTAGTCGCTTGGCAGCTTTCATTTTAGCTGCGATTTTACTTGAGGGCGGATTTGTGACTGTGCCAAGAGCACAGATGCCCCATCAGCCCCCTTTTCCCTGGAGGAGCATTCCCAGGGAGCCTTGCTTGGTTGGGCCCCCGGGGTTGCAGCAGCCGAAAGTTGTGTAATTTCCACAAACGGGTTTGTGCGGTTCCTGACGACGACCCCTTCGCCCCAGCGTCATCCCCGTCCCTTTCTCCTCCCTCCTCCAAAGCCTCTCCCACCACCCCGCGCCCCTCGGAGCCCCGCGAGGCGCCCCGCTCCCGCTCCCCTCGCGCAGCCGGCGGAGCGGCACGTCTCCATGTCAGACCAAACCCCGCTGTCCAAGCTGCTCGTTCCGCTCCTCCATCCGGGGGAGGGATGCAAATCACGGCACCGAAAACATATTACGAGTGGCACGCAAGATCCGTGCCCACTTTGCCCATTGTGTCAAGAAAACAGAAATGCTTGTCAAAATACCAGCTCGGGCAGGAGCTCGCGGCTTCTGGAGGAATAAAAGAACCATGTTGGCAAGCACAGGACTAGACAGGCAGATGTCCTCCTCTCCACCCACTAGAATTTTATTGGCAATTGAGTTAACAGCCTCTTTGCATATGAAAGTAGCGGAGAGGCGCTGCTGCGGCCTCGCTGGCAGGAGACTTGGCTGCAAAACCAGTGAGACATTTGACAAGGAAGCAATATGTTAGCAACATCCCTTCATCCGTGCTATCGGGGCCAAATTGCCACGGCACTTGCAGCCATGTGGAGGCATTAGATGCAAAGTGTTAGACGCCCTGCCATTCTTCCCCGTCATTTTCTCCTTTCTCTTCTCCCTTTTTTTCGGAGCAGCCTGGTCCTGACACTTCTCTTCGAGTGGCTCCGGAGCCAATCCTGCCTTGTGCTGCTGTATATCCTTGGAAAACGGGCTGCCAGGTGCTGAACACCCACATTTTGAAGCGATGGCTCATGGTAATAAATGGTTCTGTAGGGGGTTTTTTTTTGTTTGTTTGGTTTCTCTTTGTTTTTGTTTTTTCTCCCCCCCCTCCTTTTTTTTTTCTCTAAGAGCAATTGCATTTCCAAGTTTTTCTTCAAGAGGTCACATTTCCAAGCTGATGACTGGGAGGAATATACAGACTGGCAAATCTCCTCTCTACACTGAATCCTTACAACAGAATTTGTACCCCACAGCAGTTGTCCCCACTCTCTTTAGCTATGCAGGCTCCCAGTGTATCCACAGCAGAAAAGCAGACTTCCCTGAATTTCATGAATCTCTGGATAACTGTTGTGTATCCAAACATAGCAGCTGACCCCCAGGAGAAAGGTGCTGTAGAGAAATTCACAGAGGCCTGAACAGGCAGAGGAGTGTAATCAATCCAGCAGTCCCAGGGTTATTTTGGGGGATGCTGCGTGGCTGTACTTCAGCAGCAGAAACATGGATTCAGCCAGAAATTCCTGGCTGCACCATCTGGATTCTACCAAGGGACAAGAAATGAAGCTTGTCCTTTGAGTTTGTGGCAAGGGGAGGGAAAGGATGATCTGACAAGGGTCTGACCTCCTGCTAATGCCAGTGAGCGAGTTCCCAAACACTTCTGCTCACTCCATCTCCAACAGAGCAGCTTCCCCAAGTACATGGCTGGTGTTCCCATGGGAGCTTTTCCTTGCTGCCCACCTGGATGCTTTCTTCAGGTGTTAATTGGAGAATGCTTCCCCCACCCTGTGCAACACCTTGCTGCTCAGGAAAGCAGCTGCCGAATTTCCTAACCGGAGATGTTGCCCCTTGAGCTGCCGGCGAAGCTATCCCAGTGCAGCACACACCCTGGGTGATTTTCCGGGGTGAAAAGTGCCACCACAACTCCACCTCTCCCCTGTTCAGTGCAGTTCTCAGCAGAGCACGCACATGTTTACGTATTTGCTGTTGTTTCTTTTGTGTTGGCATGGACGTTTCCAGTCTGGGATCCAGGAGCCCAGGACCAGGCACGCACAGCACCATTTCCCTTTTCCTGCTGTGTAAACTGCAGGCACTGCCTGAAAATCCTCTGTCATCCCTCAGCAAGGGGGACACTGAGTTGTTCACCTGGGTTACTCTGCCCTCAAAACAAGGCTGGAAAGGGTCCATCAGAGATGCTGCTGCTGCTCTGCATGTTAATGCGTTCCTGCCTCGGGCTGGAAAGGAGACATCACTTACAGATGAATGTAGAGCACCGTGGCCAGATTTTACTGCAGAGGCTTTTCCTGGTCTCTGGAAAAGGTGCAGCTGGGTCCTACAGCTGTGACCTGGCTTGGGGTGTGTTTAAGGAGAGCGCTGCAGGAGGAGAGGGCACTGCACGGTCATCTGAGATAACAGCAGCTCCCTGGGGGAATCTGTGCCAGAGCCCCACGAGGGAGAACATTTGCTCCGTGTATTTTGCCCTGCAGATGAGATCCTCAGAGAGGACTGTGGGATTCTCTGCTTTCCCTCAGTGGCCTTCCCTCAGTGGAACATCTGTTGGTGTCTGGAGAGGCTTCCTCACGGCACAGATCTGTGGTAGAAGTGAAGCACGGAGCTGTTTCCCAAAAATCCGTGACATTTCTCTGAGATGAGTCCGCACAGCTGTGTGGACAACTCTGAACACGTGAACCCATGGGTGCAGCAGGGGCTGCAGAGACCTGGCACCAAACTTTCCCCTACGACAGGAAGATGAGGAAGAGAATCCTTCTTTGCGCAGATCCACGTTGCCCATGCAGGGTTGGTGGGAGGACACACTGGTGAGCAGGGACGACTCACCCAGGCATTCCTAACGGGATCAGTGGGATTACAATGAGTCTCACCTCTAGGGGACGTGACTCATGATGTTGTATCAACTGCCTCCAAATGCTGATTGTTTATAAGGCTTTTGGACACCCGTCTTCAGCTCCTAAGTCACTTTGGTGGCTTTTAAAATGGCATCTTCCCACTATCCCAGTGGTTTGGAGAGGTTGTGTTCAGAGGAGCACACTGTCACTCCACCAAGGGGCTTAAACAGTGATCAGCCAAATCCTGGGAATACCAAAAGGTCACTTGGAGTAAGTCTGGTCTAGGATATGGATCACCCAGCTCTGGTGCCTCCTGTTGTGACCTCAGTTGCCTGCCATGCTGCCTCTCCCGGAGTGGAACACATAAAGCACAGGAGCATTTGGAAGTTTGCCGTCGGCTTCCCACGACCAGACAAACCTCAGACAAGTAAGGGAACCTCATTTTCCACTTCCCAACCCTCCGTCCCAAACGTGCACTCCTCCCCACGGCCTGCATTCAGCCAGCTCCTGTGGAGGGCGGCAGCTCTTGGAGCACTCGGCTTCGCTGCGCCCGATCACGACACCAGAAGAAAAGCGTTTTGCTCTTTGCTCCCCGTGAGCTTCTCCGCATTCGATTTTCGGCGTGACAATTTATTCCAAGAATCAAAGGCTCGAGTCTCTCCCGATAATTCCTTCTGGCCAGGGAATAAGCATCTGCTCCTTCCGATTGCGGGTCGCTTCTCTCATGCAACGCTCGATTGAGACGTGCACGTCAAGGTCAGGAATGAGGCTGAGCTGGCATTGTTCACCTGAAAAAAAAAAAAAAAACAACCCCAAGCAGCAGAAAAAGAGATAATCACCTGCCTTTAAAATGGACAGGGCAATGTGCCCTTTGTTGTGAGTGGTAAAGAAGAGTCAACTGCAGCATTCTAATGCGTTAATTGCTCATTAGTTGTTAGGTTGATCTATTTTTGGACGGAAGGGGATGGAGATACTTGGAGGGGAAACGGCCTGTTTGGAAGGGTGGGAAGATTACAGGCGTGGAAAGAGAAGTGTGAATACGGTGTGATTGGAACATAAAAAGAGATCATTCCACCCAAAACAAAGCACCTGGTTATCAACGAGCTCTACACAGATCATTGGTCAACAACAGCTTTGCACAAACATCCTCTGCCTTCAAAAGGCTTGGAGGTGACACAGCAAAGTGTTCTGGCTTTCGGGGGATGTAAACCTGAGGAATCATCACCTGCCTTGGAAATCACCCTACCCTGATGTGTTTCCTAGGCAGAGCCTTTTCTCTCCTGCTTTTGGGGCTTTCACCTCTGCAAGCTGTTCCCCCAGTTACTCCCAATGATGA
>VZRJ01003987.1:360195-378675 GCA_013397565.1 Ptilonorhynchus violaceus | reverse complement strand
CAAAGCACATGCCAGGCTTTCCGTGTCAAATCAGCGGGAAAGCTCCCGGGGAAACAATTTCCTCGGTGACATTTGTAAAGGGAAATTCTGCCCGGGAGGAAGCAGTGGCAGGGCGAGCTCCTGCACGGCCCCGAGTGCAATGAGCCGTTCAAATTGCTTGATGCAGCGGGCAGGCCCATCCCAGCCATCTCAGGCAGGGGAGAGGGGGAAAAGGCATTTCTGGAATACTTTTATTTCAAATGCGCTTTCCTTCCTTTTCTCACGCGAAACGACGGCTGTGATGGAGTCCAAGCGGGGCGTGGGCTGAACTCCCTCCTCTTTCATCTGGATCCTGGAGGCATCCTCAGCCCCGCTGCCTCCACCTCCGCAGCCGCTGTCCTTGCCAAGCGCGTCGGGAAGGCGCTCCGATGGGGAGCGCGGCGGCACACGCCCCGAAGCAAAGCCAGCACGCTTGAGAGGCTTCTGGGGAGCTGCCCAAGCGCTTCCCTCTCCTTCTCCAGGATTTGAGGCTCCGTCTCCCTGTCCTGGCCAAGCGGAGGTTCAAGGGGAAGGACAGACCCGGCCTCCACTGCTCTCTCCCGTGTATGGAGTTGCCCTGGGGTTTTGGGGCAATCCCCCGTATCAACAGGAGATGGGGGATGAAGGGATTGAGAGCAGCCCAGCCATGAGGGCCTGGGGGTGCCGGTGGGTGAGAGGCTGGACGTGCCCCGGCCACGTGCGCCGGTCCCCAGAAACCGAGCATGTCCTGGGCTCATCCCACAGCACGAGAGGGGGGATTCTGCCCCTCTGCCCTACTCAGGTGAGACCCCACCCGCAGTGCTGCATCCAGCTCTGGGGTCCAACATCAGAAGGATGTGGAACTGCTGGAGTGAGTCCAGAGGAGGCCACGAAGATGCTTCAAGGGCTGGAGTCCCTCTGCTCTGGAGGCTGGGAGAGCTGGGGGTGCTCACCTGGAGAAGAAAAGGATCCAGAGAGATCTTGGAGCACCTTCCAGTGCCTAAACAGACTCCAGGAGAGCTGGAGAGGGACTTTGGAGAAGGGCCTGGAGTAACAGGAGAAAGGGGAAGGTCTTCCCACTGCCAGAGGGCAGGGTTAGATGGGATCTTGGGAAGGAATTATTGGCTGTGACGGTGGTGAGGCCCTGGAACATGTTGCCCAGAGAAGCTGTGGCTGCTCCATCCCTGGAAGTGTTCCAGGCCGGGGTGGATGGGGCTTGGAGCAACCTGGTCTAGTGGAAGGTGTCCCTGCCCATGGCAGGGGGTGGAAGGAGATGGGCTTTAAGGTCCCTTCCAACCCAAACCATTCCATGATTCTATGCTGCTGATCCCCATGTATCCCCTGCATACCTCGAATACGGGCAGTGGCAGAGGGATCAGGTCACAGCCTGCACACCCGAGCGAGCCAGCAGAAATAACGTGGCCTGTGGGAATAAGCTGCCTCTGTTCTGGTGTCACCCCAGTGCCTGGCCCAGCTGCAGGCCCAGGCTGGCTCTGGTGAACAGGCTGTGGGTGTTGGATCATTCTGGAGATCTCCAACGGTGTGAAACCCGGATCAACTCGGTGCTGCCTGCACCATCCAGTTTACGACCTGGTGACGCAAGAGAGAAAGAGCCGTGGAGGGAATTCAAAGCACATAAATTCCTGAGGCTTTCCTGAGCCAAACCTACATAGCTCATCCTTGGAATGACTACAGAGGGAAACTCCTTTAGGTCCAACTGCCTGGCACTGGGGTTCACCAGAAAGAGAAGCTGTGGCTGCCCCATCCCTGGAAGTGTTCCAGGCCAGGCTGGATGGGGCTTGGAGCAACCTGATCTAGTGGACGGTGTCCCTGTCCACGGCAGGGGGTGGAACAAGATGGGCTTTAAGGTCCCTTCCAACCCAAACCATTCTGTGTTTCTACGATTCAGTTTCCATCAATGCTTTTAGCTCCCGAAATGAATTAAGGGTGAAGCAAACTCTGGCTTGTGAAGTCAGTTTTCCATGTCCTGGGTGCTGCAGAGGTGAGAAAGGAGAAAACTCCTCGTCAGATTGGGTCACCCCAGCTTTGGGGCAGCGGCCAGCTGGAGAGGCAGGTAATGGATTCTCTCTGGTCAAACAGCCAGCACGGATAAAGCATCAAATGCACGGCTGGGGAACCTCAGCCGCGGTGGATGCCACACATTTTTAATCAGAGCAGCACGTGTCCCCAGGCTGCGGGGCGGTGCAGGCTGCTGGGGAGCTGCTGCCCTGCATCCACAGCCATGGGATCGCCCCGGGGAAGCGGAGGGACCCTGGAGCATTGCCAGGCTGCAGAGCTGCCACTGCCACTGGTCCCAGGGGTCGTATCTCCTGCTGCTTTGATCTCCCCCTGACCTTTGCTGTTGCAGTGGGAAAGCTGATCCTATCGATTTCATGTGGATTATGATTTTCTGTAGATTGGCCTGAAACCTGCTAATTGTGCACACGGCTATTAATAGCATCTTGGAGCAAGAGTCAGAAGTTTTTGATGGCGTGAGAGGTTATCTGCACACCCAGCCATGGAGCTGACACTTCACTATTTCCTTTCAAGCGATGGTGAGAGGCATTTCAAAGCAGACGTTTTCCACCCGCTTTGAAAGGTCTCTGAAATTTCCCACCTCCTTTCAAAAGGAAAGAAGACCTCATTTGCTGCTGACCTTCCGAAAATTCTTACTGTGTGTTTGGGGGGGTGGGGGCCGAACGATAATTTGGGGTCAGACCTGCTCCTGGCCAGGGTTCAAGACACCACGTGTTCAGCGTTCAGTCCCTTTCCTCCTCGGGGAAAAGTCTGCGCCTCCCCACTCTGGCCCTGGCTGCTTCCGAATTGTTCTGTTCCTCTCCTGGCTCTTCTCCTGCCTTTCCTGCAGGTGAAATTAAGGAGGAGCATCACTTGACCGACCCAGTGTAGCCTTGAACTCTGCAGTGTCAGTAAATATTGTTTCAGCAGCATCAATCCCTCGTGCTGAGCCCACTCGTTCCCCAGCCCCAGCTGCTGCTCCGCTCGTAGTGCTTTGCAGGATAAGCTCCTGCCTCATCACGGATGCAGCCCACTGACTCCTCCAGCGAAAAGAGAGATTTATTTTATTTTTTTTTTTCCCATGCATTGTATTAAGTGCTTGCTCGCAACAGCCTGGAGCAGTCATTCAGAATATTTTAAGAGTGTCTTTCATGCTGTCTGAAATACCTGGCAGTGCACAAAGGCCGAAAGTGGGAGTAATTGACTGCAGGATTATTCTCTGCTGCCTGGAATAAAAGTGCAGCGTCTGCGAGTGTGACACCGGAGTCAGACCCACACCGTGAGGTTCGTTGAGTCTTTTGGTGTAATTAGGCGCAATTATCCCGGTGCCGCGGCGCGGTGCTTCAACAAATCCCGCCTTGACTTGGAAATCGGGGGCTAGGAGACAATAATCAAGGTCTCGGAGGCTGGGAGCTTTGGAGATTTGTAGGAGCATGGCGTTTGTCCTCAGGCAGCAACTCCGGAGATGGATCTTGACGGGGGAAAACCTCCTGGGAGAATCTCAGAGGAGTTCCCATGGACTTCAAAGGCCGGCGGTTCGGGCCCTGCCTGCGCCGCTCCGATGGCTCCTGCGGCTCGTAGGCTGCTTGCGTTTCACAACCAGCGTCCTTTTGGACAGACACCTGGCATCTCCCTGGCTCCTGGGAGACGGATCCCAGAGCCCTGGTGGAGCGCCGGACCATGCCTGTGCCTTGAGGGTGCTCGGGCCAGCTTCTCAAAGCCCCAGAAGGTGTTTCACAGGACCTTTTCCTCTCCCAGTCAGATGCTTGTCTCCGTCCCTCAGTCATCTCTGAGGATCCTGTTAAATTATCCCAGGCTCATAAAGGATTACAAAACCTCGCTGAAAGCCAGAACTCCTTGTAAAATGGAAAAGGTGTGTAAAAAGAAAAGGGGTGGGTGTGGTGAGAAAATGCAAAGAGGAGTGTCTGGGCTAGGAGAAGAGAAACCAACACCACCCCATCTGCAGAGGTGTAACCTTAACGAGGAATCATGGAATGGTTTGGGTTGGAAGGGACCTTAAAGCTCATCTTATTCCACTCCCTGCCATGGGCAGGGACACCTCCCACTGGAACAGGTTGCTCCAAACCCCATCCAGTGTGGCCTTCTTGTAGCAAAGTGTAACTTTGAATAGTAAAAGGTCAGACCTGGAGCTGTTGTAGATGGACCTCGGTGAGCTCTGCCATTTTTCAACCTCCCCGCTGTGTTTTTTAGGCTCTGCCAGGTTAATCAACAGATCCAAGGCCCCACAGGAATAATATCCACCACCACTAATGCAATTAGGGCAAGTAAAGAGCGTAATGAGGGCAATGATGAGGGACAATATGGAAGCAGGCATGCAAACCATCCATGGAGACGCTTCCTTTGAAGGACAACTCCTTGGGAACAATCTCCACAAGGCACTCTGGTACTAAAAGTGTATTTGTCAGGTAGCATTGCTTTTAGCTTAAGATCTTTCTCTTCTTTTCAGGATTATGCTTTTATTATGTGACTTCTGGGGGGGGAAAAAAACGTGTAAATAAGCCAGATGTGACTTCTGTAGCTTGGAAGGAGCTATTACTTGACCCTGTAGCTTAATAAAAATGCTTTCACTGATTTTTTATTCTTTTATAGGGGTAGGCAGTGATTGGTGCTGCTGACAGATGTACACAGAAGCTTTCAGCTTTCCTCGGAGCTCTCCTGAAAGCAGGCCATGAATTATTAAGGCAGGAGATTACCTTAACTGGAATGGATGTGGCTCTCGGATCCGTGAAGTTGGGGATCACTCCGAGGGGTGGGCAGGCTCCCCGTGGAGGGTCAGAAACCCGAAATGGGAGAGGCTCTCCTTGCTTTTATGGGAATTTTGCAGCAGCTTACAGAACCTTCGGCTCCAGGTGGCTCCATCCTGCTCCAAAGTGGAGATGGAGTATTTAGGCTGGATGTTTCCATTTCTGTGTTTTAAAAAAAAACCTCCCAGGCTCTCTCCTTGGCACTGCTTTTATTTATTTATTTATTTATTTATTTCACCTTTCTTTTTGATTAGGAGATAAAAGGTTCTGGGGTGCCTCTTGATGGGATTCCTCCCGGCCGTGGCTTTGGGGTTCTCGGGGGCAGGCCAGCCCCAAGCATTGCTCTTCCTCGCTTTCCCTGAGCAACAAATTCCTTATCAGAGCAGGGCCATGATCCTCCTGAGCCTTCACTGCCCCCCCTCAGTCGGACAGGCTTTGGGGTCGGCAGCAGAAGCAAGGGCCTGAGACCCAAAGTGGCAGCCCCGAGCTCCTGGGCGCTCCTCTCCGTGTCTCTGCCCC
Organism: Ptilonorhynchus violaceus; assembly: GCA_013397565.1. Lineage (NCBI taxonomy): Eukaryota > Metazoa > Chordata > Aves > Passeriformes > Ptilonorhynchidae > Ptilonorhynchus > Ptilonorhynchus violaceus. The sequence continues at coordinate 373,378 of VZRJ01003987.1, read as the reverse complement.
CGACGGAATCACCTTCCGAATCCATCACCGGCAGAAACATCCGACTCTGCATTAAGGCAAAGCTGTCCCTTGGGCCTCATAGGTGGTGATAGGAACATCTCAGCTCGGAGTTTATATTCTCATAAATCTTGAAGAGGGTGATTTTTCCTTCCTTTTTTTTTTTTTCCCCTCTCATTCCCTGCTTTAATTACCAGCCGCGGGCACTGAACTAACGAACAGCCCAGCGCAGGGCACACTCTCCTTGCCACGGAGCTGCCAGCAGAGCCCAGGCAAAGCCAGGCTTAGGGAATTGCTGAAATTCCCGAAATTCCCCTGCAAAGGTTTCCAAGGACTCCGGTTGTAATCTGCAGGGAGAGCCGAGGGGACGCTGAGCACACCTGGGCGCAGAGCTGTGAATTCAGCCTTTTCCTGGGCTGTTCCCTTCTGGATGACCCTGTTCGTTCACACAATCATGGATTAGGTTGGAAGGGACCTTAAGGATCGTCTCAGGGACACCCTGCACCAGGTGAGGTTGCTCTGGAGGCAGACAGTGCTTCCCACCATCTCCTCTCTGCCGCATCCCTTCACCCCACACGATTTTCCTTTGGGTGAGGAAACATTTCAGGCTGACAATTTTGATGGCATCCTGTGCACAAGATCAGCCAAGCAGGGACTCCAAAGTCTGCCAGCACATGGCACATGCTGGGATTTTTTGGGATGTGCAGGGCCAGGAGTTGGACTTGTGGGTCCCTTCCAGCTCAGGGTATTCCGGCATTCTGTGATTTGGTGGTTTTACCTCCACTGCAGCAGGTGCCTCCTGGGACCTCAGCCCCTGGATGCTCCTAGGGATGCAGGCTGCTTCCCAGATTCTGGTGAGGATTCACCATGCTTAAAGAACGCTGACATATTGAGAAGCACTCTGTGCTGCTTTGCTCTCCACCTCACACAGATCCATTTAGAGAGGGAGATGTTTGATTGCAAACCCATTTAGGATTTGTTTTCATGGTTTTAGGTTCTTCCTTCACATTAAAGTGCTCCAGCACTGCAGCCAACCACTAAAATGCAAAACCACCCATAAGAAGATATACATTAAATGAAGCAAAACAAAAAAAGACTAAACCCATGACTCGGATAAATTAAGTGAAACACACTATAAAACAATAGGAACTATTATAAATCACACCTAACCAACAGAATCAACATACCAATATCTGGTTTGCCAGCACATACTTCTCTGATAAAAATAAACTGTTCTTGGAATGAACCCCTGCTTTGATTTATATCTCACAGTCCAAGTACACACAGGGAGGATGTAAAATCTGCTAATATAAATACCGCTGGTCTCAGGCTTTTATCAGATGCTTTCTACCAGGAAAGAAAAGGCTCTTTTTTTCCTGCTCAGGTAATTAGTGTGTTCCTTTGAGCCAAGCTCCCGTGTTTCCTCCTTTTTCAAAGCCATAATCCTGGGTGTGGGCCCCACAGAAAATTACCCCAGTGCTCCGTGCCAGGGAACATCTCTGAGCCCTGAGCCCAGCCAGGCTCGCAGAAAGGGTGGTCAATTTGTGGGGAAACACGGCCACAACTAAAGGCACAAAGCAGCTGCAGAGGCCAGAAGCCATAAAGTGGGCTTAGACCCCCCCCTTGGACTGACCAAACCATGCCAGGGCCATGCTCAGTGTTTGCCCACTGGGATTTTCGGGGAGATGCTTGGGAAGCACCTGCTGTCTGCATAGCCATGGCATGACCGTGCTGGTCACCATGGAATGGTTTGGGTTCAAGGGACCTTAAAGACCATCTCATTCCACCCCCTGCCATGGGCAGGGACACCTTCCACCATCCCAGGTTGCTCCAAGCCCTGTCCAACCTTCAACACTTTCAGGGATGGGGCAGCCACAGCTTCTCTGGGCACCCTGTGCCAGGGCCTCACCACCCTCACAGGGAAGAATTTCTTCCCAATATCCAACCTAAACCTCCCTTCCTTCAGCTTAAAGCCATTCCCCTTGTCCTGTCACTCCTGTGCAACACATTGCACATGAAGGAGACACCTCCCCATCCCAATGCTAACCCAGGGCAGGGCAGGAATGGGGAGAATATCCTTGAGCTGTGGGTACCTGTGCTTGCACCTCATCCTTTTGTAATGGAGCAGAAACGCTGCTGCCTTTTGGAGCTTTTGGAATGCTCACTCCTTCCTCACTTGATACTGGGCAAACAACCTATGATTAATAATTTATTCTGTGAATTTTACCTCTACGGCTTAAATCTAATTATCCAAGCTGTAGACTAGCCAGGCTTTGGAAACAGCCTGTGGAATAAGAGGAGGTGGTTTTTTTTTCCAGAGTTGCCATTTACCCTTTTCCATTTGTGTTTTCCTCAGAGAGGAGCCAGGACGATGGGGCTTTTACCTGCACTTCACAGAGCTGTGCTCAAACTTCCCTCTTCTCTCCACATTCACAGTTTGAAACTATTTGTGAAGGGGCCTCAGGGAATAATTTGTGTCGGTACTCCCATATGGGAGTTTAGTGGTCAAAAAGAGCTTTGGGCTGGAAAGCAGGGAAGCATCATTCCACGGATACCTCCTGGGTCGGATAATTCAGTCTGCTGGGATTTACAGAGGGCTACACTCAGCATGGGATCGTGGGTCTGGGAAATAACACACGTGCAATGCAATGCAAACCACAGTCCAAAAGCTGGGGGAGCTGATAATAAATACAACTTTGCCTTCCTCTGTCTGGTTTTCCCTTTGAAGGTTGCACTGCCAGGACGTTTGGCATTCCTGTGTCTCCTGCCCCCTGAGCTATCCTGATCCTTGCTGGAGGAGTAGCTTTCCTCAGAAAGAAAAAATTAATTTTATTCTCTTCCAGCAAACATACTACTTATTCTTTCTTTTATACTCTAAAGAACACGGGCAACTTGGACTACAGAGGATTCGTTTCTCTTTTGCCCCTTCCTACCTTGCTTGCTTTTGCTATTTTTTCCACGGATTTATGACCACGATCCAGTTTTTACTGGAGCCAGGGGAAGGGCTACGTTACCTCTGTGCCTCAGGATTTACAGTCACAGGAGTGATGTTTAAATACTGGCCTTGGAAGGACAATGCCTCGGGAGCAGCAGGGCGTGACCAGCCGCATCCAGCCCCGCCGGAGGAGGATTTTTTCGGGCATGGGGAGGGGATGCCTCGCTTGGGTCAGGTTATTCTGACATTCCCGGGGCAGAGCTCCCACCCTGCAGCTCCTGTGATTTGCTGCCAGCCAGCCATGCCGAGGCTGCCTCGTCAGTGGGCTGAGGATACGCAGATCTCCCTTCCCAAGATTTCAATGGCTGGACAATGCGCAGGCAAGGATGTTCCAGGAGAGACACCGGCGCTGATTTTTTTTTTTTTGCTGTTTTTTTTTTTTTTTTTTGGGCGACTTCCCCTTTTTAGGTTTATTTTGGAGTCCTGTGGAAAGGAAATTCAGGCTGTATCTCCCGTGCCTGGCTTTGCCAGCACCAGAGGAGACACACACAGGAGCGCAAACCACTGTGGGGTCTGTGTCCAAAATAAAGAGATCGCAGCACACAAACCCAAACTTCCTGCCACTGCAAAGCCATCAAGAGCCCTTGACTGTTTTGAATCCTGTCCTGATTAGTAATGATGTTTTTAATTGAAATTTCAAGGTTCATTACTGAATGCAGATTAATTAAATTGCGAGCAGAGATAATGAGAAACGTTCCCTTTGGAGCCATAAAGGAACACACGTGTCCTAGCGGGACTTTCCCAGCCCGACCTGCTGCCGAGCTCCCCAAAGAGCAGCTTCCAGGGTGGAAGGCTGCCGTGGAGGGGGAGTTCATCCCCCTGGGGTGATCACAGCCCTGCTGAGTGCCAGGCACAGGGTGAATGCTCAGCACCCTCTGAAATCAAGCCAGCAGCATCTACAAGTCAAATTCGCCAGGTTTTTCCCAGTCCCTGCTCAGGGACAAGCTTGAAACCTGTGGGTTTCCCTGTGGGAAAGGTTAATTGAAAACCGAGGCTGGGACCTGGAGACTTCCTGGTTTTCTGGTGTCGGGGGACTGGGAGATGTGGATCGGTTGCTGGTGTGACTGGGATGTCCCCGGGCTGGTGTCACCCCCCTGCACACCCGGAGCGGGGCGGGATGGCAGCGAGCGTCCCCACGGCTCCACTCCCCCTCTCACAAAGCCACCTCTGAGTGGCTCCAGGCTAAAAGTAAGTCGGGTTGGGGTCGTTTTGGGAGTTTTTTTAACCAGCCCTTCTTGCAATGTGCAGTGAGGCAGAGCCCTCCCTGGTGTGCCATGGCTTTGCATTCGGGAAATACCACTGGGAAGGGGCTGATTGCAAACACATCCCAAACATCTGCCTTGGAAGAGGCACCCCGCCTGTTTGTCTCCTCCAGAGAGCTCAAATGTGGTGGGATGGAAGTGAAGAAAAACCTGTGGGAAACCAGGACTGTGGTTGCTTGCAGGCCTCAAGTCACTAGGGAGGTGACCCTGCCACTGATTTCATGGAATGAGTTTTCTTTTGGGGTCCCTTCTGCCCCCTTGGTGAAAAAATCTCCTATAGTGCTGCTCACAGAGTGAACCTCAGAGAGCTGGATGTCCACAGTGTGCTTGCCTTCTTAGCCCCAAATTCCAGCCAAACAGGGTCAATCCCACCACCCCTTTCCTGCAGACCTCGCAGGAAAGGTCTGTCGTCCCTCCCCTAAGGAGCTACAAAGAGCTGATGAATTTCTTGCAGATATTTGATGGTCTGGTGGACACCTCCATAGCCCTGAGGACAAAGTGGGACCTGGCATAAGCCCCAGTGTGTGGCACAGCGAATCACAGCCAGGGCTGTCACTGTCACGACAGGAGGGCTGCAGTAACAGCGAGCACCAACACAGTCCCCACGAGGTCTCCGTGACTTCTGTACACGACATATTTTCTGGAGAGGTCTGTGAAAACGAGAAAGCTTTAATTGGGCTCATCTGGACCCTGGTAAAACCTCTTCTGATTGCAGCATGATGGAGCAGATAAAACAGCACTGAAGATATTATTTCCTGGAAGCTTTTCTATTTCTGTCAGCCCTTGCTTGCTAGCTCTCCCCTCCCTGGAGGATGAGCTCTGCTTTCATACACTAGTGGGTTTTTTATTTTGGCAAAAAAAATTGTGGGTTTTGGCAGAAAAAAGAGACAGTACATCAATGAAGAGGGGAAACCAATTTTTTTCCAAATGCTTCAAAGCTACCAGTTAAGGGTTTCCAAAAAGCTTTGGCGTGGAGAATAAGTGGATGCTAAAAGAGATGGGAATTGGCTCATATCCTGCACAACTTCCATTATTGCTTGAAAAAGCAGCGGAGTTTTGTTAGTGTATTTGTGTAGACCACTGTGCTGGAGACTCCCTGCTGAGGGAGAGGGTTATTTTATCCAGATCCTGCACAAAATACCGAGGAACACGGACGTGAATAAACCTCATTAGGGAACAGGCACACACCAGCAATTCCGAGGAGATTGCCCAGGCCCTGCCCTACTTGAAAGGCTCTTTTATGGAACAAATGGCCCTGAAAACGTGAGGATAATTGTTGCAGATGGTTTTGTGCCTCCTGGCTTCCCGCTGTCCCCACAAGCCCCTCTGGAGCGGGAGGGGCACGAGGAGGTGCAGAGCTGTACCGTGGGACACCGAGGCACCTGGAGCATCCCGCTGGAGCAGGGGGTGTGATCAGCTCCTGCTCCTGCATCCTCAGCCAGCTCCATCTGAGGGGACACAGAATCATGGAATCATTAAGGTTGGAAAAGACGTCTAGGATCACGAGTCCAACCATTAACCCAGCACTGCCAGGTCCACCACTAAACCATGTCCCCAAGCACCACATCCCTCTGTGTTCTGGAAGTGTCAGCTAAAAGGGATCCAAGACCTCTCCCAATGCAAATAGGACTGCAGCAGCTCTTCAGGACTCCTGGGTTTCTCCGGGAGCAGGTTTTTGGGGGAACAGGCAGGAACCTGGATGTTTTTGAGCAGATGAGCAGCAAGACCTGTGGGCAGCACGGTGACCCCAATCAGGCTCAAAAAAGCTTGGAAAGTGGGGGAGCCAGGCACACTCACCCCTGTCACAGAAGGTCCTGGTCCCTTACTCATGGGGGGCTGGCTCAGGAGTGGATTATCCAGCCAAAAGGCCTTCCCTCCTTAATTCCATTTATTTATTTATTTTCCAGCAGGCTGACTGAGCTTGGGATACCACGGGGGTGAACTCATGCGCCGTGTCCAGGGAAAGCCCGTGCCAGGGATGCTGCTGCACCTCCCGCCTGCAGGGCCACCGGGGAGACCCCCTCAAGCACCTGCCTCTGCTCCTGTCCTCATGGAAGACCAAAATCCAAATGTTTTCTGGTATTTTTTTTTTCCAACCCCCACCGAGCAGCATTTCTTACCCTGGGTTTTGCAGCTCGTTAGTCAGCGGGAGGGGAATTGGGCAGCGCTGGGGTTTGCCAGGCTCAGCGCCCGGTGGGAGGCTGATGCCTGCCTTGGGAAGCCTTGGCACCAACCCTGATTTCCAGGGAAACATGAGCTGGACTGTCGGCAGCCCACCAAAACGGTGATGCTGGAGTAGCACTAAGGTCTTGTAAGGCTCCATTTCCTCCATCCAGAAGGAAATTATGATGGACCTGGGGCCGGAAAAACCCATCCCAAACCTTGCCTGGTGATAAATACTTGCACAGGTATCATTCCCCACTGCCACTGGGGGAAAAAAAAAACCCAAAAGCACCTGGAGAACAGGTGCCAAGACATGATTTTTCTGTGTGTGCTGAAAAGCAGCAGAGCATCCCTTGGGACTGGGATGCTGTTGAAGATCCCTCGATCCTGGGATGCTGCTGAAGATCCCGGGATGCGGCAGCAGGAGCACAGCACTTTGCAAACAGCCAGCCCAGTCCATAACACTTAAGCTGAATGGGAGACTAAATAAAGATTAAATGGAGACTGATGCTCCCATTCCCATCGGGAAAGGTCTTGAATCTCTTTTTAGCTGCCTTTTCCAGAATAAATCCTGGGCGAAGCCGCCGCCTTGCCAAACCCCGCGCAGTGAGCGTCTTTATCCTCAAGTTTGCTTTGTTTCCAGTAGACCTCTTAATTACAGGGAATTAAAAATTAAAAGGGAGGATGGCAGCGAGCAGCGGGTAAGCTTTGTCAACAACTGGCCGTGGACGTGGGGCATGGGACCGAGGGCATCGCTCCAGAGATCCTATTTACACCGAAAAAGGACAGGGATAAACTGGAGATAGGGCAAAACCCCATCTAGCTTGCTGGTGCATCATTAGCCCCAAATTTTTCAGCAGTGTCACTTGCTGTTTATCTGAAGTGGAGCCTTTTCCTGGGGAGGTATGAATGGGGTGAAATCCTGCTTTATTGGCAAAGGGGGCTGTAGCCAGCGGAGCGAAACGCCACAGTCCTTCCTTTCATGGGAATTTGGGGTTTGCTTTCTTTAGAAACCCCTGACCTAAATGGTAATTACAGAATTTTGAAGATTGGCTGGAAGAAAAAAAGGGAATCTTCCTGCTTGTCCTGGCACATTTTATTTCCCTCCTGAATGCAAGGAAAACGGATGTGCAGAGCACAGATCTGGGGTTTGACTTCCCCCGTGCCGACATCTGGAATGAGATGCAAATGTGCGTAAACAATCGATCTCCAAAAGCCACAAAATCAAGGCAAATCCCTCGCAAATCAACACAGAAACTTCTCCAGCCTCCGAGAGGAGGGATTTGGGTTCAAGGGGAGACCCATCCACTTTCTTTGCAAACCATCTTCCCCCTCTGCCCGTGGAAAAGCACCTACCCGGTGAGATGCCGGGTGCATAAATGGAAAAGGAGAGTGATTGCCAATTAAATGCTGTTTAAAATTTAATCTGAACATTAAACCTAAGAGAGGTCTGCACTTAACGCTCTCTGCCCGCTGGTGACCCCCTTGTCTTGCTGTCCCGCTCCTGGGCACAGAGGACCCCAGGGAAGGTGTCCTGTCCCTGTTTTGCAGGGAGCACAGCTGGTTTGGAAAAGGAATCCATGAACAGCAGCAGCAAGGGGAGCACAGCAGGAGGGGGATTTTCTGGGGGCTGGTGACCAAACTGGGACTGCCTGAGAACATCCTTCCCTGAGGAAGGACACTACTGTCCTCAGAGTAGAACCCAAGGTATCACTGTTTAGATTGGATATTAGGGAGAAATTCCTCCCTGTGAGGGGGGTGAGGCCCTGGCACAGGTTGCCCAGGGAAGCTGTGGCTGCCCCATCCCTGGAAGTGTCTGAGGCCAGGCTGGATGGGGCTTGGAGCAACCTGGTCTAGTGGAAGGTGCCCCTGCCCAATGGGTGGATGTTGGGCCACTGGATGAGCTTCAAGGCCCCTTCCAACCCAATCCATTCTATGATTCCATGATTCCATGGAAGCTGCTTCGTGATAACCCAAATACACCCGGAGGGCAGTTTGAAGACTCAAGCTGGCAGTGAGTAGCTGTGGATATAAAAATAAAGGCATTTGGGAAGCAACAAAGCTTCCCTTCCATGAATGTTTGGGGCTGCAACATCTCACTCCGTACACATTCCCAAGGCCTGGGAGCTGGAAGGGCGCGGGCAAGGTCTCAGCCACAGCTCAGGCTGGGAATTCGCGGTTTTCCCTCCAATTTTTTTTTTTTTTTTTTTTTTTTTTTTTTTTGCAGGTGCTGCCATGACTTTTAAGCGGCACCATTCGCAGTGTTGTTCTTCTGCCATTAGATGTCCCTGTGTCCTACACGGAGCTCCGGCAGGAGGTCACTCCTGGCGAACAAAGGTCAGCGAGCCGGAGCGACGCAGGAATGCTTTTTAATTTGGCTTTCGCAGCTTTCGCCCGGTTCCTTTAAGAAATGCCTGTTCCGTCGGGGAGCCTGTGATGCTCCGGGACGAAGCTGGCGCACGGATGAGTTTAGGCGCGGTTCTGCATCCCGGCGCTCCGGGAAATGTTCTCTCCAGGACAGCGCAGCGCAGCGAGGAGCTGGAGCCCGCGGGGATTGCTTGGGCTGGAAAAACTGCGGCGTGCGGCTGCTCCCTGGCAGGCTGCTGCGGCTCGGAGCGTCACGCAACACATTCTGCACGCCCAGGGCCCCCATCGCCGCGTCCCACCCCGCAGCCGGGCAGCGCGGGGAGCTTCCATCATTTTTCTGGGAGCTGCCTCTGTTTTTCCAAGCGCGCGGTTGGCGGAGGCGTTTGGGCAGAGCCCCCCGCTGCTGCTGGAAGGGGCCGGTCCCTCTGTGATCCCGGCACGCGTGGGGTCTCTGGGATGGCATCCCCGGCGGCAGGAGCCATGGATGTTTGGAGCTGCACGTCCTGGCGGCACTCAGAGGGAGAGGGGGCCGTGCTCTGACAGCTCTCCCGGGGACGCTGGGAACAGCACACGCCTGTCTGTAGCCGTGCAGGATTTTTTCCACATTTGTAATTGCAGCCTTCCCCCCCCCCCACCCCGCCACTTTTGGTTGTTATTAATGTTGTTCTTTTCCTCAAAGATTGCATCTGTTTAGATGTTAATTGAGTTAATTGTTACCATTCAGCAGCTGGAGCGGCAATTTTGCACCTGCTAATAAAGATGCTGGGTTTGAAGTTGGGCGAAAATGACCATATTATAGGGTGGCTGGTGGGGCTGCGGTGCCAAAAGTGAGAGGATGGGGTGGAGGGACGTGCTGGGGGTGGTTTCTCTGAGCACGGTGTCACGTTTTGGAGTCGGGAGATCAGGGAACAAGCTGTGGAATCACGATAGGAAGCCACTGGAGCTGGTGGGGGGGGGAGAAAAAAAAAAATCAACAGAGAAAATACAGGTGGCAAGCACAGAGTCAACAGTAAACACTGTCTCTCTTTGGGGAGAAGGAATGCAGCTTCCCTGTGACAGGCTAATTGGGTGGAATCAAACGAGGGAAGAAGTATAAAAAAGACGGACTGACAGCACACACGAGGAGATCTTTTACTGAGTGTTTTCATGCCTAATTATGTGAAGACCTTTCCACGGAGAAAATGGGGGGAAATTCACAGGGAATGGGGAGGATGGTGCTCGAGCAGAGCAGCTCTGGGATGAAGTGATGATGACCACGGCAAGCAGCACGGCCTGGCTGCAGATTATCCAATGCTTTTTCCCTCCTTCTCACTATTAAATTGTGCCACACCATAGGGTACACAGCCTCTGAGAGCTGTGACACCACCAGCAAGTCACTGCAGGCTTGGGGTGGGGGGACACCCCTTCCAAGCTCTCTCTGGAGCAAGGAGCAGAGGAAAAAGCTGATTCCTCCAGAGGAAAGGGTATTTGGGAGCAGTGGGTGAGTCAGAGCCAGCCTCCCTCCCACATGGCTTCATTATTTTGGCTCCCAGGTGCACACAGACACTTCACAGGGCTGTGCTGTCACCCCAGCACATGGAGACAGGGGCACAGTGTGGTTTGGGGAGCCCCATGTGGCCCCCCCAGGCCGATGTGGTCACCCCCGGCACCACAGCCCACAGGGTAATTTCTGTACAGCAACAACATCCCGCAGGGCACTGGGGGACATCCCCCCGTTTTGGGGAGCAGGGGTGTCCTGCACCCCATCCCATGATGTCTGATGGCCCAGGAGCCACCCACAGCTGCCAGAGAGCCATCCCATCCCTCCACGATGAGGCTGCGGGTGTTGGCAGGGACGGATTTACAAGAGGGCAGGAAAAACCTTCTCACCCCACCCAGGAGGGTGAACCCATCCCACGCCGTTCCTGCCTGGAAAGGGTTAATTAGGTGCCTCATTACTGACCCAGGCTGTAATCAAGTGCCAATTAAAAACTGCTGAATAAAGGTTTAAAAGGAAGGGCCGGGCTCCAGGGAGCTTTTGGATGTCGGAGCAGGGGGCTGTGGTGTCAGCAGGGACTGTCGATACTCCTGGAAGCTGCTGGAGCTGCATGAACCAGAGGTAAAGAGTCCTGTTGGGGTTCTTAGGCTGATAGGAGGGGAAATAGCTCCCTGGGAAAGATGGGACCAGCTGGGGAAGGAGGTGGAGATGGGCTCGCTGGAAGAGAGAGCTGGGGAGCATTTGCTGCTCAGTGTCTCAGAGAGTGCTCGCCTGGAGCACGGATTTCTGCCCCGGGATTAAATGTGGGAGTAAAGGGTTTGTCCCCTGCTGCTCCAGCAGCAGGAGGAGCATCAGTGCTGGAGTGTGGCTGCTGTAACCTGGCTCTCACGGAGCCTCAGCTGGGAGAAATGCTCCCCTTGCATGTGCTCGTGCTGGTGTGGGCCACTGGGAGGCCTTGGATTTGCTGTCGTAGCTCTTTATAATTGGGGGTATCCCGGTGCTTTTTCTTTAATTTTTGCTTTCCTGTCAGCTCATTCGTTGGGGATTTGAGCTCCTGATCTCTGTGCTGATAGATGTGGATGAAAAGTGGCTTTCTTGAGACTTCCAGGAGGCCAAGGAGAGGGAAAGAGCAAGCTCAGCCCTTGGCCACCGTGGTACAACCTCAGCAGGCAGAGGCAATTTTTTGGTGTCACAAGAGCTGACCCTACAGTCCAATGCCATGAGGATTTGGGGTTTGCCCCCCCAGGAGTTGGGCAGTGCTGATGTGCCATGTCTGTGTTTTCCTACTGAGCAGAAAGCATGGAGCTCTGTCTCCAGGCTAGAAGAGGGATTGTTCCTCCAGTGCTTAGTGCTGTGGTTCTATTTCTGGGTGTTGGGCCTGGGCATGCTAAAGATAAAATGGTGGCTTTTAATACTCCCCAGTCCCTGGCATTCCGAAACCCAGCATGAAATCCCTGCTTATGTTTAAATAATCTGTATGTTTGAGTCAAGGCTTATGAGTCAGTGGAGGAGGCAGTGCTTTCTGCGTTTCCTGCAGGGAAATGCAGAAGGGAGTCCTTGGGAAAATCAGCTCGCTGAAGAGCAGAAAGGGCAAGCCAGGGATGCTTCCAGCAAGCTCCAAAAGCGAGAGAGAGCCGGGAGACAGCTGCTCGCAGAGGCAGGGGAAGCAATAACTAGTGAGAAATAACATTTAATTACTTCTCCTACCGGTCTGGGAAAGGAGAGCTCTGATGCCTGGTGGAAAGGGACCATGTTCTGCTTGTGGCTGGTTATTCTTCAGCAGGTGAAGAACCAGCCCGAGGAGCGAGGATTGGAGCATCCCTGGGACTGCGGGATGGCAGCAACCACAGGTCCTGCTGCTGGGCTTGTGGTCGAGAGCAAAGATGTGACAAAGGGGAGGTTGTCCCTGAGCTCCTGCCCTTCCTCTGCCGGTGGAAGGGGGTGGTGGGTGCTGGTGCCCGGGGCCGTGGCTCTGCAGCTGGGCACCTTCCCGGTGTCCCCTCCGCCCTCGCTTGTTTCCTAGATGGAAGTTTGGGGAAAGCCCAGGTAAACACAGGGATAATTAGGGGCTGTGATGAGGGACCGCAGTGACGTGTGGCCGAGCTGGGAGGAGGAGCCGCCCCATGGAATGCGTGCCCAGGTAGGAAGAGAGGAGCGCTCACTTGCCGAGGGAACGGTGTTCACCGCGTAATTACCGTGTGGTAATTACCGTGTAATTAAGTGGTCAACGGGTACCGTCTAAACAAAGAGGACTTAAGTGACATCCCTGTCCTGAGGCTTAAAATATTACAGCGTGGTGAGGGGGGGGGATGGAGGTGGGAAAGTGTTGATGGGCATGTGATGGAGGTAACAGCTCTCTGGCTGCTCTGGGCGAGAGGAGGAAACATCTAATTTGTTGGTGCCACCCTGGAGAACAAGGGACCGGTGTTTACTGCAAAAAATAGAGATTCCAAACTCAGTGAGTGCGCGGAATCGTAGACTGTCCTGAGATGGGAGGGACCCACAGGGATCACCGAGTCCGGGGACAATCCCAGGGCGTGAGCCTGCGGGTGCCTTCCCTCCCTCCCTGCTGGGCACCCCGCGCGGGTGAGGAAGGGCTGCCTCCTGCCTTTCTCCCGCACCCCGTCAGCCCCGCATCCCTCTTCCCGGCCGGCTGCCGCAGCGCTGCCCATCCCGCTCCTCCCCGGAGCCGCTGGAAAGCCGTGAGCGGCTCCTTCCCCCTGCGCTGCGCCTTGTCCTCGTCTGACTCCTGTTACAACTAATTAGCACCTTGACATTTGCGCAGCGAGCGAGGCAGCCTTGATGTTTGCGAGGGAACAGAAGGCACATCTGTCTGCGTGCTCCGTTTGAAGGGGAGGAACGCGGCTCCGCGGTGTTTATAGCAGGCAGTTGGGGGAGGAATTAATTTACAAAATTTTTTTT
>VZRJ01003987.1:349179-360181 GCA_013397565.1 Ptilonorhynchus violaceus | reverse complement strand
TTTTTTTTTTTTTTTGAATGAAAACAATTCCAGCAACTCGAGTGCCCTCTCCCTCCCACGTCAGCTGTTTACAAACTGTTGAGTGGAATCGGTCCCACATGTCCCTTGAAACCTACCAGCAACGCAGGGGGAAAAAAAATTTGAAATGCATCATGAAAAACTAATTTTAAGGGGGGGGGAGAGAGAAGTAATCCTGCCCACGGAGTTCAAACAACTTGTCTTGCTTCAGCTTATACCGATATTCATGTACTTAGACAAATGTCACCAGCAGCAGACTTAATTGACTTCATTTTGATCTTTATCCTCATTAAAGAGGAACGTAGTTGTTCCCCGCTGTCTCTCCACCCGCCCCATGAAGGTGCTTCGTGTGAGGCAGTGATTAACTCGATTTGTTAAAGACCTGTGGAGCTTGAGGGCATCCAAATGTCATGGTGATGGAGCCGGGGAATCTCCTCCCTCCCAAGGCAGCCGGAAGCTTGGAATCCCCTGCCATGCTTGGAATCATAGAATGGTTTGGGTCAGAAGGGACCTTAAAGCTCATCCCATTCCACCCCCTGCCATGGGGCAGGGATGCCTTCCACTAGCCCAGGTTGCTCCAAGCTCCCTCCAACCTGGCCTTGGACACTTCCAGGGACGGGGCAGCCACAGCTTCTCTGGGCAACCTGTGCCAGGGCCTCCCCACCCTCACAGGGAAGAATTTCTTCTGTATCTCCAACCTCAATTTCCCCTCTTTCAGGTGGAACCCATTACTCCTTGTCCTACCACACAGCTCCTGAAGAAGAGCCTTGCCCTGTCCTTTCTCCTCAGGGAGGCTACGCTTTGTGGTACAACCACGGAGGCTTTCAAGGGTCTTAAAATGTGTTTGGGGGTAAAGAAAATGTGTGGAGAAGTGGGGAGGTTGGCAGGTGACTGCCATGCTGCACCAGTGGTGCTGCAGGTGAGTGCTGCTTGTATTTGAAGCTCAGGCTGCTGTGGAACACCAGTTTTCTTCGGCTTGCCTGGAATTTCTGCCGGCTTGTTCCTGCTTTTAAATGGAGGGAAGCTAATTGAAGGGAAAGGGCTGCAATTAAGATTGTTTCTTGTAGGTTTTTATTTTTTTTTCCTTGAGGACATCTCTGGCTCATTAGAGTTGTGTAAGTGTCTCTTGCACGACGTCCCTTGAAGCTTTCCAGACTCAGAGTTAACTCTGGTATTTAGAGATCTGCTGCAGCCAAGCCACAGGGTGCAGTATGGGGGAAAAATCGACTTCCCCGCCCCTTTATGCAAGGAGGATAAGGGAAAGGCAAACCACTATCCCTGCCCGAAAATAAAAAGGGCCGAGTTGATGGGGAACCACTTTTGGAGGGAGCTGATGGCTTTGCCTTGGGGTTCCCTGCCTGCAGCTGATGAGCACAACCCATCTGAGCATGGCAGGGGGTGCCTGTCACCTTCTATTTTAGGATGCTGGGCAACCTCGAGGGGTCCTCGGTGTTTTTTGAGTGTGCTTGAGGTAGAGCCTAAGAAGCTCTTGGGGCGCTGGTGGCTGCCTGCATTGATTTCTGGGATTTGTGCTGGCAAAGGCTGCTTGGAAGTAGGAATACCCTGCTCTGCTGTTCATGCAGGGAGACACTGAGTCTTCCTTGGGAGGGCAAACTGTGTGTTCCTGTTCCACCAGCTGCATGTTGGAAAAGTGGTAGTGGTGGGTCAAGACCAGCCCCATGTGCAGAACGGGTCTCCTCTGGAATCACATCCAGGGTGACAAAACTGCTCTTGTGTCACTGAGGTGCAGTCCAGGCCAACCCACTGTGTCACTGAGGCTTGGACTAGGTGAGATTTAAAGGTCCCTTCCAACCCAAGCTATTCCAGGATCATGGGGAACACACCGAGCTATGGATCGTGAGGGGCTTTTTCCTAAAGGGCTCTGAACGTCTCCCCTGCATCCCACCAAATGCCATACCCAGGGATGGATGCAGAGGGTGGGGCTGCTCAGACTAATTAATAATTGATACTGAGCTGCTGTGCCCTCTTCTCCCCCCTGTTGTTAAACAGCTGTTGGAGTACTCCATCAGCACATCTGCAGGCAGAGCTTTGATTAAGGATAAAACTTTATTCAGTGGTGAAAGGTAACTTGAAATGTGCAGAAGGAGGGAAAATGAGGAGAAACATGTGCAGCATAACAAGAAGCTGAATTTGGAAGGCTCTGGGATGGCTCCTCTCTATTCCCCGCCTTGTTGGCTGCTCCTAGGCAGCAGTGCCCATAGCAACACTGCCTGGTGCAAGCCAGGCTGGAGTGATCCCACGGGCATCCCTACCCTGCCAGGGACCTGGATTAAGGTGCTGCCTGCTGCTGCTTTCCCACAAAAGTTGTCTGAGCAGCGCTCGTGCCAAGCATCCTGTCGGGAGGAGGTGAGGGAACTTTCATCCATCAGGGATGCTGAATGAGAGCTACACCTCTCCCGGCTGTGAATGCAGCAGATTTACAAACCTTCCCCCTTTTTTTATTAGCAACTTTCCCCATGTAACCACGTTCCTGTGGGTTGGGGTTGAATGAAGAGAAGCTCCTGTTTTAATTTTTGCTGTCAGGAGTAACGGGTAAGTGTAGGAGGAGGAATATTAATCATACCCAGCAGGCATTCTTCAAACTTAGAAACAGCATAAGGAAGGAGCCCAAATGGTTTAAACATTGTGGGGACCATTTGTATGGGAGTCTCATGCTTGGAAACGTGCAGGATACTCTTTTTATTTTTTGCTTCCACCCTGATTTAGTTTAAAGGGGAAGTTGTTGCTCTCCCGCCTGCTTTCTGTATCAGGGACCAGGGTCTGGGGTCCCTGGAGAGATGGGGAGAGGTGTGCAGGAGTCATCGTCGCTACTGTTAAAATCTCCATGGCATCAATTAGCTGCTGCTTTTCCAAATTAATTTGCTATCTGCGTGCAAAAGAAAAGGGGAGGGAATATTGTGGGGTTTGCTGTTCCAAATTTCTGCACTGATGTTGTAGCAGGTGTAGCACTGCCACAGGAAAATAGAATCTTTTGCCTCCTTGGGGTGATTTGAGGCACCATCCGAGGTTCAGAAGGGACCTGAGTTGCACCGTGTGGTTTTGGGTCCACCCTGTGAAGACAGGGTTGCCTTAATCCCCCTCTAGGGCTTTGGGAGCCCCCCAAACCTCATCTTGTTCACATCTTACCCGTGACTGAGGAATTGGTCCTCAGCAGGAGAACTGCGACACCCTTGCGTGACCCTTTCCATTCCCTTTTTTACTTTTTTCTGCCCCATTTTGTTTTCTTTTTGATGCAAGAAGTCCCTGGGCAAGGGCACTGGCTGGGTTTGTGCTTCCCTGGGGGCCGCCTGTGTTTCCTACCAGAGCTGGAAGCCTTTGCACCTCGGGCTGAAGGGCGAGACCTGCCTGACCACCCCCACCAGCCACGGCCCCGCCGCCTTGACCTGGGGCTGGCGGCCACCGAGCACAAAACCCCCTTAGCCAGGGCGCAGGGGGTCTTTTCTGGGGCGGGACACGAGGCTTTGGGCCTCATCCCACCTCCTTTTCTGTGTTTTTTTTGTTCATCCATCACAGCAGCCTCTCTCGGGTCGGCAGGAGGCTGCGGGAGCGTCACGGCACCGCTGTGCGGAATTGCTCCTCTCTCGCGTGGCGCCGCTGCTGAAATTGGTTAAGAGCATCTGACTGGGAACCAAATTTCCTCTCCATCTCCTCAAGCGCGCAGGAAAGATTGCTTGGCAGCCTCTGCCGTGCCTCAAACAACGGGTAAAGAAAACAGGGATGAGTTGCTCATCGCAGATCCCGCGATGAATTTTCCCGAGCGAAGCGCGGCGGTCCTGGTGCTGAGCCCGCTCGTCCCGCTGGGCTCCCCGAAGGGCAGACCTCAGACAGGATGCTGGGACAGCTGGGCATTCCCAGGGGGCAGGTTCCTGCTTTTTACCGGGGGGGATGCGGGAGCAAAGTGGTTTTGAGACAAAACTGCGTTTTCCCAGCTTAACCAGCTTTCCCGCAGAATTCCCAGCCCCTTCTGGTAAGGCATCCTGAGCGCGGTGCTTGCGGGAGGCTGCAGCATTCCTTGCTCGCGGAGGTTTGGGGCCTGATTCCACACGTGCAGAATGAGTTTATTCTCCTGAACGGGCTCGTGCTCTTTTTCCAGCCACACGGGGTTTGTTTGGGTAGGGAACACATCCACGGAGGATGCCGGGGTGGGAGAGCAGGGGAAAGGGAAGAAAAAGCCCTTGTGTAGCTGTGGCCAGGCGTGGCCTGGCATCAAGAGCTGAAAGAACTGTGGCACCCGGAGTCGGCAAAACTCCCAAATCCCATTGTTTTGCTCCGAACCTCTCTCCACGGGGGTTGTGGACCCCCCTGCCCTGCATTTTGTGCCCCCCCCCGACAGCATCATTCAGAGTAGCAGCACAAAGAGCAGCAAGCTGTAATTTGCCAATGGGGCTGTGTCCCTCAATGAAAGCTTCCTACGTGTCTCCTGGAAGATTATCCTATCAAATCCCCTCCTGCTCTGAAAGGTACGCATTTAAAACATGACTAACGCCGAGAGATGCTATTATTCTATTTTATTCTGCAGCTTGTGAGTAATGTCTCATTATAGATGGGGATGCATTCAGAAAAACATCATCTGCCTGCCGGAGCGTGGGCTCCGCGGCACGGGCGGCTTGTGGCAGAGGAGCCAGCGCCTGGCGGCACGTGGATGGATACGTGTGGGGTGGCAGCATCCCGGGAGTCCTGAGCCAGCCCCGGGCTCTGCCTCCTGCCCAGGCTGGGCTGGGGCTCTGTTTTGGAGTGGTTTTGGCAGCCCACAGCATCCCAGGCTCGGCAGGGACGGCGCTCCTCGAGCCCAGGCTGCGGAGCCGGCGCTGCTGGAAAATGAGGGGTGCTGGTAAATCACTGGCAGAGCCAGCAGAGCGTTGCTGTGAAGGTGTTTTATGACCTTCACGAGGTATGTACATCCCTGCTAAGTGCTGTATCTTCTCAAAGGACCAGGTTTTCCTATGGCTGAATACCCCCACATTCCAGGAAGGTTCAAAACAATGGGGTGAATGGGCTCCTGCCAGTTTTCCTGGCTCCCCCAGCTGGGGGTGTTGGACTGTCCAGGCTGTGCTGCTCCTCTTAAGGCCACTCAGGTGTAAAAGCTCTGTATCTCCTTGTCTAGGAGTGGTGTCTGATATCCTGCTCTTAAGGAATCCTGTGTGGAAGCTGGGATCCTCTCTCTCATCCCATGGGATATGTCTGCTCTCCTTTCACCCTCTGTATTCCTTCTCCTGTGGTGCAAACCATTTGCATTTTTGGGATATTCATCACAAGGTGAATGACTGATTCCACTGCTGCATGCTTTTGTGTGGGAAGCTTGCAGGTTTTGGAAGCCTAGCGGGATGTCCCTGGCAGTAGTACAGCCATCACATCCATGGGCTGCCATGGATCTGCTGGAGCTGCTTGGAAGCACTGAGCAGACAAAAGGAAGTGGTGGAGTCACCATCCCTGAAAGTGTTCAAAAAACGAGTGGATGTGGCATTCCGCAACGTGGTTCAGTGGGCATGGTGGTACTTGGTCTCAAGTTGGACTTGGTGATCCTGGAGGTCTTTTCCAACCTTAATGATTCCATGTGATGGAGATTCTGCCTTTGGAAAAGTGCCTATGGGGGTGGGGGCTGTCAGGGCTGTTTGGTTTGCAGGAGCTGAGGGCTGCCAGGAGTGATGTTGCCCAGCTTGTAGCCAGGCTCTTCCCACGTGTCCGTCTTGAGCCTTCAAATCTTCCTCCTGAAAAGAGCTCCCAGAAGCACCAGTGCTCATGATCAGTGCTGGCCAAGTGGCTTGTTTAGTTTAAGTGCTGTCTTGCCCAGTTTTCTGGGATTTGGTGGCTGGCACCCGTGGTGGAGCGTGGTGGCACTGACCTTCCCCCAGGACTGGTACGGCCCCATCCCCTGGTCCTGTGTTGCTGCTCAGCATCCCTGGTCCAGAGTCCTTACTATCTGCCATCTATCCTTAACAACACCTCTCTTTTTTAGGAAGAAATCCTTCCCTGTGAGGGTGATGAGGCCCTGGCACAGGTTACCCAGTGAAGCTGTGGCTGCCCCATCCCTGGAAGCATTCCAGGCCAGGTTGGATGGGGCTTGGAGCAACCTGGTCTAGTGGAAGGTGTCCCTGCCCGTGGTAGAGGGCGGGAATGAGATGAGCTTTGAGGTCCCTCCCAACCCAAACCATTCTGTGATTCGTGCAAAAGAAAATGAGATCCAATTACTTATTGATGTATTTTCCAGGCGCTGTTTTTTTTCTCCACCTCCTGCTGCGGAGGTTTCGGGGTGGGGTGGTTTGCTCTCCCCCCCCCCCCCCCCCCCCCCCCCTCTCCCTTTTTTTTTTTTTTTTNCTTTTCCTTTTCGGTTTATATTGTGGGATCGTTTATTTCCTCTCCCGTTTTCCTCTGTGCCGAGGGGGAAGCGAGCCCGCGCCCCCCGAGGTGCTGGGAAGCTGGGAGGCTGGGATTTGACTGAGGCACGCTTGCACCTCCCACTCCCGTGCGGTCGGTGACGCACGCTGCGATCAATGGAGAGAGGGGATGAATAAACCCGGCTTTGCTCCTCGCCTGCCGTTCCCAGAAAGAACGGGCTGGAGGAGGGAGGGAGGGAAAACTCTGCTCCGGGCGGGCAGTTTTCAGAGCTGTTTTGTGTATGGGATGCCAAAGCATCTCCATCCCTTTAGAGGTTCTCTGTCTCGCGGGGCTGCTGCAGGAATGGCTTTGGTGTCCCTCATCCCATCAGGCTCTTTTTGAAGTGGACTCCAGTCCATGTGGCCTGTGGCTCTTCTCCACTCTGTGCTTCTTGCTGACGCTGGACTTGTAAAGATGGGAAAGGGACTTCCATCTGCTGCATGGCTCCCAGTGATGCCAGTTTAAGATGTCAGTAACTGGTCTTTTTGCTGGAATGGTCCCCAACAGCATATCCCAGACTAGAGCATTCTTCCTTCCCCTAACAGGATGCCAATCTCAGGGCCCTTGAGGAATGGAAATGTATGATCCAGCATGTGAAACAGGGATGTACTTAGGCTGGAGAGGTGGAAGAGATGGTCCATTGCCCTGAAGGACAGGAGGTGGGGAATGCTGAACTCCAGGATTTGTGCATCTCCTGCCCAAATGAAAGCAGTCCCCAAAAACAGAAGAGCAAACAGGCTGGTGGGTTCCTGGCACCCACCGTGCTGAATAGGTGGCTTGAAATGGCTGAGCTGGAATCTGATGCTGGTCTCCAGAGGCTTCCCACAGCACTGAGAGGATCAGGACCTTCTCCTCCTTAGAGTGTTCTCCAGCCCCAGGAATTCCTCTTTTCTTGAGGGGAAAGTAGCTGAAACACTGAATAATTAACCACTGTCACTTGTGGCTTTTTTTTTCTTTTTTTTTTTTTTTAATTTTTTTTCTGCCCTCCTCTTGCTTTCATCCATGTGCATCTGTTCCCTGTGGTGCTGGGAGCTGATGTCCTATAGAATTACAGGCCTGGAGTGGGATGAGAGGACAGGAAATCTCTTGCTTCTATGCAATCCCCATTTCAATAGGGCAGCACTTCCCTTTGAAAGGCATCAGTCCTTGCTTTTTTGTTTTGGTGGTTTGTTGGTTTTGGTTTTCTTTGTTGCTGACCATGTCAAGTGTTGCATCTTTAGTCCACCTTCGAAAGCCCTACCTGGAATGTGCATCCTGGCAGCTTCTCGCCTTCCAAGAGGACCCCTCCAGCAGGGGAAGGGGATGGCATTGCAGAGGCTGCCTTTGGAGCTGTCCCGCTGAGGATGCAGCCGGGATGGAGCTGTATCACAGCTGTGTGCCCCTCGCTCACGGGGAGCTGTTTTTGTGCCCCATGCCAACCCTCAGATTGTTTTTAATAATCGATATTAACACTTTACACCAGAGGAAAGGGACAGTGGGCCATCATTCACACGCTGCATCGATAATGAGCGGAGCAGTGCCGAAACACATCGGTAACAAACTCGTTTGTCCTCTCCTCGTGTTAAGCAGGGATGATGGGATCATCCTCCAGCATCCCTGGATCATGGGCAGGTGAGCAGAGAGATCTGAGGAAACAGAGAGGGGAGAGTGTAGGGTGATGCTGCCTGGAGTCTCTCTGGGCAGCTCCTCAGCAGAGTGGGAATGGGCAGCGTGGAGCACAGGGAATCGTTATCTAAGCTCACGCATCTGCTGGATCTTGCAGTTCCTCGTTTCTTGTGGGCTTTGAACCGGTTTCCAACCCGTTTGCCTGTGGTTGCTGTAAGGGAAGCTTGTGGGTCCGTGTGCAGTGCTCTGTTATTCTTTATTGCCCAGGTAATTGATGTCTTTTCCCTGTCCTGCATCAAACCACAGGCTCCTCTGCTTCCAGCCTTGGCCTCGACCAAACCCGCTGGCAGCGTACCCTGGGGCCGGATTTCTTCTGCAGCCCATGGACACCTTCACATCAGGCACCTTTTTCCAGAAGTTTTAGCCCTGCTGGCTCCAGCCCAGGTGTTGCTCTCCTTCCATGTGGAATCATTAAGGCTGGAAAAGCTCTCTAAGAACGCCAAGCCCAACCATTAACCAGCACTGCTGAGTCCCCCACTAATCCATGTCCCTAAGGACCACAACTACGTGGCTCCCTCTGTGCCCTGACCCTTTAAGCGTTGCTCTTTACCTTGTTCTCCCACTCTATTTTGAGGCATTCCTCTAGTCAGACCTCTAGACATCTGTGGCTTTCTCCATTTACAGGAATTCCACCCCAAAGCCAACATCTTCAAAGGAATTGTGACATATTCAGAATTAACTCTGGGTGTTCCCTCTCTGTGCCTTGCTAACCCCATTCCCACCATGGGCTCAGTAAAGCCCAGTACCCCTCCAGCCCTGCTTGCCCTGGACCACTCCAGGCTGTTCCTACCACAGTTGGCTGCTTCAGGTGTATAATCCTGGCAAAAGCATCCCTTCCCGCTCCATTCCCTTTGGACAATACTGCTTGTAGCCAGTTCTGTGCGTATTTTGTGCTCACACCCTTTTGCAACGAGAGCTTTTGTGGGAATTCTTGGTGCTGGGGAGCTGGACTCTCCCTGCTGCTCTTTTGTTCTGGTCTTTTAGCCCACAGGGTCCATAGGTGTGGAAAAGAGGAGCAGAAACTTCATAAACCACTCCCCACAGAACCACAGAATTGTTAAGGTTGGAAAAGGCTCCCAGGATGGAGTCCAACCATTAACCTAACACTGTGTGTTTTTACAGCTTGAATTGGTGTGTTCTTGGAGAGAAGAGCATCCTGAAGATCCATATGGGACTGGGATGTCTCTAGGAACCTGTGGAGACAATCTCTGCTGCATCACCTCGTGAGAAACTCAAATGGTAATCCTGATGGGGTTGAGGAGGGGAACGCTCTTGTGCTGATATGGAAATGTTTCCTGGGCTCAGTTTGGCTTCAAGGAACCCAAGGAGGTTCCCACTGGATGCCCACCTGCTTCCTCCCTGCTTTTCTTCTCCTGGCTGCCTGTTGGGCAGAGAGGAGAGAACGGTCCCAGCGTCTGGTTCCTCGGCTGCTGGGCAAGGCGCTTCTCCTCCAGCCAGTCCTGGCTCAATCCTGGCACTTGCCTGCCTCCCCCTTCCACAAGGAAAGTTGGAAAAGGAAAACCCAGACCTCGAACCAACCCAAGCCCCCCCCCGAAACTAAACTTTTATTTCCAGCTGCCCTTTGAAAAGGCAGCGCTTTTCTTTCCATGCAGCTCTGACAGCGTCCCTCTTTGCCCTCCCCTGACATCTCGGTGGGTCCCCGTGGGTTTTGAGTGGTTTGATTCATATCTTAAGGCACTCTCTGCCATTCCCTTGCCAAGGATATTTTTAAACCGCCGTTATTTCGGTGGGACACAGGAAAAGCCAGGTTCCCTCCGTTGGTGGCTGTGCAAATCCCGCTCCCGAGGCTGTGCTGCAAAGGCTGGTGCCAGGGGTTTGGCACTGCTGGGAGGTGGAATTGCTCCTGGCAGGGGCAGCCCAGCTGTTTATTTCATCTCTGCTGATGGCGAGGGGCTAGGTGGGAAGGGAGGGGTTAGGGTTTGTGACAGGGGAGACGACAAAAGGAGAAAAATTAAGTTGGAGTATTTTGGAAGCACTATAAACAGTGGGAAGAAACCCCCCTGCCACTGACATCTTTTCGACACACAGTTTAGCTTATGCTTCCATTTGTCTTTCTAAGGACTCCTGCCTTCCATCCTGAGAGCCAGAGCAAAATTTCTTGCTACCTGTGAGGCAGCTGTTTTCCTCACTGTGGAAGAGTGGGTTTATTTAAAGATGTTATTGGAATTGGGAAAGGCTACCCAGCTGGTCAGATGAAGGGAATTTAAATCAGGCTCATAGCAAGGGGGCACTTGGCTGTGCTCAATTTGCTGGGGATATTGCAAGGAAGTTTTGATTGCAGCTGGAATAACCAGCTGAGAGTGACAGTAAGAGGCACTGAGAACATCCCTGGAAGTGTCCAAGGCCAGATTGGATGGGGTTTGGAGCAACCTGGTCTAGTGGAAGTCGTCCCTGCCCATGGCAGAGGGTGAACAGGATGGTCTTTAATGTCTCTTCCAACCCCAGCCATTTTGGGATTAAAGACAGCAGCATTCTGTGATCTGGGTGTTCACAAGGACACCATTTGTACCATCTGTTTGTAAAAAACATCATTACCTGCTGGAAGATGCTCTGGCTACCAGTGATCGGATTAATTGAATTTGTTTTAAACAATTACAGACGGTTTAACCCCGAACGGCGTCCTGGGTGTGCACCCCGAAATGTCAGCACCGCCGATGGCAGCTTCCCTCTTCAGGATGTCTTCATGGCAGCCTCCTGGATGTGTTATTTTTCCAAGTGGTTTCAGGTAATAACAGGCTATGAAGTGTTCTGCTGTCAGTAAAATATCAACACAGGCAGCTCTCAGCAGGTAGCTGGGGATAAAAGAATCAATTGCTGGTAATTTTAGCACTCTATGGATTCACTGCTAAACTGCTGAAACCAAAATGCTAATGCTAAATCTGATTTTTTTCACCCCCCCACA
>VZRJ01003987.1:332568-342821 GCA_013397565.1 Ptilonorhynchus violaceus | reverse complement strand
AAAAAAAAAAAAAAAAGATACTTAAGATACTTTCTGCTAAGAGTAAAGCTGTCTCAAGTCAGTTTTTAATTTCATTGGCAGCGTTCACCTGTGATCTTCCTTAGTTTGGAATGATGAGAACGCTTACATTTGATTTGNTGGCTGGGGTTGTTCTGCTGACGTGAATGTGAGTTACTCCAAGCGGGATTTTGGGCTCGGGTCCAGAACAGCAAAAACGCTTCTTTAAAACCAACTGTAAGGCTGCTGTTCTGTAACGGGGAGGGGGGGGCTGTCCTGCTCCCTCGTTAAAACACACGGAAGAACGGGATGCCTCGGGAGCGGGGATCGTTTCTTTGCCTGAGGTCGCTGGTTTGAATCCCGCCCGGGCTGGCAGCGAGGGGGAAGCTGCAAAAGCTCCCGTGGTTCTCCGGCGGCCGGCGGGAGATGAGGCGGTGGTCTGGTCCCCGTTCCCGGCGGTCAGGTGCGCGCATCCCAGAAACCACCACCCCTTCACTCGGCATCCTCGCCGCCACGCAGGGACGATTGACTCCGCGGAGGAGGGCGCCGAACAGCCCTACAGTTTTAAGATTAAGGCTTCGGGGCTGCTGCTGAGAAGGGCCGGCGGGAGAAGGCTCTGCCCCGCCAGGCGTTGCCGCTCGGAGGAGGGGAAATCCAATGCCGAAAGCTGCCGGCTTTGCATCTTGGAGGAGCGAGGAATTCGCTGCTTGGGAAGCTGATTTCGAGGGGTAAGTTGCCTTGCGGGCGTGCAAGGAAGCGGTGGGATCACTGTCCCTGGAAGCGTTCAAAAAGTGTGCAGATGTGGCCCTTGGGGATGTGGGTTAGTGGTGGGCTTGGCCGTGCTGGATTAATGGTTGGATTCGATGATCCTAGAAGTCTTCTCCGACCTTAATGATTCCCTGATTCCAAGAGCTGCAAGTACATATTCAGCCAAAGGTGTTAGCTGTACCTCACATGCTGTACCAGCTGCAGGTTAAAGGCGAAGGATTCCCATGCTTTAGAAGAAGTTTCCAGGTCTGACTTTGGTTTCTGTACGAGGAGAAACCTCAGGAGACATTTTTGGAGTGTGACTTCCCGAGATGGTTTTGTAGACAGCCAGGCTGCCAGTAACCGAGGCACCCCAAACCGATGGATGCTCCTGGGAATTCAGCTTGGAAATAGGTAAGAGATCTTCAGAGAACTTCTTTCAGGAGCCCACTTTTCAAAATCCTCAGTCTTGGGACAAGATCCCTATGGCCAGGTATGGGAGAAGGGGATCTGCAGCGACACAGTCACATCCAAAGTACGTTCTTGCACCTGTGTTGGACGCAGCTCCTTCATGTGATCTGATAATTGCAATTCCATTAGTTTTTCAAGCTTGAAAATTCTTCTTTTGTCATGTTCAGGATATCCAGATCCATTTTATTTCTGGCTGACTCTAGAGCGCCGGCGTCCAAGCCAAAACTCGATGGTAAATCTGTGACAGTCTCTATCAGGAAAAAGAGGATAATGATGGCACCCAGGAGTTTTATCAGCCACAGCTGTTGCACTGTTTGCTGGAGAAACTGTTCTTTGAAATATATGACCAAAATAAACAGCCGAGCATCTGCAGCACTGTGGATAATTTAACAAGTAATCTGCCCTGAAAGAGCTGTCTGGGTTTACCAAAAACAAGGTGATAAAAAGTGTTCTTGTGCTGGAGATAAGATAGGAGCACCTTTCCTATGGAGACGAACTGGGAGTGTTTGCCCTGGAGAAGGGAGAAGGCTCTGGAAAGAGCTGAGAGCTCCTTCCAGTGCCTAAAGAGGCTCCAAGAGAGCTGGAGAGAGACTTTGGAGAAGGGCATGGAGTGATGGGACAAGGGGGAGTGGCTTCCCACTGACTGAGGGCAGGGTTGGATGGATATTGGGAAGAAATTCTTCCCTCTGAGGGGGGTGAGGCCCTGGCACAGGTTGCCCAGAGAAGCTGTGGCTGCCCCATCCCTGGAAGTGTTCCAGGCCAGGTTGGACAGGGCCTGGAGCAACCTGGGATAGTGGAAGGTGTCCCTGCCCACGGAATGAGATGAGCTTTAAGGTTCCTTCCAACCCAAACCATTCTGGGATTCTATGATTCCCTCGACCAGATAAGGAGGAAAAAAAAAGCTGTGACACCTTTTCCCTTCTCCACACAAATACATCCCAGTTCTGGACCACTACGCTTCCCACCACATGATCGCTGCTCCCTGGTCTCTGTGTATGAGCTAGAACACGTCCTGCCCCTTTCCAATACAAGACAAAGGCTCTGTTTATCACCCTCACATTTCCCAGCCATCCATTGGCTCTCCTAGAGTTTATCCATCTTAAGTCAGCTCATGTTTGAAACATTCCCATCAGTGAATGTTTGATAACTGAGTCTTCAATGTGCAACAGGCCGCTATGGATAGGGATGAATCGAGGTCCGTGTGCCTTCTCTTCTTGGATCAGGATGTGAACAACCTAAGCCAATTCCACTGCAACAATACACACACATCCAATTCCAGCATCATTTCCAGAGGAACCTGTTGCAAACTCTTCCAAAAGGAGGAATACACAGTCCTCACTATGCAGTGTAGGTATTATTGATCCGTACTTCAGCTCCTCACATTCCATTTCTGGGCTGGTCCCCCTTGCCTTGCAGCTTTTTTGAAACAACTCTTCCATTTGAGTTCCCATTCTGTGGCATTCAGTCCTGTCCTTGGATCTAGCCCGGGACACCGCGGGGTTTCTGTTATCTGCTCTTTTTCAGAATGGGAAGTCTTCCCTTTTTATTCCTTTTTTTTTTTCTTGTGGAAGAAAGCTGGAGGGACTTCCTGGTCTTTTAAAGGCCTGAACTTGCCTAGGGAATCCTGGAAGAGGGAGGTAGCCCTCCTTTCTGCCCATGTTTTATAGTCACAGACATTTCTAGGGCTGCAGAGGTTTTGACTCCTCTGACCTCTCATCCTAATACATCCTAAACTTTATTTTTGTCACTAATGGGCCAGCACTCACTTCTTACATTTCTATTAAACAAATTATATCTGCAAATGAGGGCTGGATTCCAAAGTCCCACCCAGCTATTTAACAGGGTCTGAGTATAACCCTTCAGACTTTTCAGACATTCCTTTCATGATTTTGATGCCATTTTCTGCTGTTGCTATTCCGGACACTTGTACTTCTCTTGGCACATCTCGCTCTGCTGTGATGCTTTTCAAGAACTCAGTGAAGATGTTCATAAGGAACACAAGTTTTTAAGATACAACATTTAAGGAACTTGCACTAGGAAAACATTCTTAAAGAGGAGAGTTAAGGATCTAAGCATCTTCCTCCTTTAGAAGCCTCTGTGTTCAGCCCGGAGAGCTGAACCAGTGCTGCAGGAATGATCTGTGGATGAAGTGTTTCAGCACAAGACCTGCATATCCACAAAAAGCCTCCTGGTGTATTATTTTGTGAGCAAATTCAGGTATATTCATGGAATCATAGGAGGGATTGAGTTGGAAGGGAGCTTCAAGATCACCTCATTCCACCCCCTGCCATGGGCAGGGACACCTTCCACTATTCCAGGTTGCTCCAGGCCCTGTCCAGCCTGGCCTTGGACATTTCCAGGGATGGGGCAGCCAGAGCTTCTCTGGGCACCCTGTGCCTCACCACTCAGCCTGAACAGATCTTGCTCCTTGCTATATTTTATTCTAATACCCAACTCTGCTTTTTGGGTGCACCCAGCTGGTGCTTCTGTTCGTGTATTCCTCCTTTTTGTGCTCATCCTTTTGCCCCCTTATTGGGTGTGCAGCAGGAAGGTTTGATCTTAAAAGGTGGTACACCACGGTGATTGCTCCTCGATAAGCAGATAGAGGAAATTTGAGGTATTTTAGTGCTTTCTAGTGGGTTCCAATCCAAAACTGGCTGTGGTTTCGGTTTGTCCATAGGAAAGGGAAAACAAGTTGACTGAGGTTTTGCCAAATGCAAAGCACAGGTGCCTTTTAATAGATATTGGTTTTCAGGGAATGCTGTGACCCATGTGAAATGAGATTAAATAACTCTCAGAACAACAAAACAGGGGAAGAAATTGGGAATTTGAGAGGTCTCTGCGAGTTTGTCCCCACACATCATCTACCAGTGCTACTTTAGTCTCAACTGCTTAAAACTGTGAGATCATCTTGGGCAAGAAACACCACATTTGACAAAACATGATTTATTCCTGAGCAGCACTGAGTCCCTCCCCCTGGGCACTGCTGATGTCCTTTGAATCCAAACTGGTCTCTGCTTTTTGGTGTAAAATAAACCTGTCAGCCACGCGCTCACCAGCGCTGGTCTCAAGTTCTGACAAGCGAGCAGCCCTTCCTTCTTCCATGCAATCCCAAAAGTGCCTGGTGATGGTTTGGGGGTTTGTTTTTTATGCTCTGCTGCCTCAGTTCTGTCTGCAGATCTCCCATTGATGGGTAAGAAATCCCAGTGTATCTATCCCTGTCTTACTCTTAGGAAGAGGAACAATATTATCCCTGTTGTTCAGATGCAGGATGATGGCACGTACAGGAAAAAGACCAGGTGCAATAAAGAGTGAGCTTTTGTTTAGTAACCTACATTCTCCAAAGTACAGGAGGTTCCTACCTTATTATAAGGTGGAAGGTTATGTCCCATGGGACAAGATGATCTTTAAGGTCCCTTCCAATCCAACCCCTTCCAGGAGCCTATGCTGATATTCCAGAACCCAAACATCTCTCAACCCTCTCTATATCAGCTAAGCTAGTTAACATCTTGCCTGCTCTGTCATTTCGTGCATCCTGCACATCCTTCTGCTCAGGAGGGATGTTATCCTGCGCCCCCATGACCACAGTCCTTAGGGAGGAGGATCCTTCCAGGCAGAAGAGGGATGCGGACTCGGATCCCCCATTCCGTGGTTGCGTGCTCTGAACTTGAATATGCTGCGAGCTCTGGGCATCTCTACCAACAGCCGAGGGACTCTAATTCAGTTTCTGAATAGGAGAGTGAGTTGTGGGTCCCTCGTGGATGGCAGAACCTCCCTGCAGGCCCCGGTGACAAGCTGTATTTAAGACTTGCTCCCGTGCTCAGCATTCCCTGTGGACCAGCTACAGGCAGCTGCATCCAGAACATGCTGAATCCAGGCCACTCCCCACGCTGGCCGTTATGGATCCCATCCTGCCACATCCTCAATGTATTTGCACGCTCTTCCAGAGAGCCCTGGGTTCCCTTCCGGGGGCTGCAATTGTCGGCTTGGCTTTTTATTCCAGCTTTGTCCCAAAGTAGATTGGATCCGCGACAGGAAAGGCTCCAAGCACAAGCTCTGCCAGCTGCTCCTCGTCTGTAAAATCTAAAAGTTGCTGCTCCCAAAGCCAGGCATTTTTATTTGCATGAGAAAGCAGTAACTGACTGTAAGATAGTCTATGATCTGATTTTAAAAGAAAAGGATAAAAATAAGTCTAATTGTGTTCTTGTTCTGCCTCAATTTAGCTGCTGGCCATTCTCTTTTGTGCTCCCCACATTTCTGGAGAGCTGGTTGACACTTATTTAGGTTGGCACGAACTAAATATAACCAAGTGTGTGTGAAAGAGCACGCACTGGGTCACAGCTTCCAGAACAGCAGAAAGAAGCATTTCGCCTTAAAACACAAAAATCCAGCTATTCCGAGGCAGCTCAATGAAACACACACCACCTGAACAAAAAAGTAAGCATTCCATTCAACTCCTGAATGCTGCTGAATTTTTTTTTTTTTTTCTTTTTGCCAGCTTTTACAGTCCACAGCCTTCTCATTCAATCCTGAATAATAGCTTTGAATCGAGCTGTAAAAGCTTCCGAAGTTTGAAGTCTTTTGACAAGTTAATTTAGCTGTATGGTAAAAAGTTTTTCCCCCAGATAGAATAAAGCCATCATCTCATGAATGTAGTAGTCAGCCAAGGGAAAGAAAACACCATTAGGATTAGAAATGATGGGCTTTATGGAGATAGTTTGTGGTTTAGTGTAATCTACTATCAATATTTCAGTAGAAAAATATCCTACTCGTCATTCAGCTGCGAGTCAGTATCTTCACGTAAAACCAACACCCAGGGGCCAGGCTGCATATATTTTTTTTTCTAATTTTTTTTTGGCCATGTTTTTCCTACATTTCTTTAGATTTTAATTGTTTTTCACACTTTATGATGTCTTTTTTTTTAATTTCTTCCTGGTTGACAGAGACAGAATAGAAAAATGAATCAATATTTCCTCTAAGGTTCCCACTATAGAGAGACACACCCCACATTTTTCTCCCAGCAGCTGCCATGGATGGAAATAAATATGATAAATTGATACACATTTCCCTTATTTTTAACATTAAGAAGCAGAAAATGATCACTGATAAACTAAGTGTATCCAAGGTGGAATACATCCATGGTGCTACTAAAATTGACTGAACCAAAAAGACAGTTGAGGGGAAAAAGAGATTTCTTTCATATTCTTAATTTAATCAAGAGGGATGATGACATGGTAAGAACTTTTCCACAGTGGTTTGTAATGGCCACAGGATAATTTTTCTCTATACAATAGAAATGATGATCTTTGTGGATTCCTTCCAAGTCAGGATATTCCATAACATAGTTGAGAGCACAGCTGCTAAATAAATAGGATGTTTATAAAATCCAGAAAAATATTGAAACCAAATTTTAGCAAGGAGTGTTATTTTAAAAGTGTATTGTACTTAGTCATTGCAAAGTGACTGCCATAACAATCCAATGTATCTCCATCAGCAAAAATAAAGTGTAAATAGAGAGAAGAAAGCAAACTTTACATTGTGACCTCCACTTTTAACTTCACTTGCTCTTTTTTTTTTCCCCCCCAAGTGGGGGACAGGGACTTGATTTTGCCCAAAACAACAGCAACAACTTGTTTCTGAGAGTCTGGCTATTATTGCTTCGGGATTTAAGCTTTTCAGGCCATGAGTGCTGAAGACTTGATGAAGTGTTGGGTGTGCAGACAAGCTGGAAAACGGTTCCTGCAGCCAAACACAGCCTTGGTGGGGCTCAAAAGTGGAGGAGAAGCACCTTGTTCTGCTTTACAGCTCGCTTTGAGCCAGGCAGGGCTGTGCAGAGGATGGAATGTGCAGCATGGCAAATAAGAAGTGTCTATCTGTGCAGGAGAGTTGTGCAAAGAGAGAAGGAGGAGTTCCAGCTGAAGCAAAATTCACCATTAAAAAACCAAACCAAAACAAAACAACAAAACTCCACAATAAAAGGTATGTTGGAGAAAAACACAGGAGTGGGGCAATGTAAATTGAACGTTCCCTGTCCCAGTACAGCTGTGTTGTAAGTCGGGTGGGTTTGCTGGGGTTTTGCTTTTGAGGGCAGAAAGGAGTAAAGAAGTGCGCTGTGGGAAGGATGGAGGACAGATGGGAACGGGAGATAAAGCACAGGAGGGTGATGGGTGGGACAGGAAAACCAAGGGAGGACAGTGATGGAGATGGAATGATCAGGAGGAAGAAGAGGAGGCAATCACCAGGCTGGAACTTGACTTTCTCCAAGGAACCAAGGGGCACCGGCACTTGGAGTGGATCTTTGGTGTCTAGGCTCCAGAGGAAGTTCCTGCTGGCTTTCTTCCTAATTTTATCCTTTTTTTAGGCCGTGGAGTGGCAGGATTAGAGTGGAAGCTGAAGCACCCTATTTTACTTTCACCAGCTCCCTGTGACTAGCGAGGGAAATTAGCAGGAGTGTTGTGATGGCTGTTTCCTGCTTAAGAACATAAAAAATGGAATCATTCCTGACAAACAAGGAGTTCAGCTAAAGATGAGGTGGAGGTAGGCGGGAAGTTCTGTAATTGCTTTTTATTTAAATCTTTATGAATTAGCTCTGCCAGGGTTTTTTGGTTTTTTTTTTTTTAGATTTTTATTTTTTGCTTCCACTGGCTTCTGAGTAATTTTTCAGCTGCAATTACAGTAAAAACAGACTATATACAGCTATAGCCAATATGTTGGATTTAACATATAGCAAGAATCCTTTCCCTTGTGAATCTCTGAGGTCTAATTTACATGAGCAATGACAAAGGTTTAATTTTCTGCCATTATGCACAGGTTAGCCTAGACTGGATATTAATAGAGACACATATTCACACCCACAGCCACAGGTATGGCATCAATCAAGAATCTGAAGATAAAACTTACACTCCATGGCAACTTTTAGGGCACGGTTTTCTCCTCTCGTTTCCTCTTTCGAAACTACTTCAGCAACTGCAGAGAGAAAAGGCCACTGCTGTGGTCAGGCAAGTGGTCCCAGGAGTTTGCAGCCAAGAAAAAGGCTCTGCACTCCAACATCCAGCTCAGGTGGGGGGACAGGTAGGTTGTGTTTGGAAGCTGCCATTACCACTTAGGCAAAAATATTGGCTGTCACCGAGGTGTGTGGTGGGTTTGGGATCAAATCACCCCGAGCTGGAGCAGAAATGGGGATCACAAGCAAGGGCAGGCGCTCACCTGGCTGCCCACAGGGGTGTCCTGTGCCAAGCACCAGCATTAGATCTGCTGCCTTAGCAAATACTACCTTGCCAGCTACACAGCTGGCATTAGTAACCTTCTGAAGCCCTTCCACCCGTAGGTCTCTTGACACTCAAAAATAATTTGGGGAGGTTATTTATACACACATCCATCCGTCCATCTGAGCACACAAGCTGGCCCCGAATAAAGAGGGCAGAACAACCATGAGAGGAAACGTAAAACCTCACCAACCAAAGAACAACAAACAAGCCCACGAGCCCATAGAAGCTGAAAATGAAACAAAAAGGGCTTCAGCTTTAGGCAGAAGTGGTGTTCTTAATGTCAGTGGTGCTCTCAGGTGTGTATTCCAGGGAAAATATCCCAGAACTTGATGCATGCATGCTTGAGCGTAGAACTGTCAAAACGTAATGGCTTTAAATTGATATAGGGAATAAATTAACATCTTAAAAATAAACTAAGATGGAAAGTTGAAGTTAATGGGATATTATGGCTGATGGGACTGTCAGAGTCCACCCCCTGCCATGGGCAGGGACACCTTCCACTAGACCAGGTTGCCCTGTCTGATCCGGCCTTGAACGCTTCCAGGAATGGGGGAATTATGGATGGATCGTCCAGTCCATCCCCTGGCCCTGCACAGACACCCCAACAATCCCACCCTGTCCCTGAGAGCGTTGTCCAAACGCTCCTTGAGCTCTGGCAGCCTTGAGAACATGACCATTCCCAGGGATGCCTGTTCACAGCATGGGAAAAAAAGCGACTTGAAGTGTTGGATCAATATGCCAGGAATTTTTTATGAGGACAGCCCTTTCAAATGAAAACGTAGGTGTCAAATATCTCAAAAAAGGTAAAAAGAGAAAAGGAGCAGCGTTTATATCCTACCACATATATGCAGATTTTGAGAGAGGGACAAAGTTGTTAGCAATTCCCATCAGGTCCCAGAATTTATGTAAATCCAGATGGCTGAACGACACGAGTTCATTTTTTTTTCTTTAAGGGAAATCTGGAAGTTTTAAAAACAATTTAGCAAGAGCCAATTAATCAAACCCACCAGAAGCGTGCTGGGATGGCTGCCTACGAATAAGGAATGTCATGTTTCAGCTTGTCTTAGTCAAGGATGGGAAGAAACTCCTTGGAAGCTTAGCAGGAAGTTCCCTTTCCACTATCCCGGGTTGCTCCAAGCCCCATCCAACCTGGCCTTGGGCGCTTCCAGGGATGGGGCAGCCACAGCTTCCCTGGTGAAGCAGAGATAATTGGATAATGCATCTCAGGGGGGATGTTCCCATTGGATTGTGTCTCACGGGTCCGTCCCCACCTCAGGCTGCAGTGTTTTGCTTCCCATCATCTGGAATGTTTGGAGCAGGACCGGGTAGTTTCGGGCAGTGCATTAATCGCAGGCGAAACAACGAAATAGAAGTGAAATGAGATGTGTCAGTTCAATAGGGTAATTTTCAATAAAACTGAACAATCAATTAAATGTGGAATGGCCGCTGGGAAAACGGGGATAGAGGGAAATGTGCCGGACAACTCCTTTTTTATTTTTATTTATTTATTTACTTGTGTAATTGAGGCAAAAGATGTTGAACCATGCGCTGCTCTTTGGGTCGCTTATCCCTCGCTGCCGAAAGCAGCCGCTTTTACAGACGATACCTGACGGATGAAACAAAACACCCCGTTCGGGAGCCGGGATCGCGGGTGCGGAAAACCGGGGGAATTAAAAAAAAAAAAAAAGTTTCACGTTTTATTGTAATACCGTCCGTCTAGCACGGATTGCCTTTGCTGTGGGCTCGGGGTCAGGCAGCCGGTCCCGGGAT
>VZRJ01003987.1:321754-331796 GCA_013397565.1 Ptilonorhynchus violaceus | reverse complement strand
GGCGACGCCCGCGGCGGGGCCCTGCGTCGCCGGGCGGGCCGCGGCCCGGGGTCCGTTCTTCCATCCTCTCCCCGCCGCCTCCTTCCCGTATCCTTATCCTGGGAATAACGCGGGACTTGGGGAAAGTTTGTGTCCTCGCGCCGGGCTCCCCGGGGCTGCCGGGCTCGGCCGAGGGCCCCGCGGCACCGACCTCCTCTTAAAAAAAAAACCCCAAAATGGCTTTTTTTTTGTGCCCAGGAGGAGCAAACAGGGGGTGCTGCCCTCGGCAGCGCGGCGCTCCCGGGGAGCCCGGAGGTGGCAATGACAGGTCCGAGGCCCAGGGCTGCAGCCTGGCCCCCGAAACTCCCCTTTTGGGGGGCCGAGGGTGGCTAAACCACGTGTGCCGCTCGGAAACCTCAAGCCTTGGCTTGTACGGGGAGAAATTAACCAGAAAGAGAGGAGGCTCGGGGCTGGCGGAGCAGCGCGGAGGGAGGGGTTGCCCGGCAGCCGCGTGTGGGTTTTTGCTGCAGGGATTTATCAGGGAAGATGCTGCGCGATCCCGGCGCTCCCCCGAAATGTTACCCGCTCCCCAGGCGCGGTCTGCGGGGTGTCTGTGGCGCCCTGACAGCTCAGGGCAGCAGAGGGATTTACATAACAATAATTTGACGGTGTCGCTCGGCGCTGGGCAGCGTCTGGAGCGGAGGGAACCTGCCCTTCGCTCAAAGCACTTGCGTAATTGTGTTGTGCGCCCACTTCGTGGTAGCGGAAGGTGCTGGTTTTGGGGGGTTTTTTTTTTTTTTTTGCCTGTCAATAGGCTGTTTTGGCAGATTTGCATAAATTAGGCTCGTCGCCGCTAACGCCCGTACGAGCGGATTTCATGTTGCAGCCTTGCCTCATATTCCGGGCTGGATTACAGCTCTAAAAACGCTCCCAAGGAGTGGGGATCCGCGTTGGGAAGGTGTGGGTGGATTCAGGGTGTGAAAACGGCTTGTAAAATCCTGGGATGGGGCGTGCAGCGAGGTATTGGCTCTCTCCCGTCTTCCCCGCTTCTTTCCCACCAGGCAGCTCGGTGCCGTGCTCGTTTCCCACAGCTGTATCCCGTTGTCCCCATAGCGCTAATTTGAGGCCGGGGAGATGTAGCGAGTATTATTTCGGCCCCGGGAGCCACAGCGAGCGAATAATCCCCCCTGGCCGCCGCGTTTTTGATTTACTGGTATTATGCCCTGCCAATAAATGGGACTCTGTGCTGCATTCCCTGCCCTCAAAGTGCTTCTTCGCTCGTTGCCAGATCTACCTGGAGTTAATGATCTGAATTGTGCTTTGTTGTTGTTGTTGTTGTTGGTTGTTGTTGTAACGGCAACATCTTTAAAAGCTAAAAGAGCTCTGAAGTTTATATAATAATCTGGTTCTTGGCAGGGTTTCGTGGTGGGTTTTTTTTTTTGTGTGTGTGTGTGTGTGTGTGTGTAATGCGGTCGGTCGCGGCGCTGAGTTTTAATCGTTTCTGATGTTTCCAGCACCGCTGTATGGAGTTCTCAGCCTAAAAGCTGCCGTCGTCGCTCCGCAGCCTCGCTGGGAAGAGTTGAGGGCATTGAATTAAGAAAGCTCAGCTGCTTGTATACAAATATACAGCAATTACGAGGCAACAAAGTTATTGCAGAACCCTGCTGTCACCATGGCAACACGCTCACTCAATTACATTTGGAAATGTAAAATGCCACCCAGTTAGAAAGAGTAAGTTTTAGCGACTGCAGATTTTCTGGATAAAGTGAAATGTGGAAGATGCAGCTTTCCAGGATTTTCTGTTTTTTTTTTTCCTTCAGCCTTGGGTGGCACGTTTTAGCATGTGCATCTGACAGATTTCTGGTGCTGATATTAAGCTGTGCCCTTGGTGGTCTAAACTTAGGGATAAAATATAAATATGTCTTTAAAATTTTAACTTTGCCACCCTATTTGTTTTTTTGTTTTGCTTCAGGACTTGGCTTTAGGAAGGGGACAGATTAGGAAAAGCATTTTGAAAATCACCTCACAATACCAGAGGAATTTGGTCCATTTTCTTCATAGGATGGAGGCATGGAAGAAAAGCACGTGTATGGCATGAAAACCTTGTATTCCCTTGGGAGGTTATGTTTGTTGAGCAGTCTGTGTTTGTGTGGTGCCATCTCCTAAAATCTCCTAAGCAGACACTATCCTAAGAAAACTGTCAGGTGTGAGCTACCAAGTTCTTGAGGAGCCCAGGGAGCATCCAGGTTAGGAGATAGTGGGTGGAGGATATCAAGATCCTGATGTAGGATGCAGGTGAACTCCTTAGTTGAAATTAGTTTCACTTTATTGCTTGCCTTTTAAAGGTTAATCACTAGGAAAATAAAAAAACGCCAGGTTGGATGGGGCCTGGAGCAACCTGGGATAGTGGAAGGTGTCCCTGCCCATGGTAGGGGGGGGGTGGAACAAGATGAGTTTTAAAGTCCTTTTTTTTACCCAAACCATTCTATGAGTATATGAAAACAGTAGAAGTAGTTTCTTGCATAATCTTTGTGCTGGTGAAGATGCAACTCTCTGCTGTGCTTATGTTTCACAGGCAATGTCCCAGTAATGCAGAAAAGATAAAAGCAACAGTGCAGTAAGAACAAGAAAAGGTAAATACAAGAAAAGGTAAATACAAGAATGAGGGGTTTTTTTTAAACTAGGAGTGATGTGTTTACAGGCATCTGGAGACTGATGAACTCCTGAAGAAGTTACCTGGTAACAGGAGCTGATAAGAGAGATTTAGGTAGGTGCAGATGGCAGTGGGTTATCTTCAAGAAATGTGTTTTGCCCACATCGTCAGGGGCTTGAACACCAGACTGCCTCCTGAACCCTTGGAGCATCTGGATTGGGAAGGTTTGGAAGTCCCATGGACCTGTGTTAGATGAGGGATGGTTTTGGGTGGAGGCTTTGTCCAACTTGTCAGGTTGTTCTGCTTTCACCGCCAGCAGGTGACTTTCCAGCCTTGTGGTGTGCCCAAGTCCTCGAGAGCAGCAGCTTGAGCATGTGTGACTTTCAGCTCCCATGGTCAGTGCTTGTTTTTCTCCTGGCTTTCTGCCACAGAATCATGGAATAGTTTGGGTTGGGAGGGACCTTAAAGCTCAGGTCATTCCCATTCCACCCCCTGCCATGGCAGAGACACCTTCCACCATCCCAGGTTGTTCCAAGCCCTGTCCAGCGTGGCCTGGAACACTTCCAGGGATGGGGCAGCCACAGCTTCTCTGGGCAACCTGTGCCAGGGCCCCATCACCCTCATGAGGAAGAATTTCTTCTTCCCATGGGCAGAGGTGGGAGCACAGGAGCTGCCTTTTTATAGCCTGCTGAAAAGGTGGAGTTGAGTCTTTATCCTTAAATTCCCCATGGAACTGCAGGGGTGAGGAGTAGGACTTGTTAAAAATAGAGGTTGAAATTGCCCAGGAGTCCGTGGGTTTATCTTAGTTTGCCCTGTTTATCTCTGTTTCAAATGCTTTATGCTTTCTGGGGAGTAGATCTTTTAAAGCCAGCTTAAGGTGTATTTGTGATTCAGAAACTTGGTGCAGTGCCTGAAACTTGTCCTCAAGGTTCGTTTGCAGGTTTCAAATGGGGGGAAGCTACAGACTTTCTTAAATGAAGGTGCCCAAACACATTGCTAATGAAGTGTTGAGACTAAAACTTGCCCCCAAATACGTAAGATGTGATAGAATAAAATATTCTAAGACAGTTTTCCTTCATCTTCCAGTGTTCCTCTAATGCTTGTATGCCATGCTGTACCTTTGTAAGGTCACTGTAACCAGTTGTCCCCGTGTTTTCTCGGGGCTACCCTGGGTCTCTGTGGGTTAAGTGCTGTACATGATGCTCCCTTCAGGGTTTGACAACCTGAGTGCTCACTGCCCAGCTGTGCCAGCTTAATCTTGGGGTTAAAATAGTTCTTTGGTGTCCTCTTCTAGTTAAAGAAGTGCTTGTGTGCCCCTTGGCATTGTGAGTATATATATTTATATATATAAAATATAAACCCCATACCCTCGGGACCGTATTTCACTCGTCTTGCACCCATGGTTGGGTACACACAGTGATGTTACCAGAGGAGTTTATTTGCTGAGTGGTATCTGTTGCTGGCCTGCTCCAAATGGCAAAGCTTGTCCCAAACCACAAGGAAATATTAATTGAACATGTTATTTGGCCACTGGTAATGACATTCGTTAAGTATTTGCCAAGTATTCTTCTTGCTGGCTTCTTTGGTGGTGTCATATTCTACTTCATTGCTCTGCCAGTTCACCTTTAGCTTGTTTCCAGTTATCCCATCGCTTTTCCATAATCTTTTTCAATCCTGCTACCTAGTTTACATGGTTTTAAATTTTTTTCAGAGTCCTGCTGGAATCCCTTGAGTTTGTGCTTTTGTAAGGGTGTGTTTTACTCAACACACAAGCTGATAGGATGTGTTTTGTCATTGAATTCACAATTGCTTTTTAGTTTGAGCCCACTTCCCTAATGGAAAGCTTCTCTCTTCCATTTACCTTTGCTTCCAGGTCCCCCAGGTCCAAGCATACCAATGCTTCAGAGCAGTGGAAGGAACCTGGTTCTCCTCACTTGCTGAGCTCAGAGGTCTGGCTTGGGGGAAAAAAAAATCATGAAAATATGTGTGTTTGCCTCAAATAGCTGAAGCTGACAAACAGCAGAAACGTTGAAGCTGTCTGCTTTAATAATTAGAAATGTGACAATATTGCAAACCGGTAAAAGGGGTAAATAGTTTTTTAAAATATTAAAGTAAAAGCTGTGCGTGGTGGGGGAAGAAATGTATTGTCAGCATTTTGGTTTGGTTTAGGTTGTTTCATATAAATATATATATATATATGGTCTATATTGAATCCCTGGGTGAGGGAACTCCTCGGAGCACTCTTGTAATTAATGCCACTTGCATTCTGATTGGGTTATGCAGGAACCCGAAGGGGGCCAGGTTGACTTTCTCCTGCAGTGGACCATGTTGATAAGGCAATATATAACAGATGATTCATGAAGTGCTGCTTGTCATTGCCAGGGCTGCTTGAATAGCGAGCAGATTTTGGGCAATGCTTCTTCACCGGAAAGATTTGGGCAGTTTAAACTGAGAGGAGGAGGAGGAGAGAAAAATCTGCGCTGTATTTCTGGCTGTCTTAAAGGAGCTGCCTCACAGCATTTAGAAGAAGTTGGGGGGGAAGAATGGGTAAAATAAGGGGAGGGGGGTAGAGAAGCAGGAAAGCACACGGAGGTTGCATAATGATGTTGAAGAAGGGAACAATTAGGAAAAGACTGTAAAATCTCTTGGAAAGCTTCTGTGGTTTCCCCTTTGCAAGGAATTACAGCTTGGCCTTCCTCTCTGAAAATTCAGGCCTTTTTCATGGCATTCATTGCTGGGCACATCTTGAGCAGCTTTGTTTTTTTCAGTTCATTTTCACATTGGATATTGCCTCAGAAAAGTTTGATGAAAATCTGCTTCAAAGAGCCATCTCCTGGTGCAGAAGAATGTGGGTTGGCTCGTGGTCTTGGTCACACTCAGCCCTCTGCCCTCATCAATGGCTGAACCTTTGTTCCTCACATCAGAAGCATTTAAAACACCCAAAGTTACCATTTGAAAACTGGATCTTTGGGTCATGAGAAACCTCTTTTTAGTTTGGCCGAGATTAGGTTATCTTAATTTAGTTTGGTCTTCTAATAACAAGCCAGTTATTTTATCTGTCTATCTGTCCATCTATCTATATCTGCTGGATGAAGAATCGTATTTTAAGGGTTTTATTTTCTGCCATCATAGGATAAAATAAGGAGTAGGGGCTGAGCATCTCAGCCGGGTGCTGGCAGCACAGCAATGTGTTGTTTTAAATGTCTTTTTAAGCGTGTCACTCCTTCATTCTGGGGAGCACTGACATCCAGTTGAACTGCACTCCATGTATCTTTTATGAGTAGTGAAAACCTCTGGTATCTCACACGTAGGAAATAATTCACTGTATTAATTTTTCTGGGGAACTGGCGCTTTAATGAGGTGTCTGTCAGCGAGACTTAATTACAGTTAAATTCTGCGAGCATTAGTACACTGTGTCTTGTTCTGTGCAAAATGAAGTTCCATTTGTCACGTGCAAGGGAGAGCATTAGTTTGCTGATAGAATTTGTGTTCACTTCAAGTTGAGGAATAGCAGTTACTCATAACTGGCCTGTCACCCATCAGTTTCACATCCTTCTCCTGGGTGGATTTTCCCGATGTGCTCAAACAGCTTATGCTGCATTTGCTCAGGGAAATAATGTTCAGGTTGGTTCTGGGGTTGTGTTGACAAAACTTTTGTCTTGTGCGTGGAGAAAAGGCTCTACAGTGTGAGCCTGAAACAAGGAATTAATCCTGTTGTGTGCTGTTCCCAAGAAATTCTCAGAAAAGGAGTGTTGTTCAAAGTGTTAGGAAGGTTACATTTTCCCCCATGAGAGCTACAGTTATCTAGTTCTTGTTACTGTTTGTTGCAGATTCTGGTAAAATCTTCAATATACGTGGTCCTTCCAGAGAGCAAAAAAACCCAGGCTGCCTTTTTGCTGCAAGTTCATGTGCTTGTAGGTGGTGAGATTTGCTTTTCTGATGGAGTAATGTGCTCGAAAGTGAAGAAAAATTGCATTATTCACCCCTTTAAAACAATGAGGGTCCTGAAAACTGGGATGGTCTTTGAGTTTTTGCCTTGGGAGCTCAGGGCAGGGAGAAGGGAGAAGTGTCCACCCATGAACATGGTGGCAGTGGGCAGGTATTTGTGAACAGTGGTTTGGAATGGGGTGGGATGAGATGGAAGATGGGCTGCTGGCTTTGACTTTGGATGCAGTGGGCCAAACTGCAGGCAAATAGGAATGTAAAGATCAGTGAATTCCCAGGGACCATTGGAAGGGCAAGAGCTGTGGTGCAGACTGTCCGGCAGGAGGGCTCCTAAAGGAAAATTCACGGATAAAACTGAGTTTTCCTGCAGGCTGGACTATATTTTCCAGCACTGCATGTATGGAACTCGTTTCTTGAAATGAAAAGAGTTTCTTCTCCAGCCAGCAGAGACTTACAATAAAATGGAATTGCTGTCCCTAGTGCTGTGAGTGAGTCAGGAGAGGGGACCTCTCCAAGTCACGACGCGAACAAGGTCAGCAGGACTCTGACACGGAGCTTGGCCTCTGGCAGCACAGTGGGATGTACGTCCTGCTGGGAAGCCTGGCTTATTTCTTTAGACTGCTTGGAGAAAAAGGGAGCACAGACATGTTTTGGAATAACTCAGAAGATAATGGATCATGTTTCTTGTGGAGGTCTTGCTGGAGGGAATGAGGGCTGGCACCTTTTATAAAGCTGGAGAGGGCAGGAACACGCTGAGGTGCAGTTTCCTCCTGCCTTCCCAGGGAGATGGTGCAGTTTGAGTGTGGTTTGTGCTGCTGGAGCATCTTCAGGGGCAGGGAAGGAAACAAACCTGGCAGTGCTGAGTTAATGGTTGGACTCGATGGTCCTGGAGGTCTTTTCCAACCTTGATGATTCCATGAATGCAAGCAGGATCTCTGTTGGGTTGTTGCAAAGCACAGCCCATCTTTGCTCCTTGGGCACAGCAGAAAGCCTGGTCTGACACTGCTGTTTCTGCTGTTAGTCAACAAATCAGCCCCTGGGTTCTGTGCACCTGAGCTCTGCTGTGGGTGGGAATTC
This sequence comes from Ptilonorhynchus violaceus, assembly GCA_013397565.1. Lineage (NCBI taxonomy): Eukaryota > Metazoa > Chordata > Aves > Passeriformes > Ptilonorhynchidae > Ptilonorhynchus > Ptilonorhynchus violaceus. The sequence goes on along the minus strand of VZRJ01003987.1, from coordinate 324,142 downwards.
CTGCATGGATCACCTGAGTTCTCCACCTTTTAGTGCTGCTCTTGCTGTTACTCAGCAGTGCGATGAGGACCCCAATGTGTTGGGTGGTGAGAATGCTCAAAACTTCATGGCCTGTCCTTGCTCTGTGCTGAAGAGGAAGGGAAGGCAAGGAAAAGAGGCTACACACACTCAGGTGGGATGGAATCTGGTGCTGGACGTCCTGCTGAGTAACCAGTCCTTCCAGTGTGCTGGGACAGACGTTGGCTACTGTGATCTGCATTTGCATCTCAGTTCTTCTCACTACTCGATGTATGTGAACCTCTCAAAATAGATTACTCTCCATATGGATTCTGGTTTGCATTTCTCCTGCCCAAGACTGATTTTCTGTTTGGATCAAATAGGAATGCTTTGGTTGGGAGGAAATGTTCTGTTCTTATTTATTTCCACAACCGGTACCTGCTGTCAGATCCTGGTGGAGGCTGAAGGATACATTTGAGTCAGGACTGCCTTTCACAAGATTTTAACCTGGAAGCGTGATCAAAGGAGGGAGGGAGAGGACTAGAAAGGAGTATTTATTCTGATTGTACATTGTAGGTATCTAATGCTTCCTTGGAGGCTGTGTTTGTCTCCCTTTGTCAGGCTCTTCTTCATCCCATTGTTCATCCCTGCTGCCTCATCTGCTCCCTGTGCCTCAGATGGAGCCTTTGAGGATGGGCTTAATCATAGCAGTGAATGAAATATTGAACACTAGGAAAAACACTTCCTGCTTGGAGCTTTGCAAAAGTCACCAACTTGTGACAGAGAAAAGTAATCTGACTTTTTATGGTATAAATTATCAAACCTGCAGGAAAGCTGGAGACTTCTGGGTCAGTGGACAAAAAGGCTTGATGTGATTTCAGGGCAAAGTGTAGATTTGTCACTGGCTGCTTTATACCTTGGAGAAGATGGCCTTGTCACTGAAGTCTTGTTCATGAGGCCATACTGTGAACTGTTGAAAGTAGAAGAGACTTTTACTGTGCAATTTTATGAGCAATCCATGCTGATTTTGGGTGGATTTACACATATTACACAGTCTTGTTCATCTCAGTTGCTGTGTTTGGATGTCTTTTGCTCCTGTTTCCTTTATTAGGTTGTGCTTTTTAAACAAAAAGGTGGTGGTGGTGGTAGCTGGTAGATCTGATTCTGTTATTCTATGAATCTATTCTATAATTTCACTGAAAACAACAAAAGTGTTGCAGAAAGTAGGCAAGCATTAGCATTTATGATTTGAAAACCATCTCTGACCCCAGTAAGCTGATGATAAAAGTTGGGTAGGAGCCCCACTTTTTATATTTGAGCACTTCTCCTTGGCTTTATTGGTGGTTAAGGGCTTGATCCAGCACCTGGTAAAGCCAGCAGGGGATCTCCCCTTTCACTTGAACCTCTGGATTGTCCTGGGCCAGTACAATTCTCTGTCTGCACATTTAGGGTGCACATCAGGAAGAATTTCTTCCTTGAAAGAGTTGTCAGGCTTTGGAAGGGGCTGCCCAGGGAGTGGCAGGGTCACCATCCCTGGGGGTGTTCAAGAAACAACTGGATGTGGCACTTAGTGCTCAAAGGTTGGGCTTTATGATCTTGGAGGTCCAAGATTTCCAACCTCGCTGATTCTGTGATTCTGGTCTGGCTCGTGGCACTGCCAGAGGGGGCATCAGATCCTTCTCCATGTATGAGGCTGCACACACATGGAAAAACAATTCTTTTGCTGGAGAGGTGAATGGTGTGGGTCTTTTTTGGGCAATATTGGGCTGAGCCTTTGTGGTAACCCAGGGGCAGCGGTGTGTGGAGCTGGGAGAGCCCAGGGGTCAGCAGTGGCCCTGGGTGGCAGCCTCAGAGCCGCACCGATATTCTGTGACCATCAAACCAAAGTGTCCTTCTGTCAGCTGACAGTATTAGAAATCACAGCTAAATCCTGTTTGGCACTGAAAGTGTGCTTGCTTCTGGGCTTTGCTATAAAAATGCTGGGTCTAAAAATAAACTGCTGTGCAGGGATGCTGGAAGCAGGGGAGCAAGCGGAGAACTTGTGCGGGGAGCATAAGGCTCGGCTGACTGCAGAGACGGTGTCGGGGAGTAACACTGGCCACGGCAGCAGCGAGGCCGAGGCAGGAAAAGTTTTGCACAAGGTAATAATTCCGTTGTAAGAGGAGAAGGAAGTAAGGAAACTGAGACTGGCAGATAGACATTGAACTCTTCCGTCAGCCCGCCGGCGGCTGGGCTGCCCCACTTCAAAGGGAAGGGGCCATAAAAGCCCAAATAGCAGTTGGGTGAGGAACATTACACCTCAGATATGAAATCCTGTAGTGCAGCAGCTCAGCCGGGCTGGCCTCGTGCGGGTCATGTTAGAAATGGGAGTTTGGACTGCACGGACAGTGC
>VZRJ01003987.1:145401-321715 GCA_013397565.1 Ptilonorhynchus violaceus | reverse complement strand
AAAAGGCACTCATGTTTAATTAGGTGTTTACCTCATTTAAAATGGCAGCAGACCCGAGCAACTTGAGCCGTGGCCGTCTGCTGCTAGAAATGAGAGCATCTCCTTGCCACGAGGCTTATCGCCCTCCTCGGGACAAGGATATCCAGTTATTGTATACTTTCCATTCCTCGATCTTCCCAAGTGCCATTATGAATGACATTCCCCACATTCTTTCCTTAGCTGGAAGGAGCTGATCAAGCCCGGAGGTTGGGAGGCTGGAAGCTGAGAGATAGCTCAGGCTCTAGCTGTTAGGCTTTCCCTTCCCTCCTCTGAGGGTATTCCCAACGTGGAACCCTCCAATCCAAGGAGTTCGACATGGACATCTGATCCTCCTTGCTGCCTTTTTGCTCCAGTGAGAAAAATCTTCAGTGTCTGCATTCACTGGAGGAATGTCTAAGAGGAGCAACTTAGACTGTATTTAAATAAATAAAAAAAAGCAGCATATTCTTGGCAATAATTTAGACTTTTGCTGTAAACTGTCTACATTCCCTGGGGGATGAGGTCTCCTTTTGAGAAAATCTGTTCTGGATTCAGTATGTTTGACAATTTCTCTGTGTGACTACCTTCAGGTTCTTGTTTTGGTGGGGTAAATGAGCACAATAATGTGTGTGTGCTTTGAAGTGCTCAGCTTGGGGGTTTATTTCTAATTTTCTTTTTTTAAATATCAAAAACCTCTCTTAAGGATACCAGGACTGACAAGGTTTGCGTTCCAGTATTGCAACACAAGGTGTTCTCTGTTTCAGACTGTAAATATTTATCTCTTGTCAAAGCAGAGCAGTTACTATTGGGAACTGATCTGGCATGTGAAAAGGTTTTCCTTGAGGAATTTGTTTCCTTTTATTTACAGTGTTATCGTATATTTAAATTCCAGGGCCTCAGCATATAGCTCTGAGGCTCCTTCTTAGCACTGGCAACGAAAATGGGAATTATCGCAGCCTCGAAATACGGATAAGGGAATTCTGAGCATATGCCGGAGCCAACCAACAAGTGTGGGTGTGAAATCGAGGCAAACAGAGGAACAGGTCCTGATGTTTTCCTCCCAGGGCAGTGCTGGGGCTGGCTTGGATGGAAGGAGCATGGATTGGGCACAGGTGAGCACCGAGCACAGGTGGTTTCACGCTCTGGCATTTTCCAAATGCTGGGTTATTCCCTTTTCCCGAGACTCCTCTCTCCTGGAGCAGGCTCTCCCAGACCTGTCCGTGTCTCCGTGTTGCCTCCCTGCAGGCAGAGCTGCTTTGTCACAACCTTCCGTCGGGAGCTGCAGCGCTGGGAGCTTTCCCGAGCCGCCTCCTGTTAAATTGCTCTCTGTAGTGTTTACCACAGGTATGGGGATAGTTTCCTGCTCCTGGTAATTCCTGAGGCCTCCCTGCTGCCTGCAGGTCCTGCTCCTGGAGAGCTGGAGCCTGCTTTAATCTCTCTGCAGTGCCTCGCATTGCCGGGGAAATTGTTCCTGTTGTATTGTGCCGTACGTGGGAGGCTTATTCAGCCTGGAAAGGTCTGATTTTTATTTTTTTACATCTTCCCAGCTTTTGTACATGCTTATTTTTTGATACTGGCAATTGCTTGAAGTTCTCGGTGCTCTTCCCTGTGTACTGAAATCTCAGAAGAGCAGCCAAGGGCTGTCGAGGAAGGGTCCAGGTTGTACTATGTTTCCTCTGTTAGGAAAAAGCCTTGTTGAATGAAATAAGCTATTGAAGCTGAGTTCAGTCCCTGCCATGGCAGGGGAGAGTTGCTTATCCTGTTGCTTAGAAATGTGCAAAATGTGTGTCTCAGACTATACCCAGAACTGGCCTTTGAGCTCATGTCGCTGATTCAGAGGTGGTAGGCAGATAAAATGACGTGAAAATGAGAAATGCTTTCTTTGCCTCTGGTGTTTTTAAATATATATATATTTATTTCACATGTTTATATTTCATATATATGAAAATAAATCATGTATATATTTAATATTTTCATATATATATATTTTTCTGTCTGGTGTGTCTCTCCAAACTCCAAGGACAACAGATGGATGTCCAAGGAATGCCTTTATCATCTCCTGAGTTTATCATCCGCTATCAGGTCACATCAACTTCAGTTCTTGCTCTGTAATCTCTGTCTCCAGGGATGCACATTCAATACACCCTTTATTTTCTCCTCTCTGACATCTCGTGTGAAATTTGCTGTTTGTGGCTTCGGGGCAACAAGCTCTGTGCTGGTTTGGGGAAAGATTTGTGACTGCTACTGGATGCAGCTTTTTCAGGGTGGTTTACGGCTTTATGTAGAGTTTTTAATAGTACTTGCAAATTAGACTACTAAAAGGTAAATGACCAAAGTTATTCATAAACACTGTGATAGTGAGAGTGGAGACTCTTTGAATAGAAAGCTTTGTTCAGGATTTCCTTGAGTGAGAAGTAAAGCTGTCTTGGTCAAAGGGAGCTGCTCTGTATAGATTCAACGCCGGGCTTATCTCTCTTGTTTAATGCGATATATTTTAGCAGAATCAAAGTTGGTTCTAAGTGTTACTGGCAGAAATGGCAGCCTATTTGCATATTTACTGGCTTCTGTGAGTCTAGATATGTCAGCAGCCTCTGCTCCTTTTCACTCGATCTTATCTCCCCATTCCATTTCAGGAAAAAATTCTTGCAATCTCCTTCCCCCCGCCCCAGCCTTGGAGTGTGCTTTGCATGCCGAGTGTTTTGAGGTAATGGGAGTCATGTTTGCTTTGCAGTGGCCCCGTACTTTGCTTGAATGTTAAACTGGTGCTGAAATGTAAATTTTCAGACGACTGAAATCCAGAGGAGGTGTTTGTCTGTGGCAGTGTGCTGTGGCTTTGCATGATTTCCTTCAGGAAGGGGCTGCACTGTTGGTTTGAGGTGGCTGCAGGCGTCGGCTGTCAGGCCATTTGTTTTCCTCTGCCATAATGTAACTTATTAATCATTATGTTCATAGAATCACAGGATCAGTTAGGTTGGAAAAGTTCTTTAAGATCATCAAATCCAGCCGTTCCCCCAGCACTGACAGTTCCACCACTAAACCGTGTCCCCAAGTGCCACATCCACTCGGCTTTTAAATCCCTCCAGGGATGGGGACTCCACCACTGCCCTGGGCAGCCTGTGCCAGTGAGTGACAACCCTTTCCATGCAGAAATTTTTCTGAAAAATCCAACGTTAACCTCCACTGGCACAACTTGGGGCTGTTCCCTCTTGTCCTATCACTTCTTGCCTGGGGGAAAAGACCAACCCCCACCTCACTACAACCTCCTGTTGGGTACAGGACGTATCCAGATTAACACTTACATGCAAAATCTTTGGATTTGTTTTGGTTTTACCTTGTATTCTTTTCTGTTCATTTATTTTGGAGTATTCCAAGTAGCAGGTGATAAGGTGAAAGGAGATTCTGCAGAGCAGAGCTTTGGTGACTAATGGCAGCTTATCTCGAAAGGCCAGTCTTGCCTGGGGGAAAAGACCAACCAACTGTTAGCCTGAAGTTAAAGTTAAAGTTAAATGCCTGAAGCATTAAATTAATGCTTTAGGAGCATGCAAAGGTGCAAAATCCCAAACTCCAGGAGAGTGAATAAAAGACCCTGAAGATTGGGCTTTGATGTTTTAAAAGGCTGAAGAAGGACAAAACCAGGTGTAAATTACTTTGCTTGATTCGCACCCTGAAAGAGGAGCCTGTTTCAGGAATATTCTGTCTGTGCTGTTCAGTGTGAAAAGCCACAAAGGGCTTGGGGGTGTTGGTGGATGAGAAGCTCAACATGACCCAGCAATGTGCTCTGCAGCCCAGAAATCCCCAAAAAACCCTATCCTGGGCTGCATCAAAAGGAGTGTGACCAGCTGGGTGAGAGAGGGGATTCTGCCCCTCTGCCCTGGTGAGAGCCCACCTGCAGAGCTGCCTCCAGCTCTGAGGTCCAACATCAGAAGGACATGGAGCTGTTGGAATGAGTCCAGAGGAGGCCACGGGAATGCTCCAGGGGCTGGTGCCCCTCTGCTCTGGAGACAGGCTGGGAGAGCTGGGGGTGCTCACCTGGAGAAAAGAAGGCTCCAGGGACATCTTGGAACCCCTTCCAGTGCCTAAAGGAGCTCCAAGAAAGCTGGAGAGGGACTTTGGACAAGGGCCTGGAGTGATAGGAAAAAGGGGAAATGGCTTCCCACTGCCAGAGGGCAGGGTTAGATGGGATATTGGAAAGGAATTATTGGCTGTGGGGGTGCTGAGGCTCTGGCACAGGTTGCCCAGAGAAGCTGTGGCTGCCCCATCCCTGGAAGTGTTCCAGGCCAGGTTGGAAGGGGCTTGGAGCAACTTGGGATAGTGGAAGGTGTCCCTGCCCATGGCAGGGGGTGGAATGGGATGCCCTTTAATGTCCCTTCCAACACAAACCCTAAGTTAGGGCTCTAAGGCTTCCTTGAGGACATGGAGTTGAAGTCTGGTTTTTCAATTGGCCACTGACAGTATTTTAAAACATACCTTAACAAGCCCCCATGGCATGTGCTGTATCAGTCCTTGACATATGTCCAATTTTTTGTGGCTTTACAATCCACTTTTCTTATTTGAAAGGACAATTCCAGTTTGCCTTGCTCTGTTCACGTTGTGCAAACAGGCAAAATGGGCCACATAAAATGTGGTGTAAATCCTAAAGTAAATGGAGCCCTTCCTTCACACTGAGTTAAGGAACCACCTTCACGTTGGAAGCAACACTTGGGAAGTAAACTCCCTAAAGTTTGTTGGCTTGTGTCTGTCAAGGTGACCTGCAAGTACTTCTTTAAAGGGTTTAGTCCTTCTTGGCTTTGGTGATGTTATAAAACAGATAAATACATAAAAACTAACCCTGAACCCCCTCAAGTCTGAGTAGTGCCAGTTGTTCCTTCCTTGCTTTTCTTGCTTGTCAACTTTCAAGACTGAAATATCTGCCTGAAGATTGTAGTTTTTATTAGAGGGTGATGTTGGTAATGAAAAATTTAACCCTCTTCACAGGGATACAACACAGGAATTTACAGTTTTGTGGTGATTAACTTGGTTTTCTATTCTGGCCGTGGATGTGACTCGAAAACGTGGCTTGTAATTTAAAACTGGAGCAATTGGGAAACGTGGAACATCTGTGAATATAAAGCCATATATTTACTTCAGCTTCCCATGGGGATTTCTGCCTGTTCAGTTGTCAGCAGTCTGGGGCTTGGAGTCTCAGCAGCTTTGGCAGAGGGGCTGGGGACTGAGTAGGGTGCCCAGGACTGCCCTGTGTCCTGAGGGATGATCCCATGAGCAGAGGGATGGTGTGAGCTGTTACAGGTGTTTGTCAGCATCACTTTTCATGTGCTGCTGATGAGAGAGGAACAAGTTTTTCCAAGAAATGAAGGCAAATGTAATATTGCACTTAAAAGGCAAAGTTGTAATTTTTTTTTTCTTTCTGTTTGGTGCGTTATCCTTTATGCACATACATAAAATTTGGATTTAGGTAGTGCCTTGATTAAGATCTTTGGAGTAAGATGCACAAATGCATAATGAATGCTGTAAGACATTTTTATTGGCTGTAGGAAAACAGACCCATTAAAAGGAGAAATGACACCACAAGTTGGGGGTTGGAAAAAGATGGTCTTTCAGGTCCTTTCCAACCCAAACCATTCTGAGATTCCACGATTCCGTGAAGTTCATTAGGACTGGGATCTGGCTGATTGGGTTGCTGTGGGAAGGGCAGTGTTTGGGTAACATTATTAGCATTCAGTGCCAGACAGAAGTAATAAAACACGCAGAAATGTAAACTTTGGAACCCACGATGGGATCCCAGAGTTTCTGTGGGTGAGGGTGTGATGTGTCTGATGAGCCAAGGTCGAGGGTGCTCACATGCGGTCTGCACACATTCCTGCAGCGTGGATTGGGAAGCACAGCCCTGGTTTTGGGGGGCAGATCAGTGGGATATTGGGGGACAGGAGTATCAGGAGATGTCCTCAAACAAAAATAGCTTCTCGAAGGTGGGCAGTGAGTGTCTGAGCCAATAACCGGGGCATGACAAAATGTAATAAATACTGAGCTAAAGTGATTCTTCCGGAGAGCGCGGCTGGACGAGGCTCCATGAGCAGGTGTGGAAAGGGATCCCTCTGCCTGGAGGGTGCGCTCATGAGTGGGGACACGAGGCAATCCCAGTCAGCCTCTGAAGCAGTGGGGAGAGTCCAGGGGGCAGTTTGCATCACGCTGTGTGGATCCTGGCTGATTTTAGCCCGTGCTGGCAGTGGATCTGTTGCAGATGAAAACGCACAAACCGCTGTAATCTCTCTCTCTCTCTCTCTCTGTGTCACTGTTTTGCAGCCAACAGCAGAGGGCTAAATGTCCACTCCAAAATGATGCAACTTGTTTGTGGAGACCTTGAGGCATGTGTCTTTCCCAGAGCATGACAAAGGTCAGGATTTCCAAAGCCACGGGGGCAGTAGGTGGGAAGGGCGGCGCGGTTGACACGAGCACGGGGTATTGGAGAGCAGCACAAAGTTTCTGGATAAAACCGGCCCTGCCACGGAGCCACTTCCACAGGAGACTTGAGGAAATGTTTCACTTGACAAAAGAACTGCACGAGTTATGTGACAGGGTTGCTTTAGTGTTCAGACTAAATTATTTTCTCTTGGTAATCAGATAGCATTCAATTAAAAAAAAAAAAAAGAGAGAACTAGACTGACCTTAAACAATGTTTGTTCTTTAAAAAAAAGTCAATATTCTTTTTCCAAGTTAATGAAGTAATTAACAGTGATTGATGACACATGTACTCAGCTATTTTATGCTGGGAGACCAGATGGGTTAGGCACAGCTAGTGACCAGTAATTCTGATTCTTTGTCAGAAGGAACAAGAAGTTCAGATGTGGCTGGAACAGCTCAAGTACGTGAAGAGAAAAGGTAAATGTTTTTCTCTCTGCCTTTGCCTACCTGAGGAGCTGAAAAACAACCCCCAGGTTCAGTCAGTGAGGTGAGCTCCCTCTTTGCTGGCCACACCACCTCTTCCTGCCACTGAAAATGTTGCTAAGGGGATTTTGGATAAAAAGAATATGGAATGATAGAATTGCAGAAGGGTTTGTGTCGGGAGGGACCTGAAAGTTCCTTAATTCCACCATCAGTTCCATCCCCATGCCATGGGCAGGGCTGCCCCTCACTACATCAGGTTGCTCCAATCTGGCCTTGAATATACCATTTTTAATCATTTCTCAGTCAAGTGTTTGAAAGGGTTTTGGTTTTTCTGCTTCTCAGTGAGTCTAGTGAGGATGATCTGCAAGGAAGGAATGAAGAAATGGGATAAACTCCCAGTATTCATTTACCTTCTGTCAAGCACTACTTTCAGCTATCTGATTTGGACTCTTTCAAATGTGGAAATAGTAAGTTGGAGGAAAAACATGGAATTGGGGGAGAGGAGGGCTTCAGAAAAAGCCAAGACACTAGATTTTTATAGGTACCTCTGCCCAATTTGTACTGACTCCTCCAAGGCTTCAGTAGCAGCTGGAACAGGCTCCCGAGGCAGACTTTTATCCTTTCTCCCTCCCACGCGGATCCATCTGTGAGACTGCTTGTTCTTGCTGCTCTTGCTGAGAAACTGGATCGAGCTCAGAAGCATCCTGCTCTCTCAGACCCTCTGCCAGAGCCTTGCTAGTCAAGGAGGGCTCTGTATTCCTGCAAATTCGCACAGTCCCGGGTTTCAAACAGTCCCTTGCATTTCTGAATCTGCAGCTCTTCCTGCTTGACTCTGAAAAAAAATATTTCCAAGCTGTTGACCACTTTAAATTGGAGCTCCCACAGAGTGAACACGAGGTGGTATTTCCAGATTTGCTCAGGATCTTTTGTTCAGAGTGTTGGGTGACACATTGCAGGATTTAGGTTCGCTCCTCCTCCACTTGGTTGTTCCCAAATTGTTTTTGCTTCTCTCTGTATTTGGGATTCCTGCAATGGTTCTGATATCAATACTTGTCAAGGTCTAGAAGTAGATGAGAGATCTACCCAGTGGTAGTGCTGTGAAATCTGTGAAAGTAGAAATCATATGGATACTCTTGTGTACTTAAAGCAAGGAAGGAAAAGGGCCACAAAACTTGTGGGATTTCAGGTACCCACCAGAAGATGGAAGGTTTTTCTTTTCAGGTTGTGGAGGCACCTTTGGTTTTCAGAGCAGCTGTAAGTGCTGGTCAAGGTGGTGATTTGCAAAAGTGTCTGTACAAGGTACCGTGAGAGTTTTCAAAGGAGCCCTTGGTTTAAAGCTTAGTGAGAAAATACTGCCAGGGGCAAGCTCTAATAATGTCAGTTTTGTGTTAATTTAACATTGAAATGGATAAAGGGTGACCTCACTTCCACTGAGATATCAGTGTGCCCATGTTTTCAGTTTGGGCTGGTGTCTCAGTGCTTGGATTTACAGAGCTAAAGTATGGGACTGCCACCAGAGATCAGTCTGAGCACCTGACTTTGAGACACAACTTAAAAGAGCCTGGGAAAGGCAGCTTTACTCAAGGAATCTGGAAGTTAGTAGTGGAGTGTTACTTGACAATAAGAAGCAAAAGGACGTGAAGCTATAAAAAGCATTTTTCTTGATTATTTTTATAGAGAATTTCTGTTACACATGATTAGATTAATTATTTCCAGCTAGGTTTGCTACCCTTAAATAGCTATGGATTTGTTCCGTGTTAATAAAGTAGCTCATAATTAGTTAATGGTGTCTTGCCATTTGTGGCTGTTGTTCATTTTGCTTTCTTTCCATGTGACAGTGACTTCAGTGCATGAATAGCTCTGCTTATATTGCAGAGACTTGCTTAACAAGCCACTGCCTGGAATAATGGCAGGATTGCTCCAAAAGCAGCTCCCAGGGACTGTAGTTCCTGGAGGAACTGCATAAATACGGAGCAGGTATTGGTTAGTCCTGAAGTCTTAGTGCACATACACTGTAATTTAACACTTAGGACAAGTGTGGTTAGGGATGGAACCTCTGTCTGATGGTTTTACCACACAAAACCTGTCACAAGGTTAAAATGTTTGGTGTGAGCACACAAGCAGTAAATCTTCACAGTGTGTGTTGGAGAGTGGAAGTTTAAGGGAGAGGCGGAAACACAATATTTGTTCGACTCTAGGCTGTCATGTGAGAACCACTTGTGATGGCTGGCAGGGAAATGTCAGCATTTGCTAAACAAATGCACTGGGGGCTGATTCCTTGAAGTGCTGGGTAATGCTGCCGTGTTTCTGAGGTGGTTTGTGCCTTTGAATCATTGTTTTGATGTTTTAACAGGTAGGTGCTTCTGGTTTTGGTGCTGCAGGGAAAGGGCATGGAAATGACGAGTTTAGTGAAGGTGGGATGTCCTGGCAATGGGGGCTGGACTGGTCAGTCTGGATCTGTACTGTGGCATGTTTGTACCTGGTATGCTCTTGGTGAGGAGCTGTTTGTAACAGCTGGATTAGGTTGGGTTTCCTGTTTAATTGTTACACAGTTCTAACTGTAATGAAGGCTTTGGGTGCTTGCACTGCTTGTGCTCCCTGTCTCTGTTCCATGAGGATTTCTGAGTTTCGTGTCAACACTTCCACTTGCTGGTGCACCTGAGTATTTTCCTTAACTTACTGAGTGTGGATGTGGAAACTATAAGGAATCTGGGATTTCATTGCAATATACAAAGTTATATGGGGTAAACTTTGTATTTGGCAAGACGGGACTGTCACATTGTGTAGGACAAAGCAGAGCTGGGCTGGTTTGGTGACTGTAGGTCGGTGCCTAGGCGAGATTTTAAGAGTTTTTAAGGTCTTTAAAGACACTTGGTTGCCACATTCTCCAGCAGCACCCAAGAGGATGTACCTTGGGAGGCATTTCACAACAAGACATGCACGTGGTGACATTTCTCAAACAGTGACTTGTCTCATGGGTTTCCTGGCGTCGTGCACAAGCACTTGGTGTTTGTCTTCTTTCATAAGAAATTTGTCTGTATGCTTTTGGAATTCAGGAGAACTTCTGCTTTTTCCAGCACCCGAAGTCATAGTTTCTCAGTGCAGCTAAGGAGGAGCAGCTAATGCACACTTCAGCTTGCCACCTGAAGTGCCTTTTCCAACACCTTCCCTCATTCCTGTGTCCACCCACCCTCTCACCCAGCAAAAGAAGGGGAAAAACTTCTAGCTCTGAAAGAAATAGATGGAAAGCGGAATGATTAGTGATTTGTCTGTATTTATCATGATTCTGGATCACTGTAATATCATTAAGTCACCTTTGTCTGGGCTGCAGGTTTATAATCTGCTTCACCTGCATGAGGAATTTGTACCACACCTCTGATGGTGTTTTTCTTGCCCTTTTGAAACTCTTATACTGTGTACTTGGAAAAGGAGGGGGAGTGCCCAGATTTGCACAAAATTTGCATGGTTTTGAAGGAACTGGGTTAATACAGCAGCAGATTCACTCGGGACTCCTGCCACTGGTTTTGTCATCGTGGAAAGTGGTGGCTGGGAAACGTGGTCCTCAGAGAGATCAGCTCAGGAGGCTGTTTCACAGTGGCTCTGCTCTAAATAAAGCAAATTGGTCTAGTGAAAGGTGTCCCTGCCTGGGGCAGGGGGTTGGAACAAGATGGGCTTTAAGGTCTTTTCTAACCCAAGCCATTCTATCATTCTAAGTAAAGATGCAGTAAATCACTTTGTGATCACAGTAAATTGTTTTCAGGCACCTCTAAGCCTCTTCCTTTCCTCCTCTTTTCATGTATAGATCCTGTATTGGCAGTATTTTATAAACAAACCCTGAAAAGCAAAGGCAGCTTTTTTCCCCCCTCTGGTTGAAGTTCAGGATTTGTTGTCAAAGGAGAGATTTAATCAATAAATTCTAACAGAGGCTCTGCCTCTCTTCAGGTCGGTGGGTCTGTGCTGAGCACGTGTGAGCTGCAGCGTTGGGTTGTTTGCAGGCTGCCTGCTACGAGTAGGAATCCAAGGAAACATCAAGATGATGTTGTCATCTTACGTGGAGCATGTGGGATTAAACTCAGTGCTGTTTGCTTGTAAATTTTGGGGAGAAAATAATGATCTTCTTGTAATCAATCAGCCGTGCCAGGCAGAAGGATCGGCAGTAACGCTTTTTGGAAGACGGTGTTTCCATGGCTTTTGGAGACCAAACCCCACGGTGCTGGAATGCTGCTAGAGGAGTGCCAGGATGTGGAAGGCCTTCTAGCATCCCTTGTGCTGTTGTGTTCGCACAGCTGGCTTCCTTGTCCTGCTAAAACAGCATTTTCTGCAGCACTTCCACTTCCCGGGGGGTCTGGAAGGCCGAGCAGCTCTCCCCGGAGTGGAACTAAAGCTCGGCGCAGCGAGGTGTGGAGTAGGAGTATGACTTACACCGTGTTGTGACGCAGTGAGTCAGCAGCACTTGGGCTTGTTTCGCCGAGGTTTCCAAGTGATCTTGTCAGCTGGCTGCAGTGCAGGGCTGCTGCCGTGTCTGAGGGAGCCGGGTCACGGAGAGCTCGTGGTCCTGGAGCAACCGGGCTGACTCAATCCTGAAACTTCACCCCCGGGCCAAGATTTTTATCTCAGCCGAACAGCAATTTAAGCTCTGAAAAATCGAGCTTTGTAAATAAAGTTCTAGCGTAGCTGTAATTAGTGGTTGCTGCACATCTGGGCTTGTGACTAGCACGGAGGCACATCTGGAATGGGCTGGGAAGAGGAAGGTGAGCATTCACACTGTCGTGGAATCACAGAATGATAAGGGGTTGGAAGGGACCTTAAGGATCATCTTTTTCCACCCCCCTGCACCTTCCTCTAGACCAGGTTGCTCCAAGCCCCATCCAGCCTGGCCTTGAACAGTGCCAGGAATGCATCCACAAGCTCCCTGGACAACCTGCAGCAGTGTCTAACCACCTTCACTGTAAAAGATTTCTTCCTAATGTCTAATGTAAATTTCCACTCTTTCAGTTTGAACACATTATTACTTGTCCTATCACTACAGTTCCTGATGAAGAGTCCCTCTCCAGCTTCCTTGTGGGCCCCTTCAGATGCTGGAATGTTGCTGTGAGGTCTCTTCACAACCTTCTCTTCTCCAGGCTGAACAGCCCCAACTTTCTAAGCCTGTCTTTGTAGGAGAGGTGCTCCAGTCCTCTTATCAACAACCGTTCTTGTGGCAGAACTGTAAGATCCTTGTTATTATGTTAAAAGAAAAAAAAAGCTTTCAGTAGGTGCAAAATGTATGGAAACAGACTTGGAAAACTGTAGGATTACTTATGTTTCCTAGGTCACGTGTAATTCTGTCTCTTACTGATTCCTAGATGCCTGGTGGGGATTAAGTGCTCTTGGAAAGTGTGTGGAAGGAATAGTGTAGGACTGAGTTGTGGAGCTTTGTAGTGTGCGTGGGTGTGGGGGCCAAGCCTTGTTGTGCAGCTGGAGAAGAAAGGGAAGGACCTGTTTTAGGGAGCTGGTTTTTGTTCTGCCTTCTCCCTATCCTCATCCACATTATTCCTGCCCACCTGTGTATGGGTGGTTTGTTATCCTATGTGATGACCCAGCCTGTTGATGAATTTGCCACTGTTTTCTTTCCAGTTTCTGAAGGAGCAGTTGGAGTCTCATGGGAGTATTTTAAGCCAGTGCATCCTTTCCTTGACATGAATGATGCAAGGCCTGCCTGCTGTGCTGCCGAGCCCTGAGCCTGGTGGGTGATGGACTGGCTGGTGGGGGGGGAGTAAGAGAAGAGCTAAAATGACCTTTAATGTAGGGAAGGCTAATAGGAAGGGATGGTGGTTTGCTGAGGCACCAGAACAGTGAGAAACAAGGGGGTTTTGCAGAGGCTGCAGCCCCTCAGCCTGTCCTGGCTGCAGGTACAGAGGCTCTTTTTGGGCTGGTGACAGCACACTGAGACCATGGCCCCCTTCTGATCCAGGGATGTGATGAGGATACAGCTGCTGATGCATCAGCCCTGCGGTTTTAGGGAGCCTGTGCTCTCAGGTGAGCCCTGGTAGGCTGAAATAAACAGGCATTAAGTGGTTCCTCTTATTCCCGAATTCTTTAAAGATCCAGCAGTGAGCAGACTCCAAACAATTCTCCTGCAAGCCAGGAAGCTCGATCATCCCAGTTCTGTGTGCTACAGCTGACTAAACAATGTTTTACACACCTGCTTGTTTTACCTTGCAATTCTGCTCAGCCTTTCCTCCTCGCAGTCCGAGACGTGCAGTGCCTTCCACTGTCTTGTGTGCGGCTGCTCTCCCGAGTCCTTCCTTTGCTCTGTGCCTTGGGAAGTGCCAAACCTGGCACAGCCACCATGCCACTGCTTGCTGTCTGCCAAGAAAATTCCCCTAGCCAGCAGGTAATCCTGGGGCTCGCAGGGCGAGCGACGCGCTCCGGTGGCGGCAGCCGTGCGTCCCCATTTCTGCTCCGAGCTGGAGCCCAGCCAACCCCGATGTGCCCCTGACCCCCCAAAAGCCACGTGTCTGGCCAAAGCAGTGGGTTCTGAGGTTCCTCCTGTGTGCTCTAAACCCTCTGTGCTGGGATGGCAGTGGGCAGGTGGCCCTGACCCAGTCCTTGTCCGTGCCAGAGGAGAATGTGCCCCTGGAATGATGCTTGGGGTGGACTTGCTGTTCCTCGGGCCGAGCTGTGCAGGCCAGAGGTGATCGCCCTTGTCCTGGAAGGCACTGGAGTAGAAGTTAAACAAACTCGGGTTTGTTTTTCTTTTTAATTTTTTTTTTTTTTTTAAATGAGATAATTTGCTTGGCAAACCCTCTGGACCTCCAGATATCTCAGGCATAGGGATAGACAGCATTTTGCTTCTTTTAATTTAGGAAGTGTTTTCATTGAGATAGTGGCAAAACGACAAATTTACACAAGAATTGTTGCAGATGGGAGACCTGAGAGTGGCTCATTGATCTGTATTGAGATCAGTGCAAGGGGAACTGAAAATTAGAGTTTGGGGAGGAGGTAAGTTGGGACATGACTGCTGTGTCCTGGAAAGAATCATGGAATCACAGAGTGGTTTGGGTTGGAAAGGGACTGTAAAGTTCATCTTGTTCCAACCCCTGCCATGGGCAGGGACACCTTCCACTAGCCCAGGTTGCTCCAAGCCCCATCCAGCCTGGCCTCGGACACTTCCAGGGCTGGGGCAGAGTAGGAATAGGAAAACCGTTGGTGCTGTTAAATGGATTTGGTGCTGCTGTTTCAGTCCAGTTTCTTTGGGAAACGCATCCACATCTTTTCCCCTGCTCACGCTCACATTTTCATTCTTGTGCTGTGAAAATGAGAACACAGAAATCTGATAACTCCATTCCAAATTCTTCTTGTCTACAGCTGAGAATGCTTATGCTCTAACAGTACCTGCTGGTTTTAATAGAAATAAATTATGTTAGTATCTTGCTAATGCCTGGTCTAAGCTGACCCGGCTCTGTTTAACAGGATGTGCTGATTAATGGAACTGGAACATCTTGAACATTTGGGATGGCAGAGACCTGCAGGGGTTAGAAATGACATTTAAGTAATTTTCTCTTGAATTTGACACGTAACGTGAAACGCGTTCCAGGCCTCTAAGAATGCAAGATGGGCAGAGAGGAACTTGGAGAGTAGTAATGCTGAGACACTTGGGCTGCAGAGAAGCAGCCAATTAAAGAGGGTTTTTAATGAAGTACAGCAAGGAAAGTCTCTGTTCAGCAGCATCTTCTGGGGGCATTTTTCTCCACATCAGGAAAGTAACCTTAGAAAGCCCAATACGAGTGATGTGCTGTTATTGGAAGTCTTAGACCTGGTTTTGCTTCTTGGAAAGGAACACACCTATCTGAGCGGGATAAGAGCTCTTCCAAGAATAGATAGCACTGCCTGAAATGTCATGGCACAGCTAAACTGTGGACAGATGCTCATTGTGCAAGGCAGGAGTAGTTACCATCACAGTCATCCCCCCCCCCCCCCCCCCCCCGCNCCCCCCGCCTGAGCAGTGCTGGAGGGCACCACTCCTTCGGATCTGCTGGTGGAGCAGTTTGGGGTGAGCAGAGTCAGCTGGATCCATTGGGATGGGTTAAGAGCTGGCTGCTGCCAGCAGGGTGACCTCATCCCTGCGGTGGGATGGGGAGTGCTGGATGTAAGCTGCTGGTGCTGGGTGATGATCAGGGCAGGAGGAGCTCTGGATGTGAGCTGCCTGCTCCCAACTCATTCCTGGTACTCGGGGGAGCTTGGCTGCTGGGAGCTGGCATGCTGAGGAATTTTATGGTGCAAAGAAGGGAAATAACCTGTGGCTGTGGAATACTGTGAATAAAGGACACAGCTTGGTTTAATCTGTTTCAGTAGCGTTGGCTGGGAGCGTGTGCCGGTGGCAGAGCAGAATCCCTGAGGATACCCTAAAACAGCAATGTTTAGGAATCATAGAATCCCAGAATGGTTTGGGTGGCAAGGGACCCTAAAGTCCACCCAATTCCACCCCATCATGGGCAGGGACACCTTCCACTATCCCAGGTTGCTCCCAGCCCTGTCCAACCTGCGGCTTGAACACTTCAAAGGATGGGAAATACTGGATGTCCCTTGGTATAGTGCCAAAAAAAGCCCCTGACCCTCCCCAAACTGAACTTGAGGACACCTTGCAGCAGGTTCTTCTGGTGTGAGGGTGGCTGGTTGTGTCAGTGTGGGTCTCTCAGATGGGGGTTTCTACAAGCCTGGTTAACTACCGCTTCTATACTTTTATTTTTTGGGGGGCAGTGGTCAGGGGTTGCTGACTCTGTGGGTTTTTTCCCCCTCTCTTTTCCCTCCCTCCCTCTAATATACATCTTAAAAATAATTGGGAACGGTGGATTTTTTTTCCCCTGGGGCAGTATGGAGTTGCTTCTTAGTAATCTGCTGGAGGCTTGGGTAGAGTGGGAGTGGAATTGATTGTGTGGGTTTTTTCCTTCCTGCTCCAAGACCACTTCTTGGCACTGAGGAATTTTTCTTTAGACTTCTTTGGGGAACAGATGCGTGAAGTACAGTTACCACTCATACATATGGCTTTTAAAATATGGAAGCTGTTGGACTGAAGTGGCTTCATATGGTGCTGTTGGAGGATGAGAATTAACACGGAATTTTGGGTTTTTAAGACTTGAATGTGTAGTTGGAAAGTTGGTTTTTTTAATTGTTTTTTTTTTTAAATAATGTTAAGTATTAATCTGCATTTTTGTGGTTAATCAAAGTAACATTTATAACTCTGAAAATTACTCTCTCTGCAACCCTTAATGCCTAAAATAGCATTGTAGTTTAATCTAAGGGATAAATAGGTTATATAATGTATAATTTAAATGGTTGTTAATCTTAATTTGCTAACGCAGACATCTTTTTCTTTAATTGCAGGTTCCCCTTTTAAAAGCCATTGGAAGATATTCTGCCACCCTCTTGGATTACTTCCCATACAACTCAGCATGTCACTGTGCCCTGGATTTTATAAGGTGGCCATGATTTAATCCCCACTTCCAATTCCTATGTATTGGTGAAGCATTGGAGCTCTTTTGAGCTGCTGTTACTCCCGTGGAAACTGACCTGTCTCGAATCCCTTCTCCCAAGGACTAGACATTGCCAGCAATGAGCTCCCAAAGCCATCCAGGTAAGGGCAAAA
This sequence comes from Ptilonorhynchus violaceus, assembly GCA_013397565.1. NCBI lineage: Eukaryota > Metazoa > Chordata > Aves > Passeriformes > Ptilonorhynchidae > Ptilonorhynchus > Ptilonorhynchus violaceus. The sequence continues at coordinate 305,187 of VZRJ01003987.1, read as the reverse complement.
CCACTTGAAATTCCAGCGGTGACACCAAAACACAGGTTTTTGCATGAACACACCTTTTATCGTGTTGAAGTGATAATCCACACCCACCTTACCTTTTCTGCTTTGTTTAATACTTTGTGTGCAGATGGAAAGTGGTGTTGCTGTTATTAGAGTTACAGGGAAGTTTTACCATTTCAGGTTTCTAATTGTTCTAAAATTTAGGTTTCTAATTGTCACATCACTGAAAATTGGTATTTCTTGAGTCATTAACCAGATGTTTAATTTGTTAAATCTGTGCTGATGAGCCTTAACGATATGGAGTGTACCTCTAAGGAATGGGCATGGTTGTGTTGGTGTCTTTATTGATGTTTAAGAAAACTCTTTGACTTTTAAAGTACTTTTTAATAGGGAAGAATACTTTTGCTGGAACAAGAGTCAATTGATCCACCTCGATGTTGCCTGGGGGATTATCCCTAATGTGTCTTGTAATTTAAACCATGATTCATCACTACAAAATTGTGCATTTCTGTCTGTCAAGAAGATTTGTAGCTACTCAGTTACCTGCTTTTGAGCTTAAAGGTGCCTCATACATTTGTATTTAGGCAACATTTGTTTTGGGCAACTTTGTGTTAGGCAGAGCTTTGTAAGAGGAATTTTAATTGTGCTTGGACTGTTTCAGTGTATGGTACAAAAATGGCTGCTGGGAAGCAAATAATCCAACAACAACAAGACATGTGGAAGGATTTATTTAACTCTGGCTCTGAGAGATTACTTTGTGACTTCAGTTTAATCAGGTTTGGGTTAACAGTTAAGTAAGACTGAAGTGCTAAAAGCCAGAGAACAGCTCCTAAGATTTAAGGAACTGCTTATTTGTGGGGGAAGAAATCCTGCAATACATAGGGATGCTGGGTTTTACAAGCAGCAGTGTTAAATCTGACCCTCTCCTCACAACTGAAATGAGTTTATAGGTCTCTAAAATTATCAGTGTTATCAAAAAGGAAGAAAAATGGAGCCTCTACTTCCATAGCAAGCAGTCTCTTGGATTTTGAAAGTTGCTGTTGGTAGTATAAGGAGTTGGGAAACTTAAGTCTTTATCAGTAGAGCGCATGTAGGTGTTCACCTGGGACACATCTTGCAAAGTGATCTTCTTCAAGAGCTCTATTCTTCAGATAATGGATAATTGTTAGTTCAGTATTCTCCTGTCTCAGATAGGAGTGTGACTGGGGAGCTGAGGCCTCCTGCTTTTCTCTCTTTGTGGTGGGGTACCTTAAATACCCACCTGCAGTCCAAACCCAGCAATGGATATTGCTTTGCTTCTTAAGGAGCAGCTCCCCAGATGTTTGGGAGGTGGTGATGTCCTTCCTATGTTGATGGAAGCCTGCTGCTGATTTATCTTGCTTCCCTTTATAATTCATCATCAAACCCTTTTTTTGCCCTGCCTCTTTCTACTGGTTCTGCTGCTTCGGCTCAGTCTTTCTCTAGCACTAAAAATGAGGTTGAGCTTCCTTTTTCTAACAACCATGTCTAGAACGTTGCTGAGAAGGGTGGTCTGATCAAAACCCAGGGATGTGGCAGCTCAGCAGGATGGTGTTGGGCATCCTTGTGGCCTTCCTGAGCGCTGGGTTCTTGCTTTGGTTGCATTTCCAAGGGTTGGGTTGGAATTCTGCAGTGTATCATGGTAGTTTTTCACCCCTGGTGTTCTTGTTGCTCGTTTCTCTTTCAAGAGTCAGTTTTATAATAGGGAGCAGAAATATTTCCCAACCCTTGCCAACGATGACATCTGGACTTCTCATGTCAGTTATCATAGCCATGTTGATTATACAGCTACAGGTAATTATTCCTAATGATGTGCATTGTTTAAGGGAAGGCTCTGGCTTAACTTGAGAGCCTATTAAACCTTGCTTCAGTGGGTTCAAGCTTTCTTCTCTAATCTTCTCCAAGCCCAGCACTAATGGGATGTTTTAGGAACTGTGCCATAAAATTGTTGTGGCGTAGATGAATGGAAGTGGTTTGGGGTTTTTTTCTGTGCTTTTTTTGATTTTCCTTCCAGTATGCAAAGCTTTTGTGAGAAGCGTTGGACACCGAAGGCTTCTCGCTGAAGAAGGTGAAAAAATAGGGAGAGGACTAAGTTGGCTGAGAAAAGTGTGACTTCTTCCCCCATCACTGCCTCTTCTTTTGCTGTATTTTGGAGTAAGATTTCTCAGGGAATAAGAAATAGCTTTTGGAGAAGAAGAATACTCAGATGGGAGAATTTCCAATGGCTAAATCAGTCTGAGCCTTAGACAACAGGGTAAAGACATTGAGCTTTGTTTTCTGGGCTCTCTCCATGATCTGCTTCTTGAGTTTTGGGTTCAGACCAGCATTCCTTGTGAACTTGCCTTGCCACACAAACACACATGGAGCAGGAGAAGCCAATGGGCTGCTGGCGTCCCTCTTGCCACAAGCAGCATCACGCTGTGGTGCCCACTGCTCCAGAGGAACAACCAGCTCCCTGCAGGTGTCCGGAGGTTGTGCGGATCCCTGGGCAGGAATGGGTGGAACTGCTGGATAAAGGTGGGGAAAGGGGCTGAATCTGGAAGTGCTTTCCCCTGTGGTGATGGGAGCAGGAGGCTGTGTACATCCAGTCAAGACCGAGCTCGGAGGCATCATGTGCCCTTTGGCTTTTGGCAGAGGAGTCACCGCCTCTTCCAGCGCTGGAACAAAGCTGGAAAAAAATGCTGAAACTGTGCTGCGAAGGCTCAAGTTGCTGCAAAGTATAATTAAGAAAATTAGGCTAATTAAGATAACATTTAGGATTATGACAAAGCTTGGGGGGGCGGGGGAAAGTGTGTTTAGTTTCACTCCTTAGCTTGTTACGTTGGCCACAATTTAAACTTGCCTTACATAACCTGTGCTGCTGATGCCTCTCACCTTACCCAGGCTGGCTGGGTTGTGAGTATGTGTGAGGTTTTTTTAATAGGTTTTTGTGTGTGTTTTGGTTTTTTTCCCTCTCTTACTGACCTTAAATGATTTCTTGCGGACGCCTCCTACCTCCCCCCTTAATTTTCAGTGGCTTGAGTTTCACTATCATTCGCTTCTTTAATCAGTAAAGATTGTTCTGCTGATACTAGTTATACATAAAGATTAGTTTTAAAAAACCAAAACACTTAATCACTCAACTGATTTGTATTTGTTTAAAGTTCACTTTCCTTTGTAAAAGCTGAAAATCTCCATGTTCAATGAAGCATTTTGTTTATGAAATGTTATCTTGCAGGAATTAACCAGTCTGAATGCAAATGCTCCATCCTTTCTTCAGAGCCACTCTTGCAGAGATGCAAATTTCGGTTACATTTTGCAGTGCTGAATGTTTGATAATTAGGAATATTGAAGTTTTAAGAATGAGCTGCCTGGCTGATAGAGAAAAATCTGCAGTGGGATCATTAAGGCTGAGAGGAGATACCGGAGGAAGCAAGAAAGCTCCATGTGATCACATGGCACTGGGAAAACGAGTTAGGGAGTCACGTACTGTGATTTGCTGGGTTGATAAGGACTTTTGTACAGGGCTTTATCTGCACGAAGCCACTCTCCTTTCATACTCCAAGGCTCAATGAGGCATGGAAAGCCATTTCATGCAGCACACATAAGAGCTTTCCCCGTTAGCGTCTCCAACATTTTGCACCATCCGATAAATATTTGATGCGTTCTCTTTTTAAAGATTAAGAAGTTTCTGTGGAGATGCATTTCAAGCCGGCTTTAAATGACACTGACCTACTTTCTGGCAGTAATGAGTCTGTCTGTGTAAGTTATCTGGGGGCAAGAGCATTCTTGCAATAAACACAAGGACTAGCAGGGTGAATTCCAGCCCTCCTTGAGCAGGGCTGGGCCACAGCAGATACTTGGTGGCTGTGGTGTGGAAGAACATCTGGACATAGAAAGGTTTGGGTTGGAAGAGACCTTAAAGCTCATCTTGTTCCAGCCCCCTGCCCCTTCCCACTAGACCAGGTTGCTCCAAGCCCCTCCAGCCTGGCGTGGAACACTTCCAGGGATCCCTGCTGTCCCCTACCTGTGTGGTGCTCTGGATCTACTGGATTATTTCAGGCTGGGAATTCAGAGGCTGTTCCCCTGAGCAGTCTGGTCCTCAGTTTTGGGGGGGACTTTGAGGTTGGCTGTGGAGTAAACTCAGCAACAAGCTCTGGCAGTAAGAAGCTCTGGTTTAGAAGAGCTGAAAACTCCTGCAGATGGGAACTGGCCATGTCTCCATTCACTTTTCTTTTTTAACCCACGACAGAACACCTACTCCACCTGCATTCCTGTTCTTACATATATGGAAGCTGAGCCTGTCCTGGATTTCCTCTAGGAACAGTGTCATTTTGAGGTCCTTGAAAGTTTTAAGTCTGCTCCCACTAAACCTGTGAAGTTTTCACTTTCTGGAGCATCAAATAGTTGGGACTTTCTGTACAAGGGTTTTATTGTACCCTCAAAAGAGAAGAATTGTTTTGTGCTTCAACTTGGGGTTCAAGTTGAAGTTCCTGCTAGGTCAGTGTCCCTGCCAAGTACATTCCTCTCATTTCTGCTTTTTCTTTAAATGCAGTTCTTGCACTTAGGAATTCTTTAAAAGCCTGTTTCTAAAGTAAGTTTTTTAGCCTGTGATGTTTCCTGCAGTGCAAAGATGAGAAGCAGGTACTTGTGATGAGAGGCAGAGAACTCTGGATTATTTTGAATGAAGTACAGGGTAGGAAAAGGATATAAAAAAGGTCATACTTTTAAAGTCAGGTGATGTTATAATAATGTTTGAGAGAGTCCTTGGGATCTTGTGTCTGACTTGTTATTCACTTTTAGTCAACCTCAGTTTGCCCTGTATCTCATCTTGTGTATACTTCCCCAGATGACATTTGTTACTGGCCTTAACAAGGAGTATTTTCTCAGGGTTTGTTTTAAATTATTCAGCACCTTTGTGCCAGACTTTCACTCCTGTGAGGCTTGTTGGGGTGTCCTGGATGTGGATAATTGGGACAGAGCTGATGGCAAAGGACTGTCTCAGTCATCCCATTGATTCTGAAAGTGATCTGAGAGCAGGGGCAGAAAATCCACTTATTCCCAGAAAGATGTCAGCCTTTTTCACACAGCATTTTTCATCCTTTAAGTCCAGGAATTTGGCTACCTGGGTTTGGCAGGTATTGCTTACCCTCACTGCAAAAGGGAAAATAGGGCCTTATTTTTGAGAGCTCTTGGTCAAACTCTCTTGGAGATTTTTTTTTTTCCAAACATGTTTCCATAGAGGACCTGAGGCAACGACTGGAGCTGTGCCAGGGGAGGGTTAGACTGGATATCAGGAAAAGGTTCTTCCCCCAGAAGGTGGTCACTGAACAGGCTCCCCAGGGAATGGTCACAGTCCCAAGGCTGCCAGAGTCCATAGAGCGTTTGGACACTGCTGTCAGCACAGGGTGGGATTGTTGGGGTGTCCTATATGGGGCCAGGGGTTGGACTCCATGATCCTTGTGGGTCCTTTCCAGCTCAGCACTGATTCTATGGTTTATGATTCTGTGATGCTGGGTCAGGAAGAAGACTTGAGAAACAATTGCAATGATGTTTCTTCTTGTAGTGTAGTTTTTAGTGTATTTTTTTCATCCTTTAACATCTGTATAAACTTACTTTACAGTCAGAAAATAAAGGAGTGAGTGAACATGAAGTATCAGGTGCATGACTGGAGAAGGAAAAATTGTGGATGTGTTAATTCTCCCATCCTTCAGTAAAGGCTTTGCGAGTCCCTTTCTCCCTGTAGCTCTCTGTGTGTACCAGGAATTTCCCCACACGCTTTTATTGACTTATTTTGTTATTTCTATTTAGGCCATTAAGCAAGAAAGGCCTTGACACCTGCAAGGTTTGAGGTACCAGGTGGAGTGGTCAAGCTACTGAGAAATGGGACACACAATTTATTCTTCCGTTAAGAAAACTAAAATTAATGCATCAGCAGATCTTTTAAAGGTTTTGTTTCCATATCCGAAATCAAAATACTGTTGTTTCATCAGTTACTGGGAAAATCAGATGCTTTACCTGCAGTGCCCTTGTTTGCTTTGAGATGCTCAGCAGCTCTTGGAGCTTCCCCTGGGAGTTACTGTCATCCTTTGGCTAATGCTTGATAGACTGATGTGCTCGAGTGTGAAAGCAGATTTTTAGCCTTTCAGAAGGATGAAGCTGATATTAAACTTCACACCTACTGAAAGGTGAATTCCATACAGAAATAACCTCAGGTGGGCTGTTTTTGAGATCCTCCTGTCTCAGCTGGAAGGTAGCTCTGGTGGCACCAGTTGTTCTGGCTGTTTTCAGGAGCCCATGAGTGTGTTTGGGGTTCAGTGGGGCATTGTTGATCCTCCTTTGAACCCTGGCAGCACGGGCTTTGCCAGGCAATCCACAGGCTAGGCTTAATCTTTCCAGTGTTTGTAGCTGGTCTGCTCCACTTTGATGTAGCAACATCAGGTTTATTTTGGAGGCTTGAACTGCCAAGTGCGAGTTGGTTCTGCCAGGATGGCTGTGCAAGGTCAGCTTGGGGAGACAGGAGCCTGACCACATCTAGCTGTGGATACCTGGGAAAGGGGGGGAGAAGAGGTGACAACAGCCATTAATACACCCTCTCAACCTCTGCTCAGGTGTGATGTGGATTTTTTGGGTGGGGGTTGATAAGGTAGATTTTACTTTTATGAGTCTGTTCTTTCGTTGTTGGGGGTTTTTTTCCGTCATTTTGTTGTACCAAGGGCTGAATAATCCCAGCACTGAAAAACAAGTTCTTTTGTTGACTTGCCTGTGAACAAGCAGTGTTTTGCATTACACAGTGCCACTCTCTCCTCCAGGGGAAACTTCCAACCATGGGAAAGGTAGAGTTGCTTGCAGTGGAGGGGACTACTGGAAGCTCTCCCTGTGCTCTAAGGTAGTGCTGGGATCATGCTGTTGGAGAAATGGCAGTTGAATTCAAAGAAATCACTTGCTGAAAAAAAAAAAATCAATCCTCTCCCTTTCACTATTCTGGAATCTGGGTACTCACGTTGTTTGTAGCTGTTGTGTTGCCAAACCACATAAATAGCTTTATGGGGCAGATTGTAATAGGAGTGAGGTCTAGTTTGGGAGCTTTGAACTGCCAGCCTTGGCTTCAGGTAACCATTTTGTCCTCAAAGGCAGCTGCTGTAGCCGTGTGACCCCATCAGACTTGGATTAAAAACAAGGAACGTGAGCCTTGGGGTGAGGGGGGTGTGTGCTTTGTGTGCCTCCCTTGGCGCCGCGCTCGCCGTATTGTGTATTTTGACTCTTTTTTTTTAATAGATGTTGCTGTCCATGAACTACTGTGTAATGACTTTGTGCCGTGAGGTTTCACCTCCTGATCAATAGCCTGAGATCAATGCGGTTATTTGGCCGTGCGGTCACTCCAGCCAGCCAGTAAATTGGGAGCAGCTGGGAGATGGGAAAATGCTCCCTCGGCTGGGTTATTTGCTGAGAGAACTGAGGGCAGGTGTTTTTTGTCTGCTGCTGCAAAGGTGGTTTCAGTAGTTCTGATCAATTGACAATTCTTCAGGCAGGAAACCATTAAAGCCTGGTGATGTTAAAATAATCCATTGAGAATTATATTTTGCTCTTCTGTTTCAGCATTCAAAACTTGCACTTTCTACTCAAACAGACTTAACCCCCTCTGTTAACGGTGACCTTTATTTTATGCTGCCTATAAAAAGAAACAGTTTTAAACTTTTTTTTCGCTCCTGATCTAGAAAATGCTTGAGCTGCTCCTGTGGGAAGACATAAAAGCCTGAACTAGACCAACCATCTCTTCTCTGGTCATAAAATAATCCAAAAAAGTAAAAAGACCACACACCAAACTCCAGAAGTCCATCCAAGTACTGAATCTTTGACGTCTGTCACTTTAGGAAAAATCTCTGAAACTTCCAGGAACTTGCTTTATTTTAACTAAGGTGCCACTGGTCTCACAGAACCTCTGCCAGGAGAAGGCATGTGATCCTCACAGCTTACCAAACCCAGAAGAAGGGCTTTGGCATCTCTTCCTTGCCAGCAGCAAGAATCTGATTGGCATTAGATGGCTTTTTCCCTTCCTTTTTTTTTTCCTTTCCAGCAGGTGGAAGGCCTGTTCTGCCACAAAACTCTTGACAGGTTTATCGTGATGTCTTCTTGGCAGGTAGGGGTGATGCTGTTCCTTCAGTCTGCATTAAAGATTCCTTTCCTTTTCATTTTTTCCTTCTAAGTGGAGCTTTGTGCCGTAGCTCTTTCAAGTAGGTGATGGGACCTCTGATTTCCTTCTTTGTATCCGGAATTGCAGCAGGTAGAGGCAACTTGGAGGGTCACTACGCCTTAACCACCTCCTCCACCTCCCCCAGATATATTTGAGACAGGTTGATCTGCACAAACACAGCACCAGGTTGTGTTGACAGAGGTTTGGGAAAGCTCTGATTTATTCCTCTCACATATTTTCTTTTTCAGAAGCAAAGTTATGCAGGGTACTTCTGTTCAGGCACTGCCTGCTTGTGCTTTCTGAGTATTTTAAAGAAGCTGCTGTGTAAAAGTTGCCCTTTTAGTTTTTTTTTTTTCTCTCTCTCTCTTTTTGATGGTGTTTGTCATGGTAGACCTCAGCCTGTTGTTTTTAGCAGCTCACCAAAGCGCTTAAAGAGAATTCCTCCTCCTCCACTGATTAATTTCTGGCATGGAGCACAAAATAGCTCTTGCGTCAATAAATCGTCACAACCTTTGCTTGTCTCTGTCAGCGTAAATACAGTTGGACTCTAACATGCCCCAAACCAGGCCAGAGGTTGCCAATTTTGCAGCTGCAAAGTGGTCAAGTCCAAGAGTGCGTGTTTGGGGTGTCAGAGCTGCCGCATTTCGGGCTACAAGCCCTTCCCCCCCCCAGCTTAACTTCTTAACTTCTGGAATTCTCCTTTATTTATGAAGACATTGTTCTGCAACTTAGAGGATAATGGCTTTGCGTGCATTTGTTTTATTTACTAGGAAAACAAGAGGGTGTTTAGGGCTGTGAGCGAGGCACATGCCTTTCTCATCCCACCTCAGCTGCCGGGGCCGCGTTCGTGCGAGCCGTGAGGCGAAGGTCGGCGGTGTGACCCCGAGAGCCGGGGCCGTGCCCATCACCATCCGTGAGCCCCGGTGCTCCTCACGCCTCCTCACCTCTCCTCACCTCTCCATCCCGGTGCGTGCCCGTGGTTTCACAGCTCAGCTGCTGCCTCCTCTGCTCCAGGGCTGCCCGGGGGTTGTCGCTTCGGAGAGGCGGCCGAGCTTGGAAGAGCATCCGCGCTGGGTCGCGCCGCGTCTGCTTCGTGCTCTCCTTGGATTTGGGTTCTGCTGAGTGAGTCCGAGCCCTCGTTTCACTTCTTCACCTCCTGTCACTTGAGAAGCTTCTTTTTGAGCTGCTTGCTCACACTCTTTTTTTTTTTTTTTTTTTTTTTTTTTTTTTAACTGGTATTCCTGGTGTTTGCTTTTGTCAGGGAAACTATGGATAGAGTTGCACAAAAGAACGTGATGTTTTGGGAATGATTGCCCAAATCGTTGGGCAACAGTGGCTTGATCTTTAGATGTTCAGCCATCAGATGAAAGAAACTTTCTGCAAAGCCATTTGCTGGAACAACTGTTGTGCAAACCGGGTGCTGAATGCTTCTGGAAATGGGGGGTGAGAAACCTGGAAAATGGGTCATCCTTCTGCTCTGGGATTCTTGCAGAGAAGCTTGAGGGAGCTGTTGGAGAGGCTGGAATGATCCGTTGGAAGCTGCTTGTCAGCACAAGTGAGAGGGTGGGATGGAGCCTCCTGGTTCTCCGAGACTCCAGAGGTTTCTCCTTGGAGAATGCCCTGATGAACCTGCTCGTTTGGGTTTTTCTGGGAGCATGTTCCTCCCACTTGCATCCCTGTACCAGTGCCCTCACATCTGCCCTACCTGTAAATGGAGTAGTTGAGCAGGTTTGAGAATAAGAATAATTTAGAAATAAGAATGCTTTTAAAAATTAGATGTATTTTTCTAAATTCTCTTCATCTGTATCTAAACACAAACAAAAACTGCTGGTGGAGGGGCAGGGGAAAATTCCTCGACATCCCACTTGCGGATGAAACCTTTTGGCAGTTATTTTTGCCAGTTTTGAGAAACCAAACTTTTGGTTTGGTAGCTGCTCTCAACCAAACTGTTGGTTTCATCATAGACTTCTATGAGTCTCATAGTCTTCTATGAGACTTCTAGCAGTTATTTCTTTTATCCTTTGAAAAACAACGTATCTGTTGATGCTAATGCCCCTGCCTGGAAGGGCAGGCCTTGGTGTGATTTGGGTCTGGAAATACTTCTAGAGGTAGAACACCTACTTGATGAGAAAACTGTCCACTCCAAGTTGACTTGCACTGCTGGAAAAGAGAGTGTGGCTTGTTCTCAACCTGATGTAGGGATTTGATAAACTCTGTATTTTCTAGGATTTTTCATCTTGTTCCCTTTTCCTTCCTCCTCCTCTCTTGAGTGCTAACCTAATATTCATTAAGCGATTTACGTGTTTTGGTCAACTTTGATGCGGAGTATGTGCGAAGAGTATTCCCCCTGCCCTTTTTTCCCATTAGAGCTTGAGGCCTGAGAGTGAAAAATGTGCCTTTGAAACTTATTTCCCTGAGCAGTTTGTTTATCCCCCCGTCTGAGATGCGCTGGGCGGTGCCGGAGAAGCCACAAGACGTTGAACGTTGCAGGAAGAGGCAGCGGCGGTTGTGTCACCAGGGCTTTCTGGCAGCTGCCTTGCCCATACCTGTGTCAGTGTGCAGGCTGTGTGGGCTTTTCCTCCTTTTATTTGGGAAGTCAGGTGGTGGTGGGGATGCCAGTGTGGTCTTTGGTTTGGGTACCAGCTCAGCAGCGGGCACGGATCAGCTCCTGTTTGCCTGATACAGCTGCGTTGCTGCTCATCTGTCTGTCCATGTTCCTCCTGTCTGAACTGGCCAAAGTTTATTCCTTAGGGCTGTGTTTGGCTGGGGCTGAGCTTTTGCACAGCCTGAGCAGGGTGTTGGAGCCTGACCCACACACACCCAGACACACACTGATTTTCCCCATCTCTCAGGTGTCTGATGTGCCTTTGAACAGAGCATCACCGTGGCATGGTGTGGATAATAAGTGATGTTGGGGTATAGGCAGGCTTTTAGTTGCTGAGTGAAGTTGTGTGTCAGCTCAGGGTGTGCTTGGCTTTTCCTTTTCCCTGGCATCTGGTCGCTGAGGAGCTGGAGATTCCCTACCCCCACAAATCAGGCTGGGACATGGTGTGGTTGTTTCCCTCCACGGAGGTCAGGGTTGGTTCTGGGAGCTCTCTGGGTTGGCCATTACCCATTGAGGAGTCTTTGACTCTCTTTGTGTTTGAGGTCAAATTTTTTGATTGTAAAGCACTGGAACAGGTTGCTCAGGGCACTGGTGGAGTCACCATCCCCGGAAGTGTTCAAAAAAACATGTGGACTGTAAAATTCTTTATTTCCTCCTTATTTTGGTTTGTATTTCACTGTTGAAGCTGCTTTCCTCAGGAGAGGCAGGCTGGAGAATCCATTCAGGAGCCACCAGTCACAAGAGCTGGATGTTTGTAGTTGCAGGAGCCCTGCTCTGCCGTGGGATGAGCCCTTCCTCCTGGGGAAGGGGAGCTGGGATAAAGGAGTGTGGTTGTGGCGTTTTGTTTTGCTTTTCAAGCTCCTGGAGTCAGACAGCTCTTCAGAAGGAGCTTGTTTTTATACAGAAATAATGATGTAGTAGTTGGTTTAGGCACATAAACATTTGTGGCTTTAGCAGGCACAGGTATGAGACACAGTTGCGTTGGAAGATGATTTTTGTTGTGCTAGAAACTCCTGTTTTTCTCTTACAAGAAACAAGTGTGGGACTATTTCTTTTGAACTGCAGTGGGTTTTTTACCCCCCAATATTTTCAACTGGTTTTATTTTGCAGTAGGAAGCAGCAGGTAGTGGTTAGGAACCGTTGTTGGGGAGATTGTATCTGGCAAAGATATAATCTCACCGACATCTTTCAAAGATTCTGAAAGAGGCAGAATGCTCAGTATTCAGTCTTTTAATATTTTTTTTACTGTTTTCTACCAAGCCTGTGTTTTCATCGTGTCTACGAGCTTCACTGGTTCTGTCACATTTGCGAGTTGTTAATAACATCTTGGTTTGTTAATATATTCTTTGTATTGGCAAATTCTAAGTGATTTATCAGCTTAGATCCACATTATTTACTGCTCTGCTTCTTCCAAGTTAATAATTTTCATGACTAAGCTGTGCACAGGGTACCTTTGCATACAGGCAAGATGAAGGGAGGCAAAATCCACCCAGGATGTTTCTCCTCCCTCCCCCTCCTCCTCCCAAAGTGAAACTAGTGGAGGCTGCTGGCCACTTTCACTGGTCGCCTGCTGAGTCCTTTAATTAGAAAATTTCTGACTCGGAGCTTCCACATTTCCTGACTCAGGCCTTGGATGCAGTCAGAGGTATTCGAGCTGCACTGTCTCTGGTCTCCAAATCAACTCAAGCTCTTTCTTAGATGCTGAGAAAATGAATTTAACTGTGTGGGGTTTTTTTTCCCACCCCCGGTACCGGACTCACAAAATGCTGCTGTGGATCCGGGATGACAAACCGTCTAATTACGGATCATTCCAAGCATCCCATGCTTTGATATGCTTCTTGAAGCCGCTGACCTTTGCCGAGTGCCCTTGGCTGTGCCAGCAGAGCCACGTGCTGGCAGCTGGGAGATGTTTTGTCTGGCAGAAGGGAAAACTTAGTGCTGGTGGAAAGAGCTGAGAGGGCAGAACGTGCGGCGTGCGCCAGGTTTGGGATGTCCGGCGGTGCCCGCTGCGGCCGTGGCGGCTCCTCCCTGGTGGTGAGAGGTGCCACGGATGCCAAAAGCTCAGGGGGTGCAGCACAAACGGGGCTTGCTGGCCACGTGTGGCTGTTTATTAATTGGCCTGTCCTGTTAAATGAGTGGTTGTACACGGAGCAGGCACATGGCACGGCTCGCTCCCGCCCGCTCTCAGCAGGTGAAGCTACGGCAGGAAAACACCTCCAGCTCGGGAAGACACAATAGCTGAGCGGAGGGAGCTGGGGGTGAGGCATGTGAAGGATGTGGGATTTGTGATACCGGAGGCTCAAAGGCAAAAATAGCATCATTTATAATAGTAAAAGCCAAGGCTCCTGCGCTACGCCTTTGCATTCTGCCAGTCTGTAGTGAATGGAGGAGTAGTTTGCTTACAGATGACAAGCAGGGATGAATAAGCACTTAAAATTTTTGGTGCTGGAGAAACAGCTTTTCCATCTTGGCCTCTGAGCAAGTCAGAGTCTTGCAGTCCCTCTCCTCACAGTGTCACTTGCTGCTCTAAATACAGATGTTGGGAGGCATGGAATTCAATCTCTCTCCGCATCCCTTGGCCTCCCTGGGGGGTTCCCTGTTCTGCTCTTGGAGTGCTCCAGGACTCCTTTTGACTAGGCTGTGTGCTCATTTTGGAGAGGACTCCTTTGCTGCCTGATTTGACCCCCACCAGCAGGAGGAGGTATCCAAAGCACAATCCCTGACTTTGAACTCCTTCACCAGCTTTAAACATCCCACCAGCATGGACTAAAACGCTGATGTGTTTTGGTAGATGGACACCTAAGGATTTCTGGAAGGTGAAATGGAAGAATAAATGTATTAATTTTGATGCTTCAAGAACAGCAACAAAGTGTGGGTAGGTGTAAGTTACATCCTGGAGTAAGGAGCTGCCATCCCTTGAGGTCTCAGCACTGGGGCTGTTGGCTGCTCTGCCTCTGCTCCTTGCTCTAGTCCTCTGTGCTTAGTTTTTATGGAATTTCCTTGGGACATCTGAAATATTTTAGCTGTTGGAGTTTTGTAATGGGAGGTGGCATTGTTTTGTTGGGTTTTTCCTTTTTTTTTTTTTCCTTTTCCCTTCTTTCTTCCCCTAAGCTGCTGCTTTGAGTAGCTCTTTGTGGGCTTTCTAAGAACCTAGTCCAGGGTGGAAACAGAGGGAAAAGCACCTCATGGTAAGAAGTGGAATGCACCTAGTCCTGTGTATTTCTTCTAAGTTATTACTATTAATTTCTTGCTTGCTGCTTAATGATAAACCTGTTAAGGCATGGCCAGAAGTGATTCTGTGACCAGGAAAATGTCCTTTTTGCTTTTATGTCTACCTGAGTGGGCAGCAGAGAGATACTTGCAGTACCTGAGGAACAGGCCTCCTGAAAACTGGTATTCTGGAACATTTTTCCACTGCTCTGCCCATGACCAATGCCTTCACCATTTCTGGTGTCATCTTCACACCACGGAATGTGGATGTGTGCACATTTACATAAGGATAACGTGAGGAGCAAAGCCAGTATCTGGCCTTTGGAAACGGGCAGGCATTGCAGCAATATCCATCCGTGCTTTTATTATTTTCATATTTGGCTCCAGCTTAAATGTCACTAACCTCCTGCTGGGAGAGGTCCCATCCTCAGGGAGCCTTGGCAGGCGTTTCCCAAGCAGAGCACAGGGATCTCATACCCGCTCTTGTTGGTTTGGCCCCTTATAGGACACATTTTACACCCTGGGATTGTAGTTCAGAGAGAGGGTCCTGGTGTTTGTTTCCTTCAGCGTTCACTTGTGGTGATGAGGTTGCCAAAATGGCCAAGTACCCATGGGAATTGGTCTTTCCTGAAGGTGTAAATCCAATCCTAGAGTGGGTTGTACCTGAGGAAGCCGAATGTTGTTTGGGACCGGTGTCCTGCCTGACAGTGAGCACCATGAGATGTTTAGGGCTGCTAAGAAGCAAAGCAGAGAACCCAAGATGAGTATAGAATATAGAATAATATGTGAGATGAATATGTAATTCTGGCTGTTTTGGTGCTTGATAATCTTGTGCTTTTGCTGGCCCAAAAAGTGCAGGTAAAGAAGGCCAAGCTGGCAATTAAATGTGCAACAAGAACCTTGAGGGTGACTTAAAGTTTGGGGACACTTGCTGTATGTCTGAACCATGGAAAATATTTTGTGAAAAAAGTTTTCCCTTAGTATTGGACTTTTGAATAGTTCCAGCTTATTCCAGATGAAACTTGAAAGAGAAGCACTGGACTATCACGAGCTCCACGATTTTCCAGCTCTTGGTGTGTTCATTGCTGCGTGCCGGTGTTTTGGGGAGGGAGAGGGGATTCATTGGAAGCTGTGTTCAGCTGAGTCAGCTTTATTAGCACTGCATGACTTCCTGAATTGCTGCCGAGGAAGGATGTGCTGTTGACTCAGAAGAAAGTTTGTAATGTCTGGGGACAGGGTCAGCGGAGTGGCTGCCCGAGTTCCAGAGTTGCAACGTCGGCCACGCGCTCTCGAGGCCGTGAATCACTGCGACAGCAGAAGTGACTGAAAAGTACCGTTTTCCCGAAAAAAGGGCTGGAGCGAGAAGGTGGAGCAAGGACCTGGAGGTTGCACTTGGTTAGATAACAGGGCAGGGTGGAATTTGTGTTTGCATCATTAAATTTGGCACTTGCTTCACCCGAGTGTTTCACCCGGCTGTAAACTCGTGTGTTCCCTGTGGCTCGCTCACATAAACTTTGTCTGCACAGCTGCGAGCGCTGTTGTGTGCAGATTCAATTCCTGAACTGGATCGGGAAAACGGAGTGTCTTCTATATGGAATTTTCTATTAAAAACACGCCCACACTCCCCAATCAGTCTTACTTTTGCTTTGCAAACTGCTCATTTGTCTCCGAGTGCTTTGTCTGCCTCGAACACGCCTGTGTGTGTGGCATAGCTTAAATTTTTATGCCGAGGAATGTAAACACCAAATCCGCACAAGACTTGCCGAAGAACTCCGGGGCTCTGGTGCATCATCTGTTTGTTATGTAACCTGATAGAATGGGAGCGAAATAGAAACCAGATGTCAAGGCAGAGCAATTACAATTTTTCATCTGCGAGTGTTACAGTAAATGTACTTTGTCTTCCTTCCCCCCCTCCCCGAATATGGGGTTTTATTTGGGAAAGTGCTGCAGGGGACCTCGGAGCTCTCAGCATGGCTCTTGCTTAAAGACTTTGTTATTCTGTACTTGTGTTCTTTTATGTAATTAGAGTCTGTGCGCTACTCCAGATCCACGAGCGAGCGTATTCCCAACTTAAAATGAGCCGGACAAAACTGCTGAGTCCCGGGAGAGCCCCTCCGCGTGTCCGTCCGGCTCTGTGGGTTACACGGTCAAGCTGCAGACTTGCACTAAATTTAGCATTCCAAGTGAAGCTGCTTTACTTGTCATGTTTAAATTTGGTAAGAGAATCCCATCACAACAGGTTTGGTGCAGGCTCTGCCGGGGATTCTTGAGCTGGAGGAACATCTGGAAGGGGAGCAGATGGGAGCTGCAGTTAGCTCGTTTTCTCCAATCCGCTGTGCGACTAGGAGGATAAAAGGGAAAATGGATAATCATTGATTCTTTCTGGTGGGGAAATGGATTCTTCCACTGCTAGTTTGTCCCAGAGGTTTATCTCTGCTGTCTTCCATTAAATAAGGCAACCCCTGGGTTGAGAGAGGAATCGATTCACGTCTGTCTTGGTCTTCATATGCATCTTCACGAGTCGAGGCGTGTTTGTGATCTCACCGAGTGGGAGCTGATGGGAATTTTCCTCTTTCCTTCCCTCGTGTTTTTCATCCTCCTGCATTGATGTTTGTTCTTTTGCTGCTGAAGATTTATTTCCTTCCCTTCTCTGTCTCTCTGTCCGGTTAAGCTCAGAAGCCAGCAGAACCTTGCTGGTGGAGTTTGTGCTTGGAGGAGGCCGCAGGGGCTGGAGATCCAGTTTTTCCATAGGAATAGAACCCGTTTCAGGCATCCCCTGTTAAGTACAGATAACTTCAAGAAACCCTTAAATCAGTTGTGCATTCCAGATGAAGGAAGAATTAGAGATTCTTGCTCCTTCTAAACAGCAAGTTTCTTCCTTTTGAAATCCAGCAAAGGAGGAGGAGAAGAGATGAGTGTGAACACTTGCTGCCAGCCATTTCCAACAGCATCCAATCTATGCCACCTCTCCTTTCAAGGACAGCATGGAAAGAGGACTTGGATTCATTATATGTGGTCACTGCTCAGCTTTATTAACAGTGAGTAGTGATTTCTGCAAGTTCTCTGTGGAGTCTGAGCTTAAATTGAAAATTAAACTGTTGAAGACCCTTTTTCCCCTCATTAAGCATTCACAGAAAACTTTGCAACTGCAAGGAAGCAGCAAAGCCTCTTGCACCTGTGAAGTCCAGAATCAGGTGTTCCCAGTCGGAATTGCTTCCTTTCCAACTCTCTCCTTCTGGAGAAGAGGAGGCTTAGGGGGGACATTATCGCTTTCTACAAGTACCTGACAGGAGGTTGTAGTGATGTGGAGGTTGGTCTCTTCCCATGTCTCAAGTGAAAGGATGAGAGGAGACAGCCTCAAGTTGCACCAGGGAAGGTTCAGATTGGATATTAGAAAAAACAAATGAAAAAAAGAGTGGTCAGGCATTGCACTAAGTTGCCCAAGGAGGTGGTGGAGTCTCTGGAAGCGTTCAAGGAGCACCTGGGTGTGGCACTTGGGGATATCACTGGGGTTGATTATGGTGATGCTGTGTTGATGGTTGGACTGAGTGATCTCGAAAGTCTCCTCCAACCTTGATGATTCTGTGATTTTTTTCTAAATGGAGACCATGGAGAACATCCCCTCAGGGTGGTCGTGGTGGATGTTTGACCAGCTCACCTGCAAAGGTAGGGATGCTCCTCTCTCCTCGCTGAGCTCTGCGAGGCCAGAAGATTGGGAAGCTCTGTGCCCAGCTCTGTGTAAACACTGCCGTGTTATTGAAGCTGGGCCCTGCTGTAATGGGCCTTAAAACCGTGGAAATGCAGAACGGGAATGTTGGCCGGAGCGTGCCGGCGGACAGGAATGACTCCTTTCAATGGAAGTCACAGAGGATTAGTTCTGAGAAGGAAAACAAGTCCATCAAGGAAGTGTTGGGCTTGACTTCTCTGCCGTGGCCCTGCTGCATTGGTCGTGAGCAGCCTCCATGACCTTGCTTGTGAGCCAGGGGATCCCGGTGTTTTCTTGGGACAAAAATACTGGCGATGGCAGTCACATGTCACCGGGAGCTCGTACTATAAAAACAGCAGTTCTGCCGAGAGCGACCTTCAGCATGGCTCCCAACGTTCCCGGTGTTATTTTTAACCTGTCTGGGTAAATTTCCAATACAAAGGCCGGTGCCAATCTGATGTGTTCGCTTTCCCAAATCCTTATCTTTTGCTTTCTAGTGCACTGACGCATCAGATGGAACAGCAAGTTTCAGGGTTGGGTAAAGCTGTGCTTTTATGTCCACAGCACCAGAGAGAAATAAATATTTCAGCTCTGTTTTACTGCTAAATAGATTTATTTTTAAAGAGGTTGTTGTTCTTTTTTTTTTTTAAGATGGGTTTTAACAATATATTTTTTTTTTCTTTTTAAAGAAAAATACTTTAACTAGGGTTTAAAAATAGATGAAGGCTGTACTTTGATTAGGTTGCTGTGGCACTGACGTCAGTGGGTGACATTTATCTCTGCACGGATTTGTCGCCCTGTTGACTAAGGCTGTATTTACACAAATGGGAATATTTCTGTCCACTGTGGGGGGAACGGGCAGCAGCTCTGCTCCAGCCGTGTCCTTGCCCTCAGTATTCCTGAACTCTGGCTTTCTCCCGTCCTGCTTTGTTTTATGCTGCAACAGGGATTTTTTTAAGTGTTGGAGGATTGTTTTAGGTATTTATGTTGCCGTGAAGGCATGATGATGATGGCTTGGTGGAGAAGGATGCTGGCAGAGAGATGCTGAACTTGACTTGGACTTGGTAAAACACAAGGTACAAGTCTGGGTGGGTCCTGGCTGGATGCTTTCGTGGATAGATAGGTAATGGACGTTCTACAAATAGGAATTATGGAAAATAGCTGCTAGACAAGTGAAAGAAATGTGAAATAGGAACCAAAAGTAGTGAGCAGTTCACACCAGCATGGCTTTGAGTGCAGTGTATTTCTCTGTCACTTACTTAATGTTTTTATCCAGCGTAGTTGCCATAATTCACTTCTCTTTTCTAGCTTTAATTATTGCAAATTTAAAAATCCCCTTTTATAGGAAGACTGAAGCTGTTGATCTGGCAAATACAAATGGCATGTTCAGCTGCTGGAGCTTCTCAGACCCTCTCCCCTCTTCCCAGAGTAACTCTCCGGGTTTCCCTGGCCCCAAGTCCCACTGTTTCTACAGCAGCAGAAACCACTGATCGTTTCCTATAAGTACTCCTGTCTAAAATCTGGTTCCTGGAGCATAAGGTTTCCCAAAAGCAAGTTTCTGTAGAATCCCAGAATGGTTTGGGTTGGAAGGGACCTCAAAAATCATCCAGTTCCATCCCCCTGCTACAGGCAGGGACAGCTCTTGGCCATCAAGGGAAATTTGTAGCTGGATTAAGAAAAAAAAGTTGAGTGGGAAGTGCTTTCTGGATTGCTGTTGGAGGGAGCTTTTGACTCAAAGTGC
Source organism: Ptilonorhynchus violaceus (assembly GCA_013397565.1). NCBI lineage: Eukaryota > Metazoa > Chordata > Aves > Passeriformes > Ptilonorhynchidae > Ptilonorhynchus > Ptilonorhynchus violaceus. The sequence continues at coordinate 285,737 of VZRJ01003987.1, read as the reverse complement.
TGATCCAAGGGAGGCAGTTTGTCTTCAATGGGTGGTGTTTAAGGACTGTCAGGTTCTGCCTCCTCAGACTTTAAGAGGGGCATTAATTTGTGCAGGCTCTGTCTCCAGCTCTTGCCCTCTCCTGGACAGCCTCAGGAGAAAGCTCACATCCACAGGCAGCAGGTAAAAGTTGAAGAGATGCAATGGATAGGAGGAATCATGGAATCATTAAGGTTGGAAAAGACCCGAGATCATTGAGTCCAGCCATCAACACAGCACTGCCAATTCCACCACTAAAGCACGTCCGTCAGTGCCACAGCCACACATTTCGTGAACACTTCCAGGGATGGTGATCCCACCACTTCCCTATATGTGTAACTGGAAGGTGGTGGCAATATTTGGATTTCATGTGTCCTTTGCCTCCGTGTTTGTGAGCTGTGCTGTTGGAGCACACACAAGTAGTGGTGGTGCTGAGTCTCACACAATCCTGGAATAGTTTGTGTGGGAAAGGACCTTAAAGCTCATCCAGTTCCATGGGCAGGGACACTTGCCACTAGACCAGGTTGCTCCAAGCCTTATCCAGTCTTGCCTTGAACATTCCAGGGATGGAGCAGCCACAGCTTCTCCGGGCAAGTCCTGCAAGGGCTCTCAAAGCTGCCTGTTATTAGGGGAATGCAGTCGGAATAACTTTTAATTTATCCTTGACACTGGGACAGTAATAAAGGGAAACCACTAGAAATGAAGTTAATTAAGGGCTGATACAAATTAACTTGCAGACTGTTTCAATTTATCATATTATTCCAGGGCCCTGGCAGTCTGTTTTCCAAGGAATCGTGGGTTTAAATCCGTAAGCCTTGTCAGCTCTACAGGGAGGAAGCAGCTGATGTCGGCTGGCTTCAGGAAGGCATGAAATGTGTTTGTGTCTTGTGGAGCTGTGAATTAACTGTTTGACTCCTACGTGATGGGCAGCCAATCACAGATGTAGCAGATTAATCACACTGACTTTTGCATAGCTTTTACCTGGCCCTTGTTCCGTGGCAGGAGGGGAAGGAGCACTAATGAACATCCTGGACACAGAGCCTGCTGGTACAGGAGTAGATTTTGGTGCTAGTTTCAGCAGCAGGTAATGGTACATATGGAATATATTTTCCCCAAATTTCATAGTGGATGAAACCTGTGGAGTAAAATGCCTTTATCTCTGCTGCTAACCCGTCTGTATTTGGGACTTTTTTTCCCAAATAGCAATTCTTTAAGCTGCACTCACCTGCAGGCTGGCTGCCACTGCTGAAAATGATGTTTTCTCTGGGAGCTGGAGCATGGCACAGAGTCAAGCTGATTGTTTCATATCTCACCCCAAGGCAGCTGCTGCTTTCTAAACCTTTGTAATCTTCCCTTAAAAAGGCGAGGGAGCTCAGAGGAACTGCTGTCTGGTGGCATCCATGCTGAGGGGGAGGGCTTGCTTTCATCTCCATTCCACCTTCCCTCCAAAATCCAGTTTTTCCAGTGTCTTGCCTCATAAGTGTCTGGATGAAGACTGTAAAGTCAGTCAGTAGTTAAGCATTTTGTAGACTTGAGGAGAGTTAGCATCAGGTAAACCTTTACCTTGTTAAAGAAGGGGTTGGGTCCACATATTCCAGATGACTCTTAAGGATACCAGGCTTCCCATATTGCACGTCTTTCACTTGTGGGTCATAGACTCCCAGGCCAGTTTGGGTGGGAAGGGACCTTAAAGCTCATCCCGTTCCACCCCCTGCCATGGGCAGGGACACCTTCCACTATTCCAGGTTGCTCCAAGCCCCTTCCAACCTGGCCTTGGACATTTCCAGGGACGGGGCAGCCACAGCTTCTCTGGGCAGCCTGTGCCAGGGCCTGTGGAATAGGGTGATTATTGGGCTGTGATATTTGTTGAGAGAGTATATTAAAGAGATAATGATGGAGTAGCTAGGGACCTTCTCCTGGGAGTTTTAGAAGTTGAGGTTCTATGATCTTTGACCAGTGCTTTTGTACTGTTTTGCATCTTGTGTTTTTTTTTCTTTGGGATATAATGCATGGCCCGTGTGCACAATCCTCACATTGATACATTCCTTACCCTGGGCACTCACAGAGTGCAGATGTTCATAAACCAGACATTCATGTCCTGAAAACTCCGCTCGCCTGTGGTGAATGGGAAGCTTTCCCAGGTAGGCCGGAGCTCCCTGTAGTCGGTTCCTGAATAAATGAACCTTTCAGCATTCCCGGGAGGAGGAGGGAACACCACCTTGCCACGAGGGATGCAGAGAGCACCTTCCAGACACGGGCACGGTGCAGGTGAATGCAGCACTGTCTGCAGCTCAGCTTGGGGCTTTGAGCAGCTGGGAGCTCCCTGCGGCATCTCCTTGGGACAGGTACAAGGAAAAGGATGTGGAATATAAGAATTTGTTGGTATCTGTGCAACCTGTTTGGCAAATCATAGAATGACAGAATGGTTTGCATAGGAAGGGACCTCAAAGCTCATGTTGTTCCAGCCCCTGTCGTGGGCAGGGACACCTTCCACTAGACCAGGTTGCTCCAAGCCCTGTCCAGCCTGGCCTGGAACATTTCCAGGGATGGGGCAGCCACAGCTTCTCTGGGCAACCTGTGCCAGGGCCTCACCACCCTCACAGGGAAGAATTTCTTCCCAATCTAACCTTGCCTTCTGTCAGTGTGAAGCCATTTCCCATTATCCTGTCTCTCCAGGCCCTTCTGAAAAGCACAGAGATCTGTCTGAATGGAAGCAGTAGCAGTGGCTAACGGGGTTTTCATGATAAATGGCAATTTCTCTGGCATTAAATATGCTTAGATGTACAAAATACATATTGAATATGCATATATGATATGTATACCAATGCATATATGCATCTCCTCTGCAGAAACAAGCCTGTGGGTGACATCCTTGTCCATGGCAGGAGGGTTGGAATGAGATGATCTTTAAGGTTCCTTCCAACCCAAACCGTTCTGTGATTCCATGATCTTGTCTCTGTGCCCTGTTTGCCCAGAGGGAGCAGCCAGCAGGAAGGACAACGTTGGTTAAACACAGTGGCTCCTTCACACCCAGATGTTTTGCCTGCAGTTGGCCAGGGCTGACTTGAACTTGCCCTTTTTGTGTCTAAAGGGATGAAGGACGTCTCCTTAAGACATGCTTAAGACATGAGGAGGCAAATGACTTCTCCCCTGCTGAGGCTGCAGCAAAATGTGTGTGGAATCTGCGTTAGCCTGGAGGTCGAAGGGTTTGTGACTCCTTGGGAAGGCTCTCTCAGGCTCGGAGGGTGTAGTAATGGATATTTAGGGATTTCTGCTGGAGTGGGTCTGCTCTTTTAGTGCTGGCTGATCAGCTGAGATCCTCTGGGTTTTAAAGCAGCTGCTCAGGTGAGAACCTTGGGGATTCCTAATGTAGTACGCTGCTGCCTCAACTGGAAGAGGTGAATTTTCCCTAGCAGTGTTCAGTATTAACCTTTGCATTTGGTTGTTGCTGGTTTTCTACGAATTCCTTAAAAACTCGATGAAATAAATGTCTGGGTGAGTGATGCCTGTTCAAGATAGAGCCAAGGACTTGATTTAACCCTGTGGGATGGACTTCCAGTCTCGACACACAGCAAAGAAAGGAGGTTCAGCTGTTTCTCTCTGCAGGGTCATTTGAGGAATCACAGAATCATTAAGGTTGGAAAAGACCTCCCAGATAACTGAGTCCAACTGTTAAGCCAGCACTGCCACTTCCACCAGTAAACCATGTCCCTAAGCACCACATCCACACACTTTTTGAACACTTCAGGGATGATGACTCCCCTGGCTGGACAACCCTTTTGGTGAGGAAATTTTCCCTGATATCCAATCTAAACCTTCCCTGGCGCACCTTGAGGTTATTTCTTCTTGTCCTGTCCCTTGTTCCCTGGGAGCAGAGCCCAATCCCCCCCCCGGGTGCTCCCTCCTGTCAGGGAGTTGTGGAGAGTGAGAAGATCCCCCCTGAGCCTCCTTTTTCCCTCATGCTGAGCCCCCTCAGCCGCTCCCCATCAGATTTGTGCTCCAGCTTTGTGTCTCCCTGCACAGAGAGGAAGGAATTGCTAAAATCGGAGCTGAGCACGGGGGTGCAGAGTTTGTGCGTGTTGTGGTCAGCCCTGCAGTCGGTGCTGGACTCCTGGATGTCAGAGTTGTCCGAGCTGGAGCAGAGGGAATGAGGAGAGGGGCAATTCCTGAGCGTGTCCCGGCCGCAGTTGCGACAGAGGTCGGACCCTGTTGCTCAACAGCCCGGCAGCTCTTTAGGTAAGTGTTGGTTTTGCAATGCACAGCCAGCAGAATTAACCTGGGTAAATCACTGAGGGGAAAACAAAAGCTTGGTGGTGGTTTTTTCCCTCTTTTCCAGCGGCTTGTGCTGTAGATGAAAGCGAGTTTCAGGGCCCCGAGCTCTGAGTGTACAGTAACCAGGCTGCAGCCTTGGCTCTCTCCTCCAGTTTGTCATTAAATTTTAAAATGGAAAAGTGATAAGGAATCTCTGTGCAGGGAACGTTCCTCATACCGTGGAGTTAAACTACAGCTTTTGGGTCCTGCTCTGAAAATCTGATTAACCTGAAAGAGATGAGGTGTGCCCTGGATGATGCCAGATAAAGCAAAGCACTCACACGTGTGGTGAGCGACTCGGTTATTGCTTCTCTACCTGTTTGTAGCAGCTTCCCAGCCTTCATTTGCTCCAGTGGAATCGTTGGAGAATGCTGTGGGGCAGGAGCAAATAACTAGTGAAGTAGAAGGAATAGCCTTAAAAGAAGTTGGACTGTCTTTCCCGAAAACAGAGGCTGGATACAGAGCTTCCCATTGAAACAGTCCAAAAGACTCGTGCAGATAGGCTTAAACAAGGATTTATAGTGAGCGAAACTGAGAAAATTGGCTTTAGGGTTTTTTAAACAGCGGAAGAATAGCGTGGAAGGAGATTATGGCTCTCCTCTGTCTGCATCCAGCTGCACGTGACAGCTTTGCAGCTGTATTTTTGGAACATCTTTCCCGAACTCACCTAGAATTCCCAGTTAAAGACCTCGCAGCTGCTGCCAGTTCTGCTGTCTGAGAGCAGCTGCTGTATTGACAAGCACAATTTTACCCTGGGAGATGCCGGCGGTGTGGAAATGAGCAAGAAACAACTGTTTATATAATCCGCCCGTATAGATCAATTCCTGGGAAAACAAGCTGTTCCCTGTCTGCAGCAGCAGCACACACCTTGAGCTGCTATAAATAGCTCTTCCAAGGGCCAGCTCCAGTGCCTTTGTGTTCTCCTGGTGTGGTAAATGGCTCAGTTAACTGAGAGTGATTCCCACCGTGGGGAAAGCAGGTGCTGAGAGTCTCCCTACTCCTTGATTTTTTGGAAAAGTGCCCCTTCTTTGCCTGGATCTCTGCTGTACTGAATTTCATAGAACCACGGGATACTTTGGGTGGGAAGGGACTTTAAAGCTCATCCAGTTCCACCCCCTGCCGTGTAGACCAGGTTTCTCCACGCTTCTTCCAATCCAGCCTGGAACACTTCCGGGGATGGGGCAGCCACAGCTTCTCTGGGAAACCAGGGCATCACCACCCTCACAAGGTTTCTCCCCAGTATCCCTTCTAAGCCTGCCCTCTGGCAGTGGGAAGCCATTCCTCATTGTCCTGTCCCTCCAGGCCCTTGTCCCAAGTCCCTTTCCAGCTCTCCTGGAGCCCCTTTAGGCACCGGAAGGGGCTCTGAGGTCTCCCTGGAGTCTTCTCTTCTCCAGGTGAAAACCTCCAGCTCTCTCCTTCCCCTAATTGCCAAATTGGTATCCAAGCAATATAAGGGTTCAATGAGCCAAAGCTCTTCAGGCACTCTTGGAGCAACTCATATTCCTGACATATCTAGAAAATTCTTCGCAGTTTTACAGTAAATATTTGGAGTTGGTGATTCTTTAAGTCACAGTCAAAACCCCCCGTATCAGGAACATGATTGGGGGCAGCTCTGGAGACAGCTTCTGCACAGTGATGGCAATATTTGCTTTATTTAGGTGATTGACGTGTTTTTAATCAAACAGAGCAGGCAAAAAATAAACAAACTGGTACCGAGAGTTTCAGCTACACAAAGCAGAGCGGAGTCAAGGTACTGCAGCCTTGAGCCACAGCATTTGTGGTGATCCCTGGGTTTTCATGGCTTCATCCTATTTTCCCCTCGTGGTCTGGTCACTCATTACACAGGCAGTAAAGTTCTCTTGTTCCTCGATCGTGCCGTGAGCTGTTGTTCCAAGATAAGCTCCTTGGAGCCAGGTGAAAACACTGCTGACCATGTCAAGGACTCTGCTTTTGCTGACCCCCTGTAAATTAGGAATTTTTTTTTTTTTTTTAAAACCATAATGGAGGTTTGGGAAGTTTTTCGTGAGTGTTTCCATTGGAGATGGACTGGGGAGTCCTGGAAGGGGTTTGCTGTGCTGCAGGATCACTTCCTTGGGTAACTTCCCTCTCCAGCAGGACTCTTGACTATTTGACAGCTTAGCAAAAACAATTTTTCTTTCATAATTTCGTACTCTTTCTCTCTTTCTAAAGCACAGGTTCTCTAATGTTGGACAGAGGGGCTCGAGCAAAACCTTTTAGGGGTTTTGCTTTTTTTTTCCTGAAGGTTAAAATTTCTGAAACAAAGCAAAAAACCCATATTTCTGATTCGGATTGGATAATTGGAAATTACCTACGTGAGCTCCTCCAGAGGTGTGAGCACAGTTCCTTGGATCAGTGTCTTCAACTGCCTTTGCTGTTCCGAGATATCCAATGTGGGAATAGATCCTTTAGTGCTGCCCTTGCTGTTTAACCAGCTCTTGCCACCTCTTGATGTTAATTAAGGTGCTGGTGGGGAACACCCTAGAAAAGATCTACACTCTAAATAAGCTTCTCATATTTACAGAGAACATGTGTTTTATTGGCTGTAATTTTTAAATGTGGCTGTTACATAAACTGGTCTTGTTGAATCCCGGAATGGTTTGGGTGGGAAGGGACCTTAAAGCTCATCCCATTCCACCCCCTGCCATGGGCAGGGACACCTTCCACTAGCCCAGATTGCTCCAAGCCCCTTCCAGCCTGGCCTGGAACACTTCCAGGGATGGGGCAGCCGCAGCTTCTCTGGGAAGCCTCTGACAGTGCCTCTCCACCCAATCCCATTGGGCAATACGGATCCTGACTTGGCTCAGTATTTTTAGGATTTCACACAATCCAAGTACTATCATTAGAAGAAGCATCTGAATAGATAAAAGATTTTTATAAGAACATTTTTTTAGGGAACATTGTGTGCAGAAAGATCTTAAAAACCATAGCAAGTTTTAAGGACTGCCTGACAGGATGAAACCTTTGGGAACTGCTGCTTCCCCTTTAAAAATTGTGGAAGGATTATTGGGTACCAAACAGCAAACTAGTTGAGTGCCCTAAAACTATTTAACTTTTAAAACCTTTGCTTTTTTATTAATTCTTTTTTTTAACAGGGTGTAATTTGAGGTGATTTCTCATGAATTTGGAGTTTTTGAACTCTTGTATCACAAGGTTTAACACTGTTCAAGAATACAGGATATGTAAAATATTGATAGGACAGGGAGATTGGATTTAAACTAAAAGAGGATTGATTTAGATCAGATATAAGAAAGGGTTTTTACATGGAGATTGGTGAGGCCCTGGCACAGGTTGCCCAGAGAAGCTGTGGCTGCCCCATCCCTGGAAGTGTTCCAGGCCAGGTTGGATGGGGCTTGGAGCAACCTGGTCTAGTGGATGATGATCCTGCCCCTGGAACAAGATGAGCTTTGAGGTCCCTTCCAACCCAAACCATTTTGGGATTCCATGAAAACAAGTTGGACTGTGGTTAATCTTGATGATGAAAAATCTGTGGTCGTGGTTGTGTGAAGTGCAAAACTTCCAATGCAAAATACCAGGAAAAGCTGAAATACGAAAAGGTGATGGAATTGCTTTGAAAGAATTTTTTGGTCTCTTTTCTTGAGGTGTCAATGTGTGCGTGAAGCATTCTGTGCAGCTGGGAAAAATGTTTTGTTTTTAATTTTAGCCCTGCTAATAAAGTCTTGTCATGTATGTCAATGAAGCAGAAAGAAAATTACTCCAGAGCTAACTGTAGGTTGTCATTAAAGCTGATTTCCTGCTTTATGCCAAAAACAAGGCAAGATTTCATTTCTGGACTTCCTAAATATGTTAGTCATGCTGATGGTTTGCTAAGCCCCAAACCCCAAGAGCTATAGAAATTTATACTATATATGAAAGTATTTGCTCTTGTCTGTCACCTTGTCCTGATCTTCACATGTTGATCTTCTGCTGCCCTCTCTATTTTTAAAATAATTTGCTTCAGCTTCCAGCTGTTGACTCTCGCAGGCAGCTGCTTGTAGGGTCCTGCCTGCAAAATCCCTTCCTCCTAATTCCAGTGGAATAAGAAGTGATCTGTTGTTTGGAGAGCACAGCTGAAGGCACATCCTGCCAGATTCTTGGGCAGCGATGCCGGGGGGAAAAAATCCTGCCATGGCTGCACGGGCACTTCCAAACTTCAGGAGGATTTTGTCTTTGAGTGGTGGGGTTTTTTTTTAAGGATGACTAAGCCAGAGCTCGAGGAGGGTTGACAACTGCAGTGCTCAGGGATTAAACTTTGTGTACTTCACTATTTCACGGTAATGTGTTTCTGAGAAATCGTCTCTCCTTGTTTTCTGCTCCCTCTCCCTCTGTTTTCATCCTCATGAGTTAGAGCTGACACGCCGGAGCTGATGGAATGACTTATCCTCAGGCTGCTCCAACTGCAGCAGTGCAGAGATGTTGGAGTTGTTTTTGAGCCAGGTGGGAGGGCTGGGTTGTGCTCTTTTAGGTCTTGCCCTTCATTTAAAATATCTCCTCTGTAGTGGAGTAGCTGTGTCATAGAACCGCAGAATATCCTGAGTTGGAAAGGACTGAGTCCAGCTCCTGGTCCTGAACAGGACACTGCAACAATCCCACCCTCATTGAGGGGCAGCTGGGTCCAGACTCCAGCTGGGAGGAGAGGTGAGAGGCTGGGAAATGGAGGTAGTGGATGGGGGAGACCTCAAAACACCAGGAGCCAGAGGGCTGTGGGTGAGGCATGGATCAGGGAGGGTCTTTTGGAAGCTGAGGTGCAGAATATGGGCTTGTTCCAGCAAAGCCAGCTCAGGATCCAGAGGCTTTGGGATGGATTGCCGTGCTAGCTTGAGGAGCAGAAGTTTAGTGCAGGCCACTGGGCAGGTCTTGACACCCTTTTCCACCCCCTTACGTACTTTGGGAACCTGTGGGATCATCAAGGTGCTCCTTGGATTGAAGAGTGGCTTCAGGAGTCCCGGTTGTTGGAACTTCTTACCTACAGTCACGTTTGCCTTGAAATGGTTTATGAGAAAATTAGTATGAAACAATGTCTTCAGTTTATTTTGTGGTGTTGGCAGGATCTTTGTACATTCTCTTTTGTTTCCTAATTGTTTGCAGGAACATAATGGTGTCATTTTCATGAGTTAATTATGGTAGAAGTTTGTTTACTGTCTTTGTGTGTGGTGGGAGAGCTGCAGCAGCAGCACAGCACCAGCCTTCTGCTGGTGGCAAGGACCCTCCTGTGGCAGCTCTTCCCCCAATTCCCAACCTCTCCCAGCTAGGAGGAGAATGGAGGTCTTTGTGATCTGTGCTGTTTCTCCCAAATTTGCAGATCTTTTAGGTAAGTTGGACTGAGATGCACAGAGTATGGAATGATCCTTGTGCAGTGTGCTCCAGGATGATCCTGCTTTCCAACCTGACCCGTTCTGTAATCCCAACTTCATCCATGTCTGTGGATACCCTGTGCAGAGCTTCATGAAGTGCAGGGAAAGTGGGACCAGTTGAGGGTCAGCACAAGAGCCGTAGCTTGGGGTCAGCTGCCGCTTTTGGCCCCCTTATGAAATGGGGGAAAATGGTGGTGCCCCAACCCCAAACCAGCCTGGTCCTGCACTTGAGAAGCTCATGGGCTAGGAAAAGGGGAGGGAAAATGTCTTTACTGTGCAGGGAGAGGGAGTAGACTTGGGTTTGGGCATAGAAAGGTCGGAACACGTCCATCGAACTGCAGGAATTCGGCGGGGTGTGGCTATGGGTTATCCCTTAGCTCCACTGGGATTATGCCTTTACTTTATGTGGCACACTAATCTTCCCTGCCAAGCTGCGGGGAGGTGCAGGGAGATGCTAATTACACGTTCGTGTCGGAAGATTTATTACAACCTGGGCAAATCCATCATGTCTTCGGGGAGGGGGAAAGAGGGGGGATAACCCCTCCCCTTACCATGAGGGGTCTGCCTTTGAGCGTAACCCCGCTCCTGATAGCGCTCCTGAGCGCTTGAGCACATCAGCAAGTTTGTCCCCATGCTGGTTTTATGCAAGTGTTACGCTCTGACAGCGATGAATCACCCGCTCAGCCCTTGATTTGCGTCAATCAAACCACATTTAAGGGCGCCTTTGTTCGCAGCTTGGAACACGAGACCGAGGCGAGCGCGCGAGCGCCGCTTCCAGCGGCTCCTCTCCAAACTGGGTCCGGCAGTCCGGGCTGAAGCTCCGGGGAGAGAGCCTGTGGTTTTGAGGGAGAGGTGGGAAGTTGCTGTTCTTTTCTTCCTTCCAGACCTCTCGCGCTGGATGCCGAGTGTGTGAATTTGTCGTGGAATGGATGGATTTGGGCTTGCGTGGCAGAGACTGAGCTGTGAGGTTTCTTTGTGGAAGCACGGGGTTTCTTCCCAGGGTTGCTGTGATAAGTGTTTTTATGTAAGGTGATGCAGGTTTAGATTTAATTATTTGTGGGTTTTAGTTGTTGGTTTGGTTGGTGGTTTTTTTTTTTTTAATAGGAAGAATTTCAATCAAATTAAAATTTCTCCAGGAGCGTTCGGACAAGGCTCTCAGGGACAGGGTGGGATTATTGGGTTGTTCTGTGCAGGGCCAGGAGTTGGACTGCATGATCCTTGTGGGTCCTTTCCAACTCAAAAAATTCTCGGATTGTTGCAGAATCCTCTTTCTGCCCTAGAAACTGTGACTGCCATGGGATCACAAGCCAGGCGACGGCGGTGCCGACATGCAGCTCCCACCCCAAAGGGCATTGCAAGCCCAGAAATAAATCCCATTGGCAAACTCAGCCGTGGGGTGGGACACGACTTGATGCTGCTGCTGATGTGCAGGGAGGCTTTTGGAGAGGTGTTAAAAAACCTAAAAAAAGCCAAACCCCACAAGAGTCTTATCTGCTCCTCACTTAAAGTTGCTGGTACCTTAGAGAGGTCTCTAAGCTGGATACAGAGCTGTTCCTGGGAATTGGCTGAGGTTTTGTGGGTTCCTTTCGACCCCTCCTGGTGTAGGCTGCCTTGGGCAGATGGTGCTTGTCTTATTGTTTGCAAAGCCCACTGTAAATCCTTTTCCTTTCTTTTCCACCTCGAAGAATCCTCCTTTCACTTTTAGGTGAGAACAACCACATTCCCTTCTTTCATCTTTCCTCTCAGCCTTCAGGGCTGGTAGCTGAGGTCCTACCCAGCTCCCATGTTCCTGTCCAAGCATTCCTTGCTTTCCCTTGTCCTAAATGTACCCCTGACCTAGTTCATTCTCAAACCACTTCCCTGCCTCTTCCTCTCTCCATGCTTTCAGCCCATTGAAGTCCCTTCTCCTGCTTCCCGTCCCCCTCTGGCACAAGTCCTTGTGCTCATCAAAACATTGATCTCATGGGCTGTAGCCTTGCCAGCATAATAAGGCCACTGCTCTTCCAAGCACTTTTTTTTCTTCCCCCTCTTACAAACACAGAAACAGTTTTTATTTTTATTTTCTTCATTGGACTTGCTCTCACTATTTTTCAGGCTGAAATTAGAGAATTAATTCCCGCTTTCCTGCTGACAGTCATGAAAACGAGCTAATTTCCAAGTGTCAGGATGCTGATCCTTATCTCATTCAGTTCCCAAAGAAGGTAATAAAAGAACTATAAGAATAAATCGCTGTAGCAGATGCAGCACATGGGCATATGGTGGTCTATTAATTCCTTGTGTTCCACCCAGCTTCTAAAATAAATCAATAAATGTTGATAAAACACTAGAGAGCATGCAGGGTTTTTTCCCTCCACCCATATTTTCCTGCTCTGGACTCTCCGGTCATTAATTTTGGTTGTTTCTGGACAACTTTAGAGTTTCCCCATGGAAATGAACACTCACAGGCCTGCCTGCCTCGTTCTCCACACTTGGGGATGTGATTCCCAGCTGGTTTGATTCCTCGGAGGCAGAGTAGCCAGGAGGGAGCTGTTTTCATAGAATAGCCTGAGTTGAAAGGGATCCACAGGGATTGTAGGGTCCAACTCCTGGCCCAGCACAGGACACCCCAACAATCCCACCCTGTCCCTGAGGGTGTTGTCCAAACTTTCCCTAAACTCTGCCAGCCTTGGGGCCATGACCACTTCCCTGAGGAGCCTTTTGCAGTGCCTGTCCACCCTCTTGGGGGAGAACCTTTTCCCTTTATGTCATTATATCATATATTTGCAGGACGGGAGTTGATGGCAGGTATGAAACAACCTGGAGTTAGAGAGGAAGCAACCTTCCTGAATATTGCAGAGAACCCTCACGTGCCCAACTGGCTTTTGGAAGGATTTAGGAGACAGGTAAATGTGGCACTTGGGGACATGGTTTAGCGGTGGCCTTGGCAGTGCTGAGGGAACAGTTGGATTCCATGATCACAGGGGGCTTTTCCAACCGTAACGATTTTATGATTCTATCAAATAGGTCCTTTTTCTGTTTGGAATCTCGTACTGATCCCTCGTCTCTGATTAAAGGTGTGTCCCAGGAGGTGTTTGGGGGGTGTGTTTAGAAACTGCACCTTCCCTTTCTTGAGGCTTTTAAGAGACAGCATCTTATTTTCATTTGCTTAAGGAAGACAACTTAAAGAAAGGACCTGCTCTCTGGTTGTGTTTTATCACCGACAGCCACCTGCAGACACAGCTTTTGTATGAGGTAAAAGAAACTGACTGCAAGTTGCAATGATATTCCCACCTTGGTGTTTGGGAGCCCCTCAGGGAGGTGCTCTTCCTCAGCCTGGCTGGGGTGGGACACAGGACACAAAAGTCTGGAATCAGGTGGATCCCAAGTGTAGAAGTTCTCTGGTTTGTGGGTTATTTAACAAGTTTTAATTGTTTAATGAAGCACCCCTGTGGATTTTTAGCATCTTCTGACTCACCTTGCCATGCAGGACAAGTGGGTGCTTAGTCCCCAGTGTTTTCATGGATACTTGGCCACCTAACCCTGCTTTTCCAAGCTACCCAAACCTCAGGAATACAGCCTAAAACCAAAGAGGAGCTGGGGATGTGCCCAGACTGGTGCTGCTGCTCCCCTGCCCAGAAGTTACCAGAGCTGTAAAGCTGAATGGTCACCGCTGCAGGGACTGAATTGTTTTGAAGCCCCTTCTGACCTTTGATTTATGAACAACTGCATTTCGAAATTGGGGATGGCTGCAGGTAAGGCTGAGGAATGAGGACAAGGGCAGCCTGGTACAAAAGGCTTTGAAGACCCCACGCTGCGCTTGCACTTAGGAAAGGGAGGGCTTAAAACCCAGCACAGCGCTGGGCTGGCTGTTTTATAAGGCTCTGTGTGCCCTGATCAGTGGTCCATCTCCAAATGTCTCCTACTTGGGCAAGGTGAAGTTTAGGAATGCAGGTGTTCATGCTGCAAAGTGGGGAACACCTCAGGTTTGCCTGGATGTCGCGGTTGGTTGTGGCCCAGGAGATGGGAGAGGTGGAAAGTTGTGCTGAGGAGGAAGCCAGCCCTCCTGAGCAGACCCAAATCGAGGGGAAAGCTGTGAGCAGTCAGGCTGTGCTTGATTTTGGCACCTTCTTTGTGCTTTATCTCATAGAATCACAGGATGGTTTGGGTTGGAAGGGATGTTAAATCCCATCCTGTTCCACCCCCTGCCATGGACAGGGACACCTTCCACTAGACCAGGTTGCTCCAAGCCCCATCCAAGCTGGTCTTGGACACTTCCAGGGACAGGGCAGCCACAGCTTCTCTGGGCAGCCTGTGCCAGAGCCTCAGCACCCTCACAGGGAAGAATTCCTTCCCAATATCCAATCTGACCCTGCTCTCCTTCAGCTTGAGGCCCTTCCCCTGTGTTCTGTCCCTATGTATCCTGAACAAGCTGAAAAAGCGAGAGGGGAGAGTGCTTTTTCCATCTTAAACTAAAGGAAAAATTTTGGCAGAAATTCAGTGGAAATTAAAGTTCAATCTTTCTATTAGCTTAAGTGGAAATTGTTAAATACTCTGGGTTGCTGTCATTCTGGAACCTAGGACTACAGTTAGAAGTTTTTTGGGATGTTTCTGCCTTTTCTTAGCCATTTTCTGAGTCCTTGATTCGCTCCTTGACTTCAAGCTCTTCACAACAAAAAGTCTTCATGTTGGTTTTTTCTTTATTCTTTAACTCTTACAAGCAATACTTCTGAGCTCAAACCTGTCAATATTAACACAGAATCCATAGGCCAGTGCCTCCTGTTTAATGCTGGTTTAGTGAGTGACATTTGCTTTGATTTGAGAGCTGCAGATGCTTCAAGAACCTTTTTACCCTTCGGCAGCAGAGCTGCTGAAGTGCTTTTGGAGGGCAGGCTCTTTACTCTTCCCAGGGATTAGACAGAGAGAAACTGGTTGAAAAATAAAATCAGAATATCCTGAGCTGGAAGGGACCCACAAGGATCATCCAGTCCAACTCCTGGCCCTCCACAGGACACCCCAACAATCCCACCCTGTCCCTGAGAGCTTTGTTCAAACCCTCCTTGAACTCTGGACAATATGTATGTATGACTAGAATTTCTAGCTGGAATTTTGACTTTAAATGAAAATGGTTTATTTTTGAGAAGCTGTGCAAAGGCTCGGTCTTTTGGAAATACAAAGTTTGATTGACTTGTTCCTGCTACCTCAAAATATGGGTCTTAATTTGTATTAGTCTTTATCTTGTGTGTATGAGTTATTTATTACTATTTTATTTTATCTTATTTTAATTAATCCTCTTGCTGGACTGCAGGTGCAGTTGTTTTGCTTCAATCAAAAAATTGTGTCAGAGGCAGAAATGAGATGCAGGAGCAAGATGGGGAAGGAAAGGAGTCTTTCAAGAAGGCTGGAGAGGGACTTTTCACAAAGGCACGGAGTGGTGGGATGAGGGGCATTGGCTTTAAGCTGCAGGAGAGCAGGTTTTGATAAGATATTGGGAAGAAATTCTTCCCTGTGAGGGTGCTGAGGCCTGACACAAGATGCCCAGACAAGCTGTGGCTGCCCCATCCCTGGAAGTGTTCCAGGCCAGGTTGGAAGGGGCTTGGAGCAACCTGGTCTAGTGAAAGGTGTCCCTGCCCATGGCAGGGGGTGGAATGGGATGGGATTTAACATCCCTTCCCACTGAAGCCACTCTGTGACACTGTGAAATGGGCCCTGTTGCAGTGAGTGCTCATGACACAGGGCATGGTGGTGGATCCAAGTGGACAATCCACGAGCTTTCCGCTCCAGATCCCTGAGCTCCCTGTGTGCCTCAGGTGTTGGTGTGCAGGACCCTTGGCTGGAGGAGGCTGTGCTGTGGAGCAGAGGAGGTTTTGGCTCAGGTTGTGTTGCTGCCTGGTGCCACGTGCCTGAAAGCTCAACCACACTGGCGCTGGGCCTCCTTAAGAGGGAAGATTCCTAAACTGTGGGTAAAGAAGAGCCCCATGGATCTGTGTTTTTCTAAACTGCACGTTCCAAGTCCTTTGTGATGGTTTTTGTACATAACATCTACTTTCGAGCACAGATGATTATCCTACGTTTGGAATAAAACCCACGGCTTGTGTTTCTGATGGTGTCCAGGGAGTAAAAATAGCTTTGCCTCAGGTGGTTTTGTTCATGGTTTTTGATGTGTGTTTAGGAAATCCGGCCTAAGGTGCTGCCCCAGGCAGGAGCTGGCTGAGCTCCCGCTCTGGGAGCCACCAAAGCTGTGCCTGAGGCCACACCTCGGATCCTGGGGTCAGCTCTGGGCCCCTCGTGACAAGAAAGACACTTGAGGGGCTGGAGCATGTCCAGGGAAGGGACCGGAGCTGGGGAAGGGGCTGGAGCACCAGGAGCAGCTGAGGGAGCTGGGAAAGGAGCTCAGCCTGGAGAAAAGGAGGCTCAGGGGGGACCTTCTGGCTCTCCACAACTCCCTGACAGGAGGGGCAGCCAGGTGGGAGTCAGGCTCTGCTCCCAGAGAACGAGGGACAGGACAAGAAGAAATAGCCCCAAGTTGTGCCAGGGGAGGTTTAGCTTGGATATTAGGAGGAATTTCTTCACCAAAAGGGCAGTCAGGCATTGGAACAGGTTTGCCAGGGCGGTGGTGGACTCACCATCCCTGGGAGTGCAAAGGTGTGTGGATGTGGTGCTTGAGGACATGCTTTTAGCCTCCTTCTGAAAACCCCTATTTCTGTGTCCTCATCCTGGTGCTTTGTTGCTTTGCCCTTCCCCGATGAGCTGAGGCAAAGTGCAGAGCTGGTCTCTCCAGCACTTGGGGCCATGGAGCCGCCTGTGTGGTCACAGCCTCATATCCTGTGAGCTTGATCCTACCCATGAACAGTTGGGGGTTGTTTGAGTGGAAATGAAGTGAATCAAGGAGAGACCAGGCTGGAGGACACAAAACGAACTCAAAAAAGCCCCAAACTCGCCTCTCTTTACATCTCCTTCAAAGCGTGGAGGGAATAATTCAAACTGTCTGAACTAATCTCTAATCCCACACATCTCTTTGGAGCTCCAGTTCGCCACAGATGATGGAATTTGTGGTGGTAATCACAATTTAAGAATGAGTAAAATAACTTGGCAGCCTGTTGATAATTTGTTCTCTTCTTGGCGCACTACAAAGTTTAATTCCTTGGGGTGAAAAAATCAGCCATCCTTTAAAGACTTCAAAGTGCTGCTTCTTCTTCCTCCAGTGTTTTTTCAGGACATGGCACTCGGATTGAGAGAGCTGTGTGCACAGGATATCCCAAACTGCCAGAAAAACACCCAGGCCCTGTTCTGATGCTTGGTTTTTGGAAGGGCAGGGGAGTATCCTGGGTCATCATCCCTGCGGGGGGACGAAGCTCTCACTTCTGTGGGTACTTTGCTCAAAAGCTTGTGGATGCTGTAGAGTCTCCCTTTTACAGGAGCTTTCCAAGCAATGCTAAAATGAAGCTGTTAGCCCCGAGCAGGACTAGCAAGGTGTTGTTTTAACCAGCTGTGTCCTATTTTCATCCTTCTTTTCACCTTTCCTAGAGTTTGTGCTGCCCATCTCCCTCCTGACAGTAATTCCCTGCGTCCTCTGCCCCATGAGCTGCCTCCTTTGCAGTTAGTTCTCAATTCCTTATCACTCTCTTTACCTTTCTGCTGGATTTTTGTGGCTGACACTGATCAATAGATTTTAGTGGTGGTGGATAAGATGGATAGAGTGTGCATAGCAGTGGTATTTTAGGGAAAAAATTGCTAAAAGCAGAGGCAAATGCTTCTGATTTGTAGCAGTGCTGTACGAGCACATTGGTGTGTTCCCTGTCTGTTCAGTGTGACAGTGCTGGAAATATCAACAGGTGATGAAATGTAAAATATTTTGGATCTTACCCATTCATTATAAATGGCAGATGAATTTGTTTTGAGGCGAAGTTATTTGAGACTGTGGATGTGGCACTTGGGGACGTGGTTTAGTGGTGAACCGGGGGAATGGATGGACTTGATCTTAGAGGTCTTTTCCAACTTTAATGATTCCACGATTTGGTAGGAGGCCAGTGACTCGCAGGGTGGCAGATCTGAGGCAGGGAGTCTGGAAAAGTGGCTCGGGGAATGCTGCCATTCCTTGAACTTAGCCTTTCCTCTTCATGCCCTTTATTTTCAATGATCAACATGTGAAAAAATGAGATACATCAAAAGGGTTAATTTGGACAAGGGTGTTTTATAGCTCTGAAGAGCATTTAAGGCTGAGGAAGCCAAAGTTTGTGCTACCTTGATTAGCCAAGCCCAGGAATATGAATGTCAAAGGATGATCATTGTTATCCAGAGCTCATCATCCTTATCCAGGAGCCTGTTTCTGCTCTCATATGGTCTCATAGGATGGGAGTGCTGGCAAATCATAGAATCATGGAATGGTTTGGATGGGAAGGGACCTTAAAACTCATGTCATTCCACCCCCTGCCATGGGCAGGGACACCTTCCACTAGACCAGTTTGCTCAAGGCCTTATCCAACCTGGCCTTTAACGCTTCCAGGGATGGGGCAGCCACAGCTTCTCTGGGCATCTTGTGCTAGGGCCTCAGCACCCTCACAGCCAAGAATTGCTTCTCAGTATCCCATCTAGCCCTGTGCTGTGGCATTGGGAAGCCATTCCCTGTTGTCACTCCTTGCCCTTGTTAAAACGCAGGGTTTTGGGGCTTGTGCGTGTGTTATAAGTGATGGATGTGTTGGGAAAAGCGTGCATGCCTCCCTCTTGGGGCTGGCATTGGAGAGGAAGATCTGCTCCAGGCTGGGGGTTCCCACAGCCTGGGAACGCTCTGTGGCTCTGTGTGGTGCTGAGACAGCTGGATGGAAGGGATCTACATAAATTAAGTACACCAGGAAAACAAGTACGGCATCTGCAGCACAAAGGAAAAGGAGAAGCATGAGGCTGGATATGTAGTGGGACACTTCTGGAAATGCCTGGCTTTTCTTCCTTCAGCTGGAAATCCAGTTGCTGGGCTGCGTTTTTTTCCTGCTGAATTCTTCATTTGGGGCATTGTTTGTGCTACCCTTGAACAGTAACTCCCCAAGCTTCTTCACTTGTGTGGGCAGCCCTGGAAGTCTGGTTTCCATCTTTTGGAAGATTCCAGCTAGTTAGGGTTTCTTTGTCATTCAATTTTCTCTTGTTTATCAGGGTATTAAGAAGCTGGAATAGAAGCAGTGTGTGTTTTGCCTTAGGAAACATCAGCAGTCCAGTCACCATTCCAGAAATTCCTCTCGGTTCATTTTTTTTTCTGTCTGTAGCAAAGCTCACAAGGCTTGTGAACGCTGTAAATGTAAATCTGAAAAGGTCAAACCTCATGTATGCCAGAGACAGGAGTACAGGATGACAGCGATGCAGGGGCACCGCTGAATTCTAAACCATGGCTCGAGAACAATATGTTCAAAAAAACCTGTCCGAGGACATGCCTTGGATATCGAGGAGGAGTTTGATAGAAAACAGTGAGGATTTACTTGTGTTGCTCAGTGACTTCTTAACATGTAGCAGAGAGGGATCAAACCACAGCTGAGTATCAGGAAAAGGTTCTTCCCTCAGAGGGTGGTTGGACACTGAACAGGCTCCCCAGGGAATGGTCACAGTCCCAAGGCTGCCAGAGCTGAAGGAGTGTTTGGACAACGCTCTCAGGCACAGGGTGGGATTTTTGGGGTGTCCTGTGCGGGGCCAGGAGCTGGACTGGATGTTCCTTGTGGATCCTTCCAGGATATTCTGTGATTCCATGAAAGGCTTTGGTTTGGATGAGTCCTTGTACGGAACTGCAGTAATGTTGGGATCAGCTTTGCCTTGATGCATTTCCAATTCGAGGAGTGAACACCCGTACCCAGCGCCGGGGGAATCTCATCTGGATTGACAAATGTCAAGTGTTTTCAGCTGCTCCTTTGCTCGTGGTGTACAAAGGATGAACAATTCCTGCTGGCTGGGTGTTGGGGGGGATTGAAATGTGGGCCAGGATTGATTTTTTTTGGGAGGCCATTGATTGGCACTGCTGGTTTGATGGGAATGTCAGCACAGCGCTGCCTGCGGGCAGCAAAAGGCAGCACTGCAGTGTGTGATTCTATGGACAGGGATGGATTCTCCATCAGGGCCTGGAGGAAAGGAACCCAAAAGTAGCTGTTGGTCTGAAACACTGGAGGATGCAGCCAAAGCTCAGGAGGTATTTGCCATTTAGCAAATTTGTTGTCATGGTGTTTTTTATTTTAAATAACATCCAGATAGGATAATATGTTCAGGGTAATGTGCACAAGTCCTAGGGAATGAGGAACTGAGAAAATGAATGTTCTGTTAGTGGTGAATGCCTTGGAGAGTGGGCTCCTCTTCCCCTGCCTCACCAGTGCTGCTTATCCACTGCCAGCTTCCTCATCCTGACCTCCCACCTTCCTGTTGATGGCTTGGAGTGACTGGGCACAAGGAGAAGATCTCACACTGAAGGTATTTAAATAATTTCAGGGAATGACCCAAGCTACAAACTAAGAGTGAAAGGTGCTGCTGTGACTTCCAGGAGCTGCCTGGTTCCTTCCACATTCTGGACCATGGAGTGGGTCCCTTGTGGCAGTTCCTGAGCTGGGCAGAGGGATGGATGTGCTCCCCAAACATGATAGTAGGGCAAACCCCTGTGTTCCCATTGCAAATTTCAGTTCCTACATGGGTTGTTTTAGGGCTGTTCACCTGGATGTGGGCCCTACCTTGGGATTTTCTTCCACAGGCTGTGCAGTACACAAAAAATGGTGCAGGGAGAGGTGGTTCCTCTCTCATCCACCAGTGTCACCAGGAAGCAGGGAAGGCAGTTTTGTAGTGGGAAACAAGGAACGCACCACCTAAGGAAGCTGCCAATTTCCAGTCGCTTTCCCAGCCTGGAAGAGAGGAGGATAAAGCTTACAGAAAGGCATTTCCAGCTGAAAACATCTCCGGATAAATTCAGGTCCTCTTTGTACCATTTATAATTTTTCTCCCTGTTTTTTTAGTGTGTGGGGTATTTTCTGAACATGCTGTTACTTGCTGGTCATGTAAATTAATGGAGTATATTATTGTATTGGGAAAATAATTATGTATATTCATGCATACAGTAATACTTACACATACATTTATGTAAGCATGTTAATTGATGTGATAATCACAGAGTCACAGAACAGTTTGGGTTGGAAGGGACCTTTAAGCCCATTTTGTTCCATCCCTTGCCATAGGCAGGGACACCTTCCACTACTCCAGGTTGTTCCAAGTCCCGTCCACCCTGGCCTTGAACACTCCCAGGGAAGGGATAATGTTGTCTTGTGTATAATAACCCTTCCACTTCCTGATCATCCTATATAATATGGATTTAGAAAGGCATTATGAAGAAAAAAGGCATTGTTTTTATATCCATTTAAAGAGAAGAGAGTTCAAACCCTTTATACATTAAACAAAAATATCCTTTAAAGACATGAGCTCCTACCTCCAACCCAAACCACCCACTCACTATTACATGGCGAGACCTCTGCAGAACACTTCTTAGAACATTTGTTTCCTTTTGTAACACACAGAAAGTATTTCATCATTCTGATTGTTCACTCAGAGAAATCCTCGGGGACTCAGAGGTCCCTGAGGTGTTGCAGCTCCTGGGATTCCTTATTCCATGTGAATGATGTCTCCAGACAGACCTCCGGAGCCATCCGGGCAGCGGTGGCATTTACGTAAGTGCAGCCCACGGGGTGGTTTGGTGCTGTTTAGTCCCCTGTGAGGCTGCACCTCGTGGGTAAAAGCTCACGTGCCCTAAAGGAAGGGACAATAATACTCACTAATGTGCTTTTTAATTCCATTTCTCCTCTTTGTCACATTATTTTGAACATAAAAGTCCAGCGTTGAGGCTGCACCTCGGATCCAGCGGGTTTGGTTTTGGCCCCTCACAACAAAACAGACATTGAGGGGCTGGAGCCGTGTCCAGGGAAGGGAATGGAGCTGGGGAAGGGTCTGGAGCCTCAGGAGCAGCTGAGGGAGCTGGGGGGGCTCAGCCTGGGGAAAAGGAAGCTCAGGGGGGACCTTCTGGCTCTCCACAACTCCCTGGCAGGAGGGGGCAGCCAGGTGGGGGTCAGGCTCTGCTCCCAGGGAACAAGGGACAGGACAAGAGGAAACTGCCTCAAGTTGTGCCAGGGGAGGTTTTGTTTGGATTTTCGGGAAAAATGTCTTTCCTGAAACGGTGCTCAGGCGCTGGAATGGGCTGCCCGTGGCACCATCCTTGGAAGTGTTCAAAAGGCATGTGGGATGCAGCACTTGAGGACACGGTTTAGTGGTGGTGCTGAGTTGATGGTTGGACTCTGATCGTGGAGGTCTTTTCTAGCCTAAACAGTTGTGTCATTTTGGATTGGCCTCGTGGTAAGACAGACTTGCTTCTCCTTGGCTTGGAAACAGGAGTTGCTCCTCTGCGCACCAGGAATTAGAAATATCCGTTTCAAAATGTGCCATTCTCATGTTACTGTGTTTAATGCAATTTAAAATGCTTTTACTAAAGCAAATCCATATTACTGGTATTATCTACTATTACTATATTAGATCGCCATGGAATAATGATCCATTGTGGTAGGGAAAACCCTTTATGCCTTGCACAAGCATTTCAATTAACTCCTTGTGTGCAGCAGAACAGGAATAAAGGGAAATTTTGAGTGCGAGGGACTTGTGGATTGTACCTTTCTCGTGGCATTGGTGAGGTTTTCCTCTGTTGGAGCTTTCTGCTGCTTTCCATCATCAGGGTGAGTCAAAGGAGATGCTGAGGGGAAGTGCTGGGAGCTGTCCTTTGGGTGAGTCCTACCTGTCTACCTGGATTTGGTGGTCTCCATCCAGAGATTTCTGTAGAAAGTGTCTGTCTTCTTCGTGGCTCTAACATAAGGGCAGTAATTCCCACAGGAATATTTAGTCTGAGTATTTTAAAGTAAAACAATCTTTTTGATGAATGACATATTCTTCTCTTTAGCTAAAAATAACCTTTGGTCCTTGGTGCTTTTGGGGGGTTTGTTTCTTTTGAGGGTGAAGAGCCAATGGTGAAATTTGGAATACAGTGACTCTGGACATGACTGGTTCTAATTGCATGATGGGTTTAATTGCAGTTTATTCCAGGATCGTTGAACTGGGTACTGTTTGCTGGGTAGTACCTCCAGATAGTACCTTTTGCTGGGTACTATCTCCAGTTTCATTTTGAGCACCCTGAATCAGCGTGTTGGGACAGGATTTTGATTTCTGGATGTCAGTAATTTTTTGTCCAAACTTTGTACACCAACTTCTTCAATTTTTACGTGCACCTACTTGAAATGTGAGCAAAGCAAGGAGAAAACTTGTCTTCCTCCCTTTTGGAGAGCAAGGGTGGCATTCCAACATGACATTGTTGTTTTCAGCAGGTGTAGGGTGACTTGCACTTCAGGCTGCTCATAAGTATGGTCAGCTTATCTGTGATCCTTAAAATGTTTGGCCAAAAGGATTTTCCACCGGTGAGCCACAGATTTTATGCTGTTACGGGAGCAGGCTTGGATGTGGAGATGGTACCACATGTTAGGATGAGTTTTCCACCCTGAAAGATGGTAGGTTTAGCAGAAAGAATGATGGAGCATTGGGAAAGATTAGTGCTGGAAGCCTTGGAGTCTGACAGGCAGCTGGGACCCACAGCTCCATCAAACCCCAGGCCTGATCTGTTTGCTGACCATCCTGTTTCCACATCTCCGTATTTATTTTCCTCCATGAAAAATTCCCTCTTTTTTTCCTCTGCTCTTTCCAATTGTGCCACGTGCTCAAGGAGCTGCAGCTTCTAAGGCAAGAAGGCATCTGCTTCGTTGTGAACTCCTGGATGGTTCCATTGCCAGCAGTGTCCGGGGAGGGCTCCAAGCATCAGTTTCCTTTGCCTATTTTCTCCCTGCCCTCTGCTTGATGCAGGAATTTTCCTTGGGTTAGCGTTAGTGTAATGGGTTGCTGAGTAAGTATCATCACTTCCCTTTTCTGCAGTGCAAAGGATCCAAACCTTTGGATGCAGCCTGCATGGGAAGTAGTTCATAGAATCATGGAATCTCCTTGGTTGGAAGGGACCCACAAAGATCGTGGAGTCCAACCCCTGGCCCTGCACAGACACCCCAACAATCCCACCCTGTGCCTGAGAGCGTTGTCCAAATGCTGCTTGGACTCCAGCAGCCTTGGGACTGTGACCATTCCCTGGGGAGCCTGCTCAGTGCCCCAACACCCTCTTGGGGAAGAACCTTTTCGCGATATCCCAGCCTAACCCTCCCCAGAATCACCACTTTTGTGGATGAGTCTTGTTTAGCACGTCTGCTAGCCAAGCACAGGGCTGGGGAAAGGAAGGAAATCCATGCTCTTTGGTTCCCATCACATACAGTTTGTTCCCTCTTGAAAGGAGGAAAGCCTTTTCTTCCCGTGGCATCTCATTAGCTTGAACATCATGTCCTGTGAGCGCGTGGGCAGGAGCTGGAGCCTCGTTTGAAGCTGTGGAAGAGCCAGGCTATCTTTCAGCTGGATTTCTTCCTGACAGTTTATTCATCCGGAGAGAAGGGAAAATTAAGCAGGTTATTGAACCTTCTCTCCTGCCTTGAAAATGTGCTTCGCCTCTCTCCCGCTGCTGACAATTGCAGATAATTTCAAGGTGCTTTTTTTTTTTTTCCTTTTCCTCTTTCCTTGCTTCATTCTTGTATCAGCAATCAGTTTTGAAAAACCTACTGCAGTATTAGTTCGGATTCAAGGGGCATTATATCTGTGAATTTGTAGCTCTCCAATGGGAATTCGTGTGTTCTGAATAGTGGGTGATTGGGAAATGGCCGGGTGCCAGTAGCACCTCTCCCGCTGAATGCCAAGGGAGTCCTGGGGAGTTGGCTTTTTTTAGTGTGCTGAACTTCATGGGATCTGTCTCAGCAGATTAAACACCTCACTTTGATAACACTGATCTCCCGTAGAAATATTTAACCGGCATTGTGGAATACTGCCTTTATCCCTTTCACCTCCCGAGAGGGGTGGAAAATTTTATCCACTTTTGTTAAAAGGCTACATTAAAACTTAAAAAAAAAACCCTCCAGCACCACGCAGGGAACAGGAACATTTTGCAGAATGGCTCTGGAAAGAGCCTGTTGGTTGAACATAATATTCCAGAGTGAAGTTAAATGCTTGGACTATGCTAATTTCTTGAGGACAGTCACCTTTTCAGATGGATTGCACCCTGCAGATGGTGGCAGATTGTGCCCTCCTCCACTCCTGCCAGGAGCGTGTG
Organism: Ptilonorhynchus violaceus; assembly: GCA_013397565.1. Classification (NCBI taxonomy): domain Eukaryota; kingdom Metazoa; phylum Chordata; class Aves; order Passeriformes; family Ptilonorhynchidae; genus Ptilonorhynchus; species Ptilonorhynchus violaceus. The sequence goes on along the minus strand of VZRJ01003987.1, from coordinate 260,822 downwards.
CTCACTGACAGAATCAAAGCAGTAAAAGGATGAAGCTCTCCAGAAGAGTTGATGAATCTCTTGCCTTTAAAATTGAAGTGCTTTGTGCCAGGGAAAATATCTATGAATATATTTATAGTCATGAACAGCGGAGTCTCGGCTCCTTCGTCGCAAGTGGGGAAATTGCTGTTCCACCAAGTCTGTGAAAGTGGAAGCTACTTTTAGATGCTTTGAAATGGTAGTCTGGTTTTTTTATCCAGGATTTAAAAATATCTGAAGTCCAAATTTTAGAAATCTGTACATAATTGACATGAAGATTGTATATACAGACAATCTAAAGCTTGCGGATAACAGCAGGTATTATGGAATCCCAGAATCCCAGAGTGGTTTGGGTTGGGAGGAACCTTGAAGACCATCTCATCCCACCCCCTGCCCCAGGCAGGGACACCTTCCACCAGACCAGGTTGCTCCAAGCCCTGTCCAGCCTGGCCTTGGACACTTTAAGGGATGGGACAGCCACAGCTTTTCTGGGCAGCCTGTGCCAGGGCCCCAGTACCCTCACAGGGAAAAAATTCTTCCCAGTATCCCATGTCACCCTGCCTTCTGGCAGTATGAAGCCATTCCGCCTTTTCCTGTCCCTCCAGGCCCTTGTCCAAAGTCCCTCTGCAGCTCTCTTGGGGCCCTTTTAGGCACTGGAAGGAGCTCTAAGGTCTCCCTGGAGCCTTCTGTCCTTCAGGTCTCTTCAGAGCCTTCCCTTCTCCAGCTGAATCCCCCCAACTCTCCCAGCCTGTCTCCAGAGCAGACAGGCTTCAGCTTGTGATCAAGAAATTACATCAGGAACAGGCAGACTGAGACTTTTTTCCTTTTGCCTGGTGGTATTCCTGGTTGACTCTCTGTTGGATAAGGCTGGGATAATGGGGAAATGCTGTGTCAAGCGCCAGGTTGACGCGTGCAGCATCTCACCTGAGATGGATTTAACATCAGGATCTAGTGGATCCTGCAGATTCCACCCTGGGGAGACTGGGAATGGTGGTAATGGAAGCCCTGAGCTGTGTGTTGGGGTTTGCTGTAGCACTGGGCAGGAGGAGGGGTTGGATGGCCCCCACCGGAGGCCTTCGGACACTGTCCAGAATGGGAGCCTGCGGGACATGGTGGGGTGAGCTCAGCCTGAAATAGAGCCCAGCCTGGGACACAGCTCCGTGCCTGGGAATGTCACTCAGTGGGTGGTGCCTGCGAGGGGGAAATCAGATCTGAGCCTTTCCTGCCTGAAACTGGAGAGGCCAAACCGCGGCGCTCGGATCGAGCGGGAGCAGAGCGCCCGCGGGACGTGTTGGAGCTCTCCGGAACCTGAGCCGGCTCCTGCCGCCGGAGTCGGAGCACAGTCGGGAATGGTCAGGACACCGGCGTTGCACAGCTCCATACACCTTTGTGGGAGGCTGCCTTTGCCAGGTGGGTGTTTGGTGGTGGAGGGGAGCAGGTGGATTCCTTGTGTTTCCATCTTTCCTGAGCCGTCTCACAGTGTCTGAGGTGCCCAGACAGGTGACCAGAATATTTCTTCTACTGCAGGCATTTGCTTGAGGTTGGTCCTAATTGGACCTGGCTTTTCACAGTTATTTCTTATATACCGAGTGAGCTGATTTTGAAATCAGTTGTAGAAAAACGGAATGAAACCCAGCATTAAATATGGAGGGGTTTTTTATGGCTTGAAAGGAAAAGTAGACATCAAAAGTGCAGTATACATTCTCTTCCTCTAATGTGTTTGATTCTTCCTTGCCTGGATTCTTTGTTGGGGGGCAGTGGAAAGGCTGGCTGTAGGGGGCTCTGGCTTTCCTTGCTCTAGGGGAGGAAGCAAATCTGGAATGGGCAGCTCTTCCTCCTTGCTGTAATGATGTCAGAGCACGTGCAGTGAGCGTTACCTCTTTGATCGAGTGGATGGGTTCCTCCAAACCTCAGATCACTTGCATTTATATGTAAAGGATTGTTCTATTCCTGTGGCTTTCCAAAATGACACATCTTTTCAGTTTTGTGTGGATGAAGTCATCGGAGTCTGCTGAAGAGGCTGAAGATTGTCATGTTTAGTAGGAGTTGCTTTATCCTCCCACTGCAAAGAATTAAGGGAAATAATGGCATAGGAAGTGGAACACAATGCTTCCAGGGTTTGCCATTTGAGAAGCAGTGTCTTGTGATTTGGATATTAGTCTGTCAACACCTTGAGGTCCACAGTTTCCTGTTTTAATGCCTCTTAGGTATTTTGGTTTCTAGGATAACTTCCTATTGATACATTAAAGGTTGCTTTTTGTGTTAACAGCTGCTGAGCATTAGAATCCCAAAAGGGTTTGGGTTGGAAGGAACCTTAAAGACCATCCAGATCCAACCCCCTGCTGTGGCCAGGGATGCTACTCACTAGATCAGGTTGCTCAGAGCTCCATCCAACCCAACCTTGAACGTTTTTATTTTTGATTTTGTGCTTTTACCTTGATGTTAACCAAACTATGACCTGTTGGATTTATCTTTACAAGGTTTGGGGTGGGAGACCAGCACCAAGTTCTTGCAGATGTTATGCCTGAGTATCTTCAGATTCCTGTGAAGTGTTTGTGTGGACTTTAATGCAAAGGAGAGCTTGAACCTCATCCTGATTCTCTCTTGTGAGGTGCTGAGTGCTGGGGTGTGCTCCTGGCTTGGGTGGAACCTCCCACCTGACATCTGGACTCCGGAATGTCTCTGGAGCAATCGGGATTGTCAAGGGCATGAAGGGGGTTTGGATTCCAGATGTGCCAGCCTCTTCCATACCTGAGATAGCCACCAGCCTGACCTAGTTTCTGCTGCATCCAAAGCAGAATGATGGCATATTAAATATATATGCAAGGCCATCCTGGTGATGGATAAACATGATGCCACTCACTGGCAGGGCAAGGTGCCTCACCTCAATATTAGATGCAGTTGTAGGAATCGTAATAATTTAAAAATTCCCCAAACAACCCCACACGAACAGGATTGGATTAACTTTCATCTAAATGGGTGTTTTGATAACACTGGACATATTTAGAGCCCAGCTCTAACAGATCCATCTCTCTTTTCCTCATCTCCTCTCCTCCTATCCCCGTTCTGCCTGTGCGTAGCTGCAGCATTTTATTTTTACCATCCACCTTTAAAGTATGAGTAAATAGTGCTTAAATCCTCGGTTTGTTTTCGTGGAGTTCCATAGGCTGGGGCGACGCGCTGGGTTTTTATAGCAGTCGCAGTCGGTTCCAGTTGAAACCATAATTGGTATTTCGGCTTGATAGCTGCTGTAAATCTCCAAGAAGGGAAGAGAAGGATGCTCTCATTTTGTTAGGCTGCTTCTCTTTCGGATGCAGAGTGCATCTTCCAGCTCTCTGGGCTAATTAAAATGCCATTACAGTACATGTGGTGCTACAATACAGTCTAGGGAGACTTCCAAAAATAGATCCTTGAGTGCAGACAAATTAGAGAGGAAATATGCACTGAGCATTTTCTCATAGGTTTAAAGAGAAATAATCCATTTGCTGCCCTAATTGCTTTCTTGTAAATGTTGAAGGGGTTTTTTTCCCCCCCCATAAATTTCGAGTGAGCAGACAAATAAATAATAAGTCCATGATAATTAGTGTTCTCATTACTAATATTGTAACTTGTCACACACGCTTGATATGCAAGTCAGGGTGTTGCAGTGGACTGTGCTTAGCGGTCAGGGGTGGAGACTTTTATTCCTCAGCCAGCCTGTTTCAGCTGCCTGGTATCCCAAGGCTCCAAGGTTAGCGCATGATCCGGTTTTTAAATTCAGCAAAACGTTTGCCCAGAGCCACCCACGGACCCTCCCCAAATCCTGCCGGGAAGCAACGCGGACAAATCCTGTTTGCACCCCCCCAGCCGGGGTACGAAGTGCAAGGTGCTTTTTATAGTGAGACTGTGGTACGTGGATACCGATAGCAGGGGAAAAAAAAACCCCCACGTTCTTGTGCCTGGAAGAGATCCATGAAATTGCTGTGGGCTTACACGTGTAATGGAGACAGCACATAGCTCCTGGGCAGTGCCAGGAAGAGCGAGGAGCTCTGGCTTTGTACAGCGTGGACCTCTCTGTAAACAGCCTGATTGCAGGGCATGAGGCTTGTGCTGGCTTGTGGGGCACTGGGCAGCCTTCCTTAGGGGGAAGGAGCTGTGGGAAGGGGAGGGCAGCAGTCACACGATCCCAGAATGGTTTGGGTTGGGAGCGACCTTAAAGCTCATCTCATCCCAACAGCCTTCCGCTAGACCAGGTTGCCCCAAGCCTCATCCAGCCTGGCCTTGGACACTTCCAGGGATGGGGCAGCCACAGCTTCGCTGGGCATCCTGTGCCAGGGCCTCCCCACCCTCTGAGTAAATTCCAGGCTTCTCAGGAGTACCTGATTGCTGTTTTGCACTGAGGTGCTGTCCGGGAGATTTATGAGTAAAGAAAGCAGAAATTGGTCAAGTGATCTCAAACTCGCCGCGTTAGCAGAAAATTGCTCATCCTGTAAAAGCCTCTGGACCACTCTATAGTCTTCCCTTAATGGGGAGAACAGGCTGGAAAAACTGAGTTCTGCAGCCCCTCTGCCTCATTTTTAAAAATGTTTTCTCAGAAGTTTCTCCTTGATTGCTCACAATTCAGGGTGTTGGACCTTAAGCTGTGGCAAGGCTTTGGCCACCAAAGCTGCCTCATCCCCAAGGGATGACCTACACCTGTTCACACTTCAGGACCTGAACTTGGATCCTCTGCATCACCACTGAGTGGGAAGCGCTTGGTTTGGGAAAGCCCCTTGGCTTTTCCTTCTTCTGGCCTTGCTTTGCCAGGTGTTTCCCATTAGTAGTTGTACTTCTGTCTATCATCATCGAGGTGGCAGGGTTTTACTCTATTGTCACTGCAGCTCACATCCATCTGTTTTTCAGCTTTAATTCTGCCTTTCAGGCTCCAGAGGGACAACTCTGAGCTAGTAATGCTGATTTCTTCTACCTCTCGTTCCTGCCTTTCTCCCTGTCTCTGCTAAAGTTTTACTTCTGCATCTCTGTAGAACTTTTCCTCCGTTCCGTGTGTCCTTTAAAGATAATTTTTAGTTGTTCATTGCTTTGCTCCAGGAATTCAGGTAGGCCAGGGTGATTTGCATCGGGTTGAAAGATCTGAATACATGGAAAACTATTTAAATAACCTCTTTGTTCCCAGTTCTGCCCTGCATTTTTAAGCTCATCAGAGTTAATTACAGTCAGGCTGCTTGCAGTTTTCTTTAAGACCTCATTGAATGCCTCAACCTTCTGTTTTTCTCCATTTTTTAAGTATTGAGGTTGTATTTCCCCATCCTCATCTGGTTTGGTTTTGCCCTGGATAGACTTGATGATCTTAGAGGTGTTTTCCAACCTTGACAATTCTCTGATCTTGTGAAGTTGTTCATTTTGCTGCTTCATCTTTTCTGAGGGTTTTTATCCATCGTGTTTCTGGTTTATTCTGGAGTGAACTGTAACCATTTTGCCTTTGTTTTGCTGTTTTCAACATCTTTAAATCCTGCAAACTCAGCTACTTCCAAACCTGTCCTGGCTATATTTTTTGAATAACTTAAAACAACTCTTTAGAACAGATTAAGATAAAAATAAAGCGTTCAAGTTTCCATCAATGAATTATGGCTTCATCTCGTTAATTAATGAGTAGAAATACCCATCTGGAAGTTAAGCTACACGGAATGTTCTCTAACTTGAGCCATGAATCAGACAGGCTGGTGTCTGCTTCCCTCCAGGCTCAATGGACAGAGCACTTTGTTGCAGAGTTTTGGGGAAATCATTACCCTGATTCATACAGAACCAATTTGAGAGGATGTTTTCTAAAACACCAATTATTTTTAGTAGCTTAGCATGAATTTGGCCGGTAGAGAGCTCAGGAATATTTTGTAGGTGATCTGGGTTGCCTCAGTATTCAAACCAAGGTTTGTGGCTTGACCTCTTTGCACTGCTCCAGCAGTTCCACATCCTCCTTGTGCCCAGGAATCCAGACCTGTGGATTCAGCACTCAGGTGGAGTCTCGTGAGGGCAGAGCAGAGGGGCATTTTAACCTTCTTTTATCCATTCCAGTAGTTTAGGAGAAGAGGTGCCTTATACAAGCACCTCCTGATAAACAACTTCCTTTTTTGGTTTGTTTTTTTTCCTTCAAACAAAGCTTTAGAGGTTTATTTTTCAATCACTCGATAAAGCAAAGACAGAAACTTGGTCTTGCATCGCTTGGTTTCGCTTCGAGTGTTTCAGGTGTCAGTGCTTTGAAAGATGTTCCTAAATGTTCTTCTGTGATTAATCCAATACTCATTTTGAAACAAAGATTGCAAAGCATCGGTTTGTGGGTTGTTTGTTTTGTTTTTTTTAATAAGTGAAAAAATGTAGGTGCTTTATTTCTTAGAATTAAACAAGTCTTAAAAATCCCTCAGATTGACCAGGATTTGTCTCACAGAGCACCTGAGTGCTGGTGCAAGGCTCTGTTTTTCCATGGGTCCTTCTCCTCTGAAGGCACATCTTCATCTGAAACCACCCAGCAGAGAAGCTGAAAATACTCCTTTTCCCAGGAAAACTGGGAGTTTTCCATGGTTGTGCTCTCTCCGGTGAATCTGGAGCACCTGATGGCTCAATGATATTTAAAATAGTGATGTTTTGCTCTACCCCTTCCATCTGGATCTGGTCACTGCAGGTGAACCAAGGCAAGACATGGAGAAGTCCCAACTGTGTTTTCTCTCCGAAAAAATGGAGAAAACAGGGAGAAGAAAACAAATCTTAACACTTTTCTAGCACTGTCCTTTGCCTGAGAGAGATGAGGTGGCTTCTTTGATGTCTCCAGACAGGGTTTGGCTTGATCCTATCAAAACTGCAGCACAGAAGGGGGAAAAGAGGGGAAAAGTGAGACAATCAAACCACCACAACTGGCAAAGGTGGAACAAATAGGTTTGAGATAAATTTTCTGTATCCAAACACTGAAAACATAATTTAGCATTTTTTGCCTCAACTTTTTGGGTAGGGGGCAGCTGGGAGGGGAGTGGGTGACTGGAAACTCAGGTGTGGCAGTCTCCAACATTGGTTGTTCTGTTTAACTCTACCTGGATGCAAGATACAATCTTGGAAATATTTTAAATAGGGAACTGCTTCAGCAAGATGGATTTGTGCATCTCATTTACAAAGTATGTTTTTAATGCCTTTCTGAAATCCAAACTTATGCAAAATGGGGCTTGTTATGCATGTCTCTGCATTTTAATCTCCTGCAGTGATTTGTCAGTTTTCCTTAACATCTCCCTGGCATATTCCAGCCATTCCTCAACTTTGCTTCGTGGGGCTGCGTCTCTGTCTTAACTCAGTTCTCCCAGCAAGGAAGGAATTGCAATTTAGTTGTTCTCTGGTAAGGTTGGTAAGCTGACATGCCTATTTCCTCAGATTGGGATCAGTACAAGTTGTGGATTTGAAGACTGGGAAAACCTGAGCGTAATTCGGGATACAGTCTCTTTTATTTTGTGCTTTAGCTGTCCTGGGAATGTTCTCGTTTCCATTGATTTGTGCTACTTGTGTTTCTGCTCTGCATCGATAATTGGTTACTGATTTTTTTTTTTTTTCTTCTGCTTGGAATGGCTAAAAATAGCTCAGCTACCCAAAGTGTTGATGTGATTTTATTTTTTTTCCCTCTTTCCAGATGGGCTTTCTGGCAGAGACCAGCCAGTGGAGCTGTTGAATCCACCTCGAGTGAACCACATGCCCAGCTCTGGTAAGGAAAAACTTCTTATTAAACCTTGTTCCTTTTCTGGGGGTGCAGGAAAACGCTCCGCAGCTCTGTCTTGCAAGTGGGAGAGCAGAATGCAAATGCAAAATGCTGGAGCAAAGTCTGTTAGGACTTGCACACCTCTACTTTCCCAGGCTGGGAGAGTGGGATTTGGGAATGGAGCACAGCAGCCTTGGGAGTCTTAAATAGCTCTCCCCCTTGGCTGAGGAGAGCCCAGCCCGGTGGGAGCTGCTTGGTTTGCCTTAGAAAGGAGAGGACAGGAGAACAAAGCAGCATCTTAACGAGTCCTTTCCCAGTCCAGAAGGAGCACTGGGAAGCCAAGGAGATTTTTGAGCTGCTGCTCTCATTAGGGAAGAATCTTGTGTGGAACCAAGGAGCCGAGGCCAGGCTGATCAAAGCGTGTCACGCCGGGCTCTGGGCTATGTGCCGTTCTCCCTCCTCTAACGATCCTGCCACGGCATCTCTTGGGGCTTGTCCTCCTGGTATTCATCCTCACCGAGCTGGGAGAGGTCTAAAGGCTCACAGCTGCAGCTCTTCAAGTGATGGAAACCAAAGTTTTGCTCCCAATACATGGAATTCTGTGGAAAACAATCCGCTGCCGGCTTTTGTGTTTCCACCTTCTCTCTTCCAGAAGTGTTTTGCTTGCAGATGCAAACAGATATTTATGCCAGGGGTGATAGGATATATAAAACATTATCTGCTTTGCAGGTAGCAGCTCAAATCTTCCAAACCCCCCCCCAACTTTCCCTTCTCTGTTGCCTTCCAAAATGCCCTCAGGCCCTTTTCAATTAAGGAAGAGATCTCGCAGAAGATCTAAGCAGTTCTGGTAATGCCAGTTGGAAAGATGTAAACGAAGTTTATTCAAAACAACTTCAGTAGATTGGGAGGGGGAGCAAAAAAAAAAACGGGCTGTGACCTAACCTAGATTTTTGTGGACTTAAATGCATATCTGGGGAAGGAAACTTTTAAGGAGTTAGAGTTGTTGCATTGGGAATAAAGGGAAGAGATGGTTGTTTACCAGGTATGAGTGTTTGGCTTCGGATTCTGAGAAATCTCTCTCCCCTCCGTGTGCTCCCAAACGTGTCCTTCAGGTAAGGGAGGTTCTATTTCCCTAACCCTCTGAGAGATTCTCATTTTAAAATCACTGTGGTAACACAGGTCAACTTACAGGTTTTACTCCCCATTTCGGTCATGAGCCGGGTTGGATTTTGTGGCTCTGCACAAGAGGAGTCACCAGTGGATCGTTGGCAAGGATTGTGAAAGGGAGGGGTTTGAATCTTCTGCTCCTTTATTTTGCAATTGATTTTGTTGCTGATTAAGTTTAATGGTTCTTTTTGAGGTATTTCAGGCCAAAGGCTAATGCTGTTTGAGAGCTTGGGGAACCTGATGGTGGAGTCTGTTCTGGTTTTTTTTTTTGCCTGGTGAAATGAGGCTTTTTAATGGACTCATTCAGGATTTAGGGAATTCTTGCTGTTTGGACTCCATCTTGAGTATTTTCAATAGCTCACCTCAGTGCTTTTGGAAAAACAATGAGCCAGGGATCCCTGGGGAGCTGTGCTGGTGTGAAGCGGGCGGGATGAGAAATGGGCAGCGCCGTCTCTCTGTCAAATCCTTCTCCCAGTATTTGAGCTGTGGGAATTCCTGCCTTGTGCTGGAAAGCTCAAGCTGGTTGTGAGTATAATGGACCAAGGGAATGAAAATGTGACGTTATGCAAGCAGCAGCACTGGCTGTGGACACAGTGGTCACTCAGAGACTTTTCACTCGAGACCCTCCTCTTATTCGGGTGCTGCTAAATGTTCCTGTCCATGTTATCTTTTGATTTGCAGGATGGGAGTGAAATTCAGGCTGGGAGAGCTGGGGGTGGTCAGCTTGAACGATTGTGTCCTGGGATATTTTGTTTAAAACATTGTCCTGCCCTGGTCATGGTAAAGTTGAATAAACTTGAGTGGTCGATGAGCTTTTATGCTGCATTTCTATTGAAGATAAAATCACTGAGGTGCGCTTGTAGGAAACCAAAATGTTTTTCTCTTCGCCACGAACCAAGGGAAGGAGAGGTTTGACCCTTTGTTAGTTGTTTCTCTCTGATGTGAAATGGTGAGAAAGTTCTGAAAATGCTCTGTCCTGCAGAGCGTTTCAAGTACAAACCAGAAATATTTACAGCATTTTTATGAAATGTTTTTAGGAGTGAATTTGGTTGAGCAGAGCCAAGTTCAGTCATCGGCAATGAAAATTATTTCTATCTTCTTCTCTGTATAAATTAAGGATTAATTTGAGGAAGGGAAACATTTTCTCTTTTCAAAAACGTATCACCCATAATTGGTGCTTCTGAATTTCTGAGGTGCTTGTAGAAGTACAACAAGACAAAGCCCCCACAACCCACATCCTGCTCAGGAGTACAATAATCTGTTTGATAACGCTGCCTGCTCTGCCTCTGGCTTTCGAATATTGCTGCATCTTTGGCCCGGGGGAGGAAAAGGAATAAATTAAGTTTATTGAGCAACGTTGCTTTCCCCCATCCTTTTTTTTTTTTTTCAGTTGAAGGGTGTTGAGGCCCTGGTACAGATTTCCTAGAGAAGCTGTGGCTGCCCCATCCCTAGAAGTGTTGCAGGCCAGGTTGGACGGGGCTTGGAGCAACCTAGGATGGTGACAGGGGCTGGAAAGGGATGAGGTCCCTTCTAGTGCAGAGGATTAAGTGGGAGATTTCAGCTCCCTGCTGCTTTTTCTCCTTCCTAAATCTAATTATCCACTCTCACTTCCACATTCATTCGCAAAAAAAATATTGATGTACGTAGGAATAAATGGTTTGTACGAGCCTCTGGACTAATATTGTTCCATGGTTCTGCAATCAGAGATTAATCCCTGTCTGGGAGAGGAAGGAGGGTTATTCCAGTTGGTCTGGCAGTGCTGAATTCTGTGCCATTGTTAATTCCCCCTCTCAGAGGAAGGGGTTGCCCTCACAGTACCCTGTCTATGGGTGCTCCCCTGCCTTCTGTAGCCAGGCTGCTTCAAAACCTCCTTCAGAAAGGTACCAAAGCAGCTTTGAACAGGTTCAGGCTGCTGCCCAGGCAGCTGGGATTTGGGCTCCCCACAGGATCCTGTCCTTGTTCACACTGGGATGTGTCAGCTCGGGAACAATGTGAGGTTTTATTGTGAGAAGTAACTCACCTGCAGAAAGGCTTTCCTTTAATGTTAAAAATACCCTGATGTATAATATGGATAGATGCATGGAGCCCAGGATGGGGGAGAAACCCATCTAACCGCCCCAAATTATCATTAAAAGTGAGTTCTAGAAAAATCATTGTAATGTCACAACCATACGCTGAGCAGATTAAATCCTTGTTTGTTTACTGGCCTCTCATTAGGTTATTGGAAAGATGCAGCTCTTTTTGTCAGGATTGGTGTGATAATTTTGCCACCATTTAGATGCTCTGGCATAAGATAAGATTCTCAGAGAAGCTGTGGCTGCCCCATCCCTGGGAGTGTCCCAGGCCAGGTTGGATGGGGCTTGGAGCGACCTGGGATAGAGGGAGGTGTCCCTGAAATGAGATGGGCTTTAAGCTCCTTTCCCACCCAAACCATTCCATGATTCCAAGACAGCAGAGAAACTGCAGTTTAGCATAGCTTAAAGCCTGGATAGTTAAGATCAACTCAACATTATATTTACTGCAATACTTATGATTTGTTAATATTTGTCTTTTATTTCCAACCTTATGCTAAAGGGACAAAACGTAGCCCATGCAATGACAATAAAAGAAGTGTTTCACCTGCTGGAGGCTCAGCTTCAGAGCCATTCCTCAGCAAGGAAAGCCTTGCACAGCCCTTCAGCCAGCTCCCAGATTTCCACAGAGGATTTGCTGAATCGTTGTGCTTTTATTAAAAGCAGTCAGTAAATTTGGGGTTATTTATGGAGGACAGGGGAGGGAATTGCTATATCTAGAGGCTCTGGGCAGCTCCCTGCAGAGTAACAGGGAAGTTCAAGCTTCAGACCTCTTTTCTGGACTAACATTGTCCCCAAACTCATGTTTTGTTGGTCATAGGATAATTCAAAGACACTAACTCTACCTTAGCTCATGTCCACTGTGGAGCTTTGCATGTGCAGGGGTGTATGGAAAAGGGATGAGCTTTTTGGTCATCTCTACCTCAACTTCAGCATTCGCATTCCACAAACTTCTCCTCTAGACAAGCTGGAAATCAGAGTAGCACGGAGTGGTTTGGGTTGGAAGGGACCTTAAAGCCCATTTTGTACCAAGCCCTGCCACGGACAGCGACACCTTCCACTAGCCCAGGTTGCTCCAAGCCCCGTCCAACCTGGCTTTGGGCACTCCAGGGATGAGGAGTCCACAACCTCGCTGGGCATCTGATTTTACGCTGGAGCCCGGAATGTGGATGTGCTGATCCCGGGGCTTGGGAAGAGCAGGAGCCCACACCTCCTCAGCTCTATTTTGTTGTCTTTTGTCTGAGAAAACGTATTTATCTGTCATGATTTATCTGTCTCCTTTCTTACCCACGAGGAAATGGTTCTCAATTGGAGGAGCTGGGATGAATTATTAATGATTATTCCTCTTTCAACAGCTGAAAGCAGCACTTAAATGTGAAGCTCTTGAATGCAGCGCTGGTTTCCTGGATGAAAGGGGACTGGCAGGAAAGTTTGCTCTACTGCAAGCCCCAACTTGCTATTTTTCTTTATTCTTCCCTCACCTTGCTTAGTTCGTTAATTCACACCGATCAGCTCTGGAATTTACTGGATCCTCTTAGTTCTGACTCTTCACCAAGTGTTATTTTCAAAAATAAGAGTTCTCACCGATTCCCTACCGCAGGAAAGGTTGTTTTGTGCTTTTGATATATATAAAAGCAGGTGATGAAGGGAAGAGCCTTTGAATGCTTAAACTTTGTGACTTCTTAGGGAAGGAGGAGATGGTGGGGTACAAGTAGGCATGGAAAGGCTCCGTTGAATCCTTATTTAGGAATTTGTTCCCATTGCCTCTGGCTTTGCTCAAAATAACAGTGCTGTGCGATGAGTGAAAAGTGATAAATGTTTCATGGAAACTGATCATGGATTGAGGTGTGTCTTGGGGAAAAAAATTCCATTTGTCTCAGATGGGATCTTGGAGGTGACTGTGCCATGTCTTGTCTGCCATGTGTGTTTGCACCCTGGGTATTTTACCTGGATTTGCAAGCTCAGAGAGATAATCAAGATGAAATCTTTGTTGTTTTGGTTTTATTTTATTTTTATTCCCTTGACTTTTTCAAGGCAACGCTTGTCCTGTGATCCAGCAGACCCTATACTCAATTCCTCTTTTCCATCAGCTTCTCCTGGACAGGTGGATGTGAGCATTAGCTGGAGGATGAGGATGGACCGTTCTGTTATTTCCAGGAGTTGTTTCCTTTGTCTGCCTTCCTTTTTCCTGGCTGTGCCCTGCACTGCAGAGCTCCCCAGGGTGCTCTCTGCCAAAATTAACTGGGGGTAGTTTATTGCCAAAGGGGGAAGAGCAGCCACCTGCGTTCCTAGGATTTGAGGAATTCCTCTTCTAGCACGACATGCATGTATCAAGATCCTAGAGGCTCTTCCCCAGTGTATATTGATTTTCAGGGCTATATTTGGCTCTGCTTTGTCTTTGGGCAGTGGAGGGAATATCAGGTGAATGGCTTGTGCAACCATGCCTAAAATACAGTAGCAGTCTCCAGATGCTTCCCTGGGAAATTGCTGCTGGTTCATTAGAGAGACCTTTCTTTATTGCCCAGGGAAGCTATGGATTCCCCATCCCTGGAAGTGTTCAGTGCCAGGCTGGATGGGGCTTAGGGCAACCTGGTCTGGTGGAAGGTGTCCCTGCCCATGGCAGGGGGTGGAACAGGATGAGCTTTAAGGTCTTTTCCCATCCAAACCATTCCATGATTCTGTGATTAAATATCTACTCCTTTGGCTTAACTAATATCTTGTGATCTAAACCACTTAATCATCACTACTTTTCCATCTGTTTTTCATTCAAGGAATTGTGTCATATCAGATGATTCATTCATATTTGATTAGAGATTTCATTATAAGCTGGCCTGAAGTTTTTATGATCTAATGAAAGGCTTTGGAGTCATTGATTTGGAACTGCAGTTGTAATATGCAGAATAAATGTACTGCACGTTTTAATGATACTTTTCTTAGGTATTTTTTAAAGCTCTGACAGTTCTTGCCAGTGAATTGTGTACATTGAAATTTTTTTAGTTTCTGATGAAATGCAATGATCTTTCCAATTGGAGAGAGGAACTCCCAAGCTATTATAGGACTTCTCCAGGTTGCACTGATGACCCAACAGTGAAATTTAGGTCAAAACTTGCCTTTCTTGACCCATTTGTAGCCCTGCTCATATATAGTCACACTGTAATGATATTAATGAAGGTCTTGAAGATCCTGAGTTGTCAGGGCACTGTCAAAGTGTATGGGAGGCTTTTGATTTTCACTGAGGACAGTTATCTGCCACTTGTGTGCAAATTGTTCCTCAGATTAGGTAAATTATTACAAATTCTTTTAATTTTTTAATAAAAATAGATGAAGTGGTTGCAATAATGTAGTTAAAAGAGTACTAACGGGGCAGCACTGGAGGCGTTCGCCCAGGGAGTGCTGGGGCTCCGATGATACAGATCTGGCCAGGCACGGGTGGGGTTTTGTTCCTCTATTTCTGAAACCCTTCCCTGACGAGCAGTGGGATTTTGTGTTTGTTTTCTGCTGGGGAAAGGGGCCGAGTTGAGCTGTGGGGCTCAGCAGCAGGTTTGTGCAGGTGTTTGTGATGCACAGGGAGGGGAAAGTGAGTGCAGCCAATTCTCGCCCTTCCGCAGTAATCCAGGGAGCTGTTGTGCCTGTCACTTAAATGGGGACTTTCTTAGGGTGGCATTAGAGCTGCCCTGTATGTCTCAGCCCAGGTTGGATCAGAGGGATTTTGCTTAATGGAGCAGCAAAGTTTTGCTGATAAAACTTGGAGAGTGACAGTAATTCCACTCACGTCGTGTGCTGGAGCGCTCGGAAGTGTTACCATCACAAACGGGGCTGGCTGAATCCTGGGGTCCAGGAGCATTGACTGGATACCTCCAAATACTCAGAAATCATAGAATCCCGGGATGTTTTGGCTTGGGAGGGACCCCAAAGCTCATCTCGACCCTCTGCTGTGGGCAGGAACACCTTCCACTAGACCAGGGTGCTCCAAGCCCCATCCAACCTGGCCTGGAACACTTCCAGGGATGGGGCAGCCACGGCTTCTCTGGGCAACCTGTGCCAGGGCCTCACCACCCTCACAGGGAGCAATTTCTTCCCAATATCCAATCCGGACTTCCCCTCCTTCAGCTTAATGACTGCATAGTGGGAGCCACAGGGCATTCCTAAGCAGGATCTTGGGAGAAGTGCCCAGCCTCTGTCCCTGAAACTCAACCAGACCCTGATGTTCAGGTTGCCACTCCAGTGGAATTGTGTGTGTGAGGGCATTTAACCTCACAAATCATGGTTTGGGCTTTAAAGCCAGCTCTGATGTTCCAGAGGGAATGGCTCCTTGTCTCCCTTTCCCACCTTTGATAGTCCATAGGGTCTAAAAAGCTGCCAGCTTTTCCTGGTGGGAAGCACCAGGTCTGATTTTCCACCAAATGTTGTGCTGGCTACAACTGGAATATTATAAAAAAAAAATACCCCTAACCATGGTATCAAATGCTTGATATCATGTTTGGAGTTATCAAACATTTTTATAGACAGAAAAAATAAAATTCCTTTCACGTTCCATGTAAATCCCTGATACAGGGATTTGTATATACTTATGTATGTACATATATGTGTATATATTTGTATTATGCTTGTATAATCCCCGTTCCAGGGATTTATCATGTCTTGAATTAGTGCTCAACAAAACTCACATCCCTGTCCTCCATCCCTGGCTGTGCCTGTAATAAAGTCTCTAAAGCCTCAGGAGTTAAAAGCCCATCAGAACTGGCAGGTTAGGAGATAACACTGTGGAAAAGGCAGAAGGAATGGCTGTTACTAAAAAATAAGTAAACAGATTTAAAAAAAAAAAAAATCCCTTTTGGGACCTTGAGGACCTACCGTGGTGACCCCACGCTGGCATAAACTAATCCTTAAAATTGCGGAGAAGGGAATTCTAGAATTCTCTGGAGTTTCCTTTCCAGGATGGCGGCACAGGGAAAGGTTTAACTTGTGTTTAGACTCTTGGCCTCGATGCACGATCCGGCCGTGTCCCGGCGCTGGTAAGAGATGGGAATGGCAGAGCAGGGAAGATCCTGGCTGTGTTGACACAAGGATCGAGTATCCTGAGCCTGCAGCCGAGAAAATTCATCTGGTTTTGTGCGCAGCCCAACGTGCGCCGTGTCCGTAGTGAGTCGTTTCACCTCCTTCGGTGGCACGGGGAATTAGAGGAACCACCATGGAAATTGGCAGTTCATCCTGATTGGGAAATCATGGATTAATCTGCTCTGCTTTTAACTCTCCGCTGCTGAACTCAGCTTGCTCCAAGCCCTGGCCTTGGACACTTGCAGGGATGGGGCAGCCAACAGCTTCTCTGGGCAACCTGTGCCGGGGCCTCACCACCCTCACAGGGAAGAATTCTTTCCCAATATCCCATCTCACACTGCCCTTTATTTCAGGTAGGCATAGGCAGATGAAGCTGTTCTTCTGCCCTAATCTGAACGGGGGCATTTCCGAGCAACTTCATTAAAAACACCATTCCCCCTTCCCTTTCCCAAATATTTGCTCATAGATGCCAGTTGTATCCTGTCAGGGTCAAAAATGTGGTTTTTACTCATACCCATAACCCCATATTTGTTGAGTAATCTCTGTTCTCTCTTTATAAGAACCCAGTTTGAGCAGAAATTGTGTCCTGTGGCACAGAGGTGGAGCTTTGGAGTTCTGCTGCTGTTTGCTGGGTTGGAAAAGGCTCATTGCAGTAGAAAAGCAGAAAATGCAGTTACTTGGCAACTTGTCTGTACATCATTGAACCCCACCAAGGTCCTGAAGCTTGTAAATACTCATATACTCAAATATGCATGGACTTTTGCCAAGCAAAAGGTTTTTTTTGCACTGTTTCTCCCAGGCTTAGCAATGTATACTTTTCTTTGTTGCCTTTTTTTCCCTTAATTTTTAATTTTATTATTTCCTAATTATTGTTTTTAAATAATTTGGGCTTCACTGTAGAGATTTGGCTACATGTTCTAACAGAGTTACTGCTGGTCAGGATGCTTGGGCAGGAACTACACCACAGTTCTGTTCCACAAGAGAAAAGTGACTTTTAAGTGAGGTGCATGAGGTGACAGACAAATTAGAATTACATGTGATTTAAAAATCACCATAATATCAAGACAAATTCTAGTCTTTTTAAAGCAGCTTTAACAGGGTTTTCAGACAGTCCTGGAGCATGTTGGATATTAAGTTTTTGTGCAGTTTAGAATAAGCTTTATTCTTTATCCCACAAAATAAGTTCTTGCACAGGATGAAAATTTCAGCTTTTAAGGAGCTGTTACATAATGCACGGGGTTATTTACACCTTGGAATTAAATATTAACTGCTGCTTTATCTCTAAATGCTGCTTTACATCCTAAATGCATCTCTGGGTGGATATGGCAGGTATTGAGGATGGATTTCTGACTTGAGCATGGAATGAGGAGGTTCAAGGCGTCACTGGCTTCATGGATTGAAGCAAAACCAGCAGGGCTTTAGTGGGGGCTTCTGCCTCGTCACTTTGAGCCAGTGGCCAAGGACAGGTTGGATAAGGCCAGAGCAACCTGGTCTAGTGGGAGGTGTCCCTGCCCGTGGCAGGGGTTGGAATGAGCTTTAAGGTCCCTCCCAACCCAAAGCATCCCATGGTTCTGTGTAGTGCATCACTCCAGGTTTTCAGTACCTTCCCCTTCTCCTTCAGCTGTAAACAGATTTAGGCTTCCTGGGCAAAACAGTTTGAAGGAGTGAAGCATTTTCAAGGAAGCTGAACTTGTTTGTTCTTTTAAGCCGTTGCAAACCAGATCTTAACACAAATGCTAATTTTGAGACATTGATCTTCACGAGCAGCAGATATTTAGTCTTACACGCGCCAGATGGGTTTGCTGCTGGCATCACTTGTGAGATTATGGTCAAAACAAGGACAAATCCGCTATGAAATTCCAAGACCTTACTGAATAATTTTGTGTTTTGCTTCCCAAGGATCAGCTACTTGTCACAGTGCTTTATTTTGTCGCTGTCAGTGTGGCTGGTAAAGCTTCTTCAGGCGTCTGAGATGGGCTGGCAAGGGGAGGAGAAGCCTTGCAGTGAAGCATCTCTCCCACCCCAGGTTTAATTTACTAAGAAGCTTTATATGTTTTTATTTTTCATTAAGGTCATTATAGAGTATTGCCAAACTATTGGGCCTACAAGACAGCTGGAGAGGGACTTTGGACAAGGGCCTGGAGTGACAGGACAAGGGGGAATGGCTTCCCACTGCCAGAGGGCAGGGTTAGATGGGATATTGGGAAGAAATTGTTGCCTGTGAGGGTGGGGAGGCTCTGGCACAGGTTGCCCAGAGGAGCTGTGGCTGCTCCATCCCTGGAAGTGTTCCAGGCCAGGTTGGATGGGGCTTGGAGCAACCTGGGATAGAGGAAGGTGTCCCTGCCCATGGCAAGGGGTGGAATGGGATAGTCCTTAAGGTCCCTTTCAATGCAAGGCATCCTAGGATTCTGTGGTTCCATGCCTGTGTTCCCGTGTGAGGCTCTCCAGGGATGACTCTGGCAGCAGCTGCATGTTGGTCACTCCCTGCTGCAGGACATGGTGGTGCTGGACAGACATCTCCCAGGGTGCTCCCACTGACCATCCCCAAGTTTTTGATGATCCCTTTTTCCATTATCTGGGAGTATTCTGCATTTCCACTGGGATGATACAAATCCAAGCTGCTGCTGGTTACGACGTCCTCAGATTTGCGTACGACACTGAGGATTTCAGAAACAACACTTTCCTTAAGCAGAAATCAAGGCAGATGGTAAAACCAAGTGACCTACAAAATATAACAAGTTTTCTCACCAGAAATGTACAGTACAAACAAATGTACTGTCACCTAAAAATACCGAGATGGCGTTTCTGACAGAGTGATGATCGTACGGGGAAGTCAAAGTTTGGGTAAGGTCAGGAATGAATTTTGCATCCTCTAAATACACACTGGTGATCAAGCTGGCTGTAATGTGTTTCAGCCTCTTGTTTCTTCCTCCTTGGAAATTTGTTTGATAGGGTTTATCTGGTCGTGTTTTATCTGTAAATTAAGTTATTACCTAAAACTGCCTCTGTTGATCTGAAGGCCTCAGTGTCTTGTGACAAACAGCACTGGACTGTTTGTGTTGTTTTTCTCTGAAAATATGGCCCAACTTCCCTCCTAAATAACATGCTATGCTCTTGGTCTACCAACAGTGGGCTTTTTTTAATAGTCCCTCATGGATCCATCCTTACACGGAATAGAATCGTGGAATCACTAAGGCTGGAAAAGACCTCTTAAGGTCAGTGAGTCCAACCATTCCCCCAGCACTGCCAAACCCACCACTAACCATGTCCCCATGGCCACATCCTCACACCTTTTGAACACTTCCAGGGACAGTGACTCCATCTCTGCCCTGGGAAGCATGTGCCTGACCACCCTTTCAGGGAAGAAATTTTTCCTAATTCCTTGCCTGGTGCAACTTGAGGCTGTTTCCTCTTATCCTGTCCCTTGTTCCCTGGGAGCAGAGCCTGACCCCCCCTGGCTGCACCCTCCTGTCAGGAAGTTGTGCAGAGCCAGAAGGTCCCCCCTGAGCCTCCTTTTCTCCAGGCTGAGCCCCTTTCCCAGCTCCCTCAGCCGCTCCTGCTGCTCCAGCCCCTTCCACTGCTCCGTTCCCTTCCCTGGACACGCTCCAGCCCCTCAACATCCAGCTCCTTCAGCTTCATCCCTCCCTCATTTTCCAAGCATCACTCTTGGGCCCCCGAGCACCTCGTGCGTGGACAGGGAGTCCTTATTAAGTCTCCCAGGGTTTGGGATCGGTGGCCAGGAGCTGCTGCTGTCTCACGGTCCCTGCCAAAGCAGAGCTCTGCGGTTCAAGGCCGCTGCCCTGAGCGAAGCAAACTTGAGGCAAATCGGCTGTGAAGTGGAAACATGGAAATGAAAACAGGAGAAATCGCGGGAGGATTAGGCTGTGGTGGTTTAAGGCAGCTTTATTTCGGGATGGAAACACTGACGCGGGATTTAATGCACTTTAAGTTTGGCTCGTTATCTCCCTCGTTAAGAGGGGTGGTCTGACAGAGGCACGTGCAGGAATCGGTCTCTTTGCAGACCTTTCTATATGCAAAAACATTGTAATAATGGCATTTTGGGGATGCTGTTCTCTGGGTTGGCTCCTTGGGCTGATCAGCTGGGAGAGCAGAGGGGCTTTCATAGGCTTAGAGTCCTGCGGGGTTCTGGAATGTTGGGAAATGCATAGCCTGGGATTCATCTGGCAACTGCGGATACAGCAGCCTGGTCCAGTGGAAGGCATATCTCCCCATGGGACAAGCCCCATCCGACCTGGCCTTGAGCACTTCCAGGGAGGGGGCATCCACAGCTTCTCTGGGCAGCAGTTTCCACTCGTGGTGTTTTGTTTTATGGATGTTTCAGCTGGTCTGACTTTCCTTGAAAGGATAACTTGTTTTTTGTAATCTTGTGGAGGAATGAGTTCATTAACTTGAGGGATGAACCTGTAGAGCACAGAGCTTCATTAAAGTGGCCTAAAAATCAAATACAGGTAATGTAAAATGTGGTTTGCTTGATGGAGAAGGGATTATCTGTGTATTGGTATCAAGCAGGAATTTTATCTAAAGAAGGTTTTGATAGTGATTATCTGTTTTCTTTGGAGCTTCTTTAAACAGTTTTTTGGACAGGAAGGTTGAAGTGAATGTCCCATTTCCATCATTTATTGATAACAACCAGGGTGTGTAGTACTTCAGGGAGGCAATAGATAAGCCACGTCCCTCGCTACTTGTCTCCAGATACCACTGACTTCAACCTTCCTAGACTTGCTTTTAAAAGCCTTCCTCTTGAGCTTGCCTCCTGTAGTTGTTCCTCAGCTGCTGCCTGGATGTCCTTTTTATCTCTTTCTTCCCGCTTTCTGAATGCCTTTTGTCCACGGTGTCCTCTTAAGCCTCGGTCGGCTGAATCCCTGAACCCTCTTCAGCTTCTTTCCCAAGTCTTTTATCTTTTTCAAGTGCTCTGGAAAGCGAGTCATCGTTATTTTGGGTACGTATGGGAGCTCCATCCTTACATAGCTATTTTATGTCTCTCACCTTTGGGCTTCTCACAGCATCCTGTTTCTTTTTGTGGAAGGTTCAGGCTGCAGGCAGCTCCTTGGCAGGGAAGTTTGGTGTCTGAACGTAGCTGGAGCAGAATTGTAGCCTCCCACTGAAGGAGGCAGGCAGGATTTAATTTGCCAGAATCTCTAAAGCCTGTATTAGGTCCAAGTTTCACAGCTGAAATGGCATTTTTAAGCAACATAATCCAGAATTTATCAGAGCCACGAGGGAGGACTTGCTCCCCTCTTGCTGTGGTTGTAGTAGATGCAGTGTAGGTGTATTGTGGTTTGGGAAGCTGCTTAACATGCACAGCAGGCGACCACCCAGTTCAGAGCCTTTAACAAAAGAAATTAGAGGTTTAAGTCTAGAAGCTTCTAGGAACAAAATTAAGCTGTTCTTTTTGTTCATTCATAGAGGTGTTTATTGCTACGCTGTTTTTTTCTTTACGAAGTCAGGTTTAAAATGGGTTGGAAAACAGTATTCACAGAATGGTTTGGATTGGAAGGGACCTGAAAGCTCATCCCATTCCACCCCCTGCCATGGGCAGGGACACCTTCCACAAGATCAGGTTGCTCCAAGCTGCATCCCAACCTGACCTGGAACACTTCCAGGGATGGGGCAGCCACAGCTTGTCTGGGCAACCTGTGCCGGGGCCTCCCCACCCTCACAGGCAACAATTTCTTCCCAGTATCCCATCTAACCCTGCCCTCTGGCAGTGGGAAACCATTCCCCCTTGTCCTGTCACTCCAGGCCCTTGTCCAAAGTCCATCTCCAGCTCTCTTGGAGCTCCTTTAGGCAGTGGAACGGGCTCTCAGCTGTCCCAGCCTGTCTCCAGAGCAGAGGGGCTCTAGCCCTTGGAGCATCTCCATAGCCTCCTCTGGACTTATTCCAGCAGCTTCACATCCTTCTTATGCTGGGGATCCCAGAGCTGGAGGCTGCTCTGCAGGTGGGGTCTCACCAGGGCAGAGCAGAGATGGAGAATCCCTGTGAAATTCCTTGTGAGAAATATCTAAAACTCTTACAACCACACCTGGATTTTACCTGTTGCATTGTTGTGTTAAAACTCACCTTAAAGCTGATCCCTGTGTGGCTCTGGCTCTGTAGGAGGAGCAGCACCTGGCTGAAGGAAAAATGCTGTTCCCTCCTCACAGGCCAGGCAGATTTTCAGCAGAAGGAGCACCGAGTTTTTGTGCCGTGTCTAAAAGGCCACCTGATGTCAGTGGTTTGGGCATAAATGCCAAGAGAAAGCTCCCTTGGAGGAGTCATCCATGATGCTGGGAAACCCTGTCATGGATTACTGCTGGGATGGGGAGTGCAGGGAACATCTGCCATGGTCTTTAAGGATTTTGGTAGCAGGCTTCTGTGTTTTAATGTGTTCATTTTGTCTGATGGGTCTCGGAAAAAAAAGGGAAATATTTTTATTGTAATAGAAATCTTATTTCAGGTGTGTGTTTTGGTGTTTGCATCCAGGAAGGGCAACCCCTGCCTGTTCTGCTGGAAGGAAAAGGTGCTTTAGTGCAATTTCCCTGTGCTGTCGTGGAGTTTGAATGGTTTGAGGTTACTTGAATTGCTTTACAAAACTGCTTGTGTTTGGCTTTCTCTTAAAAGACTTCTTTTTTGTGTTTTCCTATGCATCTTCATCGTATTGAATGGACAACAAGTGCTATCCTGGTCATAATGCAGCTGAGATACCTGAGTATATCCATTATTTGGAAGTAAAGCCCTTCCAGAGGGGGCTGCAGGAAGCTGTGGGCTACTTACCCGTTTGAACAGGCTTCTTCTCTTGGACCAGGGTCTGGATTTCTGCTAAACACTGCAGCCTTTGAGCAATCCATGAGTTTTCAAGAGCTGTGGAATGCTTTCCTGTTATAATTTGCTATTTAGCTGCTGGTTTTGCTGATTTTACTTTCTTTTTTTCATGATGGAGGAGATGGCATTGCACATTTTGGGGCTTGTCTGGAAGTCCCTTGGCTGGTGACAGAAGTGAATTCACTCTCCTGTTAGTAATAAGCATTTATTTGCTGTTTAGAGTGTAGTGGGACAGGTAATTCCTAAGAATTTTGTTTCACCTTCTCTTTTAACAAATGGGAATGGCCTTACGCTGAAGGAGGGCCGGGTTAGATGGGATATTGGGAAGAAATTGTTCCCTGTGAGGGTGGTGAGGCTCTGGCACAGCTTGCCCAGAGAAGCTGTGGCTGCCCCATCCCTGGAAGTGTCCAAGACGAGGTTGGATGGGGCTTGGAGCAGCCTGGTCTAGTGGAAGGTGTCCCTGTCCATGGCAGGGGGTGGAACACAATGAGGTTTGAAATCTCTTCCAACCCAAACAAGTCTGAAATTCTCTGATCTTAAGGATTTAATGTACCATGGCTTAATTCCTAAATGAATTGGTCCTTAGCTCTTGAGCTGTTTGTTAAAGCTCCCCTTCCTACGGAATCACTGCTGATCCCGGTGTGCTCCATCACCTCTGCTCCTCTGTGCCCCTCTGCCTCTGGTGGTGCCCAGACTTCCAGCAACACTGGTGCTCCTGCTTTTTCTCCTGTTAAAGATAACCATCCCCTTCCTCCACATCACAAGTGGGAGAGCAAGGACTGGATTTTGGCAGAGGACCAGCTTTCCTTCTCAGCATCAGATGGGTGACTTCCATCTCCCAGCCCCTCTCCTTGTCCTTAGGAAGTTGACAGCATTTCCTCGTAGCCATAACTGCTTTTATCACACCCCTCTCTCCAGCTGGCTCTTTCCCAGCTGGCACCATCCCCACTCCTGAGCAAACCTGCCCTTCAGCTCCCATCACATCATCCCCTTTGGAGGCTCCAGAGGACCACTGAGAATGTCCAGGTGTTTATCTAACCCCACCTTCCCTGGGAATCCCTCAACTCCCCCATGCCGATCAAGCCAGGTGGATTTTTTTTCTTTCTCGTGGGAAGTTTCTCACGGATAATCTCAGGATGAGACTTTCTGTCTCCTGCTCCATCTCTTCCATGTTTAATTCTCTTCTCCAAAGTGTCATTTTCCCTTGAAGGAAACTCAGAGTGAGATTAGAGAGAAGCATGTGAGAAATCCACGTGGGTTTGGCTCCCCAGAAGTGCAGCTGAGCTTCCTTGAACCTGCCTTTTTGTCCCGGGGATCTGGAAAGGTGAGGAGTTTCCTGTGCTGACAGCGAGGCAGATGGATCAAAGAGGTTCCATTGCTGGATAATGCTCGAAGCAAAGAGGCAGGTGAAATTACATTCCCAGGAATCACAGAGTCCCAGAATGGTTTGGGTTGGAAGGGACTTTAAACATCATCCAGTTCCACCCCCTGCCATGGGCAGGGACACCTTCCACTAGACCAGGTTGCTCCAGGCCCCGTCCAACCTGGCCTTGGACACTTGCAGGGATGAGGTAGCCACAGCTTCCCTGGGCAACCTGAGCCATTTAGAAAGAGATATGCATGTATTTTTTGTTGTTTTCTGGTTTATTATTTATTTAGATGCTTTTTTTTCTACGGAAACTCAAGGGAATTTTGCTTATCCACTCCCAGCGTGCAAGGAAACTGTGGAAGGAAAGATTTCCCACAGTTGTATGAAATCTGAAGTGAGAAATGGTCCAAGCTGACTCCTTTCATTCCATTATCTTTAATTTCACAAAAAGCTCTGGCACCATGCAAGACACTCATCTGTTAGAGATGTCACTGATGAAACCAGCGAGGAGATAGAGGAGGATAATGGTTGAAAAGGAGGTGGTGAAACTGGAGTGTCTCCCTTTGGAGCTTCTCTATCCTGCACAGGCTCATCTGTTGGAGACATCTCTGCTGGAGACATCTGTGCCATCAAGGGTTTGTTCCTGGCCTTGAACTCTCCATATTCTCATTAAAGAAATACCCGTGGATATTTATCCATGGAAGTTTATAATTTTCCAAACTCTAATGTCCTGCTCTGAGGCAAGAGGGCTTGGAACGAGATCCCTTCCAACCCAAACCGTTCTGGGATTCTGTGGAAACCCGAGAAAATGTTGTTTTCTGTCTCTTACGGATGTAGTTTGGTGGGTTTTCTTTTTCTTCAAGTTGAGACATTTTTTAATGCTTTAAATCTAAGATGGAGACAGTAGGATAAGTGGTCTGCTCTTCAAGTTTTGGCTTTCTTATCATCGTGAGTAAAATTTACATGTAGGTTCCTAATAAATGCTAAGGAGATCTTTTCAGGGAGTGAGTTAGGCTCAAAAAAGCTGGATATAGAAATCCAGAGTCTGTGCGCCCTTATTATGTCTCCAGGTCTCGGTAGTAATCAGGGAAAAGTTTCCTTGCAATGAATGAGTGAGTGACATTTAAAGCTCCATCTGTTGCCTCCGGTGCGGTGCCTCACGACGTGTTTCCATGGCTTGATGGGATGATTAATTTTGGTTCCCATTCATAGAGCATGAAATATTCTCTGAGCAGGGAATGACTCCAGCCCTTGCTGAACTGCAGCGTGGGTGGAGCTCGTAGGAAACCTTCAGCTGCTGTTTACTCCCAGCTTGTGCTCCCAGACGGGATCCAGGCTGCCTTTGCACTCACCCACGCGGGCTATCCAAAAATTCCCGGTGACTGCAGGGTGCTGACCTGCCTTTGGGTCTAGCTGGGCTGTGATGCTTAAGCTTGTTGGGTAATTCTAGCTCAAAATACCCTCCCTGGCATCCTGGTCCTTGGAAACAGGATAACAGAGGTAAGAATTTAGTAAAACAGAAGGAACTGTTTCCATGTGCTGTCCCTCTCGGCAGGGGTTTGGAACTGGGTGATCTTTAAGGTTTCTTCCAACCCAAACTATTCCATAATTCTGTGATAGTCCTTTAGTTTGCCCTGGTGTGCTGCAGATCCACGGAGGAGCAGGGCAGGACTGTGCCTTCCTCCTGCCCCCGTGTGATGCTCGGGATGCACCCCAGAGGATGTTGATGTTCCGGGAGCTGCCCTGCCCTGACCTGCTCCCACCACCGGCTCTTGGACAAGTCTTGGAGCCCTCCAGTCCAGCCTAGTGCAATCTTATCCAGAGAATAAGTTGACTAAAGATGGTAATGTGGTTTTTTTCCCCCTTCACCTAATAGTTCCTCCTTATATTTGGGCCATCCACCATGCTGGAGATGAAACCAACTCCGAGGGTGCTGTGCCACGGCGTCGTTCCGCTTTCCCACGAAATCCATTGCTTTTATCCTGGCACTGCAGTCAGATACTGCAGTAGCTCGTTGCTATTTATAGCTCTGATCTCACCGTCTCTCAGTGTTTCGGGGTGTTTTGACAATTTCGGAAGCGGGAGCCCCGCTGGAAAAGGATCCCTGGGCCACCGTGCCGGGTGGCGGAGGGGATCCCGGCATTCCAGCCACGCCCGGGGGGGATTGATTTAATTCATAATAATCTGGTGGTGCTCAACTGACACAAATCTTCCTTCCAGAATAAACCACCTCAAATGCTCCCTTGGCTGCTGCGCTCGGAGCGAGCAGTAGCTGCTTGCCTCCCTTTCCAGGCTGATTCCGAGGAAAATTAGGGTGATGGGTTATAGGAACGGTGTTCCGTGGATTCGAAGCCGGCCTGCGCCGTGCTCCCAGCGTGCCAAAGCCATTCCTGCTGGGAGCAACTTGGTGTTTAAATGCTTTTCAAAATACAGGGAATTTTTTAAAAATCCAAACCTGCTGCCAGACATCAAAGACAGCCCTCAGGAATAAAGTCAGGGAATAAACACGTGATTTTTTGCTTCTCCCCCGGGATGAAAGAGCTGTAAATAATGCTTAGAGGGGGAGATCCCTCTAAGCACACGCTTCCTCAGCATCCTGCTGGGTGGTTCGGCGGGGCGGGATGGGGATGACTCCGATGGCAGCCGCTGGGAGTTTGGGATACTGAGCACATCCTCTGGCTTTGTACTTGTTTTTTGTCAGTGCTCAGAGTCTGACGTGCTGCTCTTGGCAGGGTCTGGCCAGAGGGCACGGCTGGCACACCAGTAATTAAAAAGCAAACTCATTAGCTGGGAATAAAGCCCCAGACCGGAAAGGATGGGAGAGGCAGAGAAGCTGAGTCCATGGGTTCTGGAAAGCCCTGGCCGGGAAGGGTCAGCCACAGCTTCTCCTCCCTGGTGGGCTGCAATTTGGGAAGGCACCAGGCACTGGAGAGTTACTGGAGGAGCTGGAATGCTCTGTTGTTGGGATTTTGGGAGCTCTGTCCCCCAGGCCTGCTCTGTCATGGACACATGGGGTGTGTCCTGGTGTGTCTGTACTTTATATCCTTTTGGGGCTGCAGGGAGGAGCTGGTTTCTTCTTCCAACCTCGACCAGACTCTCATCCCCAGGGTTTTGAAGCAGATTTGGGGAGGTTGATGTGATTTTTTTTCCCTTCTCCAAAGGGAATTGCGGAAGAACAAGGATCTGGGAAAGAGCTGTGTGTGTTCAGTGGGACTTGCTCTGTGCCGGAGGGAGGGAGAGCTCGGGGAAAGCATTTCCTGCACTTTCCCTTTGAAGGTGATGTTGGATTTCAAATGTGAGAGGCAATTTTCTGTGCTGCTTAAATTTAAATTAAAAAAAAAAAAAAGAAGGAGGAGAAAAAAAAAAATGGAAAAAACAGTACTTCTAGGTACAGCATTTGATTTAAAAAAAAAAATCCAGTTTCATGTCTAATGGAAGGTGTCCCTGCCCATGGCAGGGGGTTGGAATGTGATGGTCTTTAAGGTCCCTTCCAACAAAACCCTTCTGTGGTTCTATGTTTCTGTGAATATTTTTTAAATTAACCTTAAGTAAAGGTTATGCTGAAATAAGATTTGAATTTAAGTATTCGTTTGGTGTATGTCTCATACTGAATTTTTGGTTTAACATTTTGGTGTGTTTTCAAGGCTCAGTTCTGTATTTTCATCTTTTAAAGACCAGCATGAAAATGCTGTATCAGAGAAGGGGAAGAAAATTCAAATATTACTGTTAGTTTTATTGAAATGTGTATTCACAGGTTCAGTGTCTCCTTCCCCATATTCCTTCCAAAACGCTCAGGACTTATGGAGGAGTTATTTTCTATTTTGAAGCGTGGAAGAATCTCAACATATGACTTCCCTGATAATGTCTTTATCTACAGTCTTTATGTGAAATGCTTTTAATTTTTCCAATGGAGACAGGCAGGGAGAGCTGGGGGTGTCTCTTGGGGAAGAGGAGCATCCAGGCAGACCTTAGAGCCCCTTCCAGGGCCCAAAGGGGTTCCAAGAGAGCTGGAGAGGGACTTTGGACAAAGCCCTAGAGTGACAGGAAAAGGGGGAATGGCTTCCCACTGCCACAGGGCAGGGTTAGATGGGATATTGGGAAGAAATTGTTGCCTGTGAGGGTGGTGAGGCCCTGGCACAGGTTCCCCAGAGAAGCTGTGGCTGCCCCATCCCTGCAAGCGTCCAAGGCCAGATTGGACGGGGCTTGGAGCAACCTGGGATAGTGGAAGGTGGAACTGGATCATCTTTAAGGTCCCTTCCAACTCCAACCATCCTTTGATTCCATGATTAAATACTTTTTGTATGATGTGCACTTTGTTTCCAGGTTAGAGATTGTCACTTTATTTCCCTGTATTTTGGATTATTCCACTCAGTGTGTTACGGACAAGCTGCGAGATGTCAAATTTCCAATCTCCATCAGCAATCAATGGGGACTAAAGTGCTTTAGGTCTTAATTAAAGTACAGCACACAAGCAGTCTTTGATGTGTAGCCATGTTTTATTTATTTGGAAAGGGGAACACCAGCAGAGTGGTTCTAACTTAGTATAAAAATCATCATAATATGACCGTGGAATCAAAATCAGGGTAACTTGACCATAGGGAAAAAAATTTCCCTATATGCCTACGGTAAAAATAAAATAAAATTAAGAAATTATTTTTTTTTCTGTTCCTACAGGGAAGAAAAAAGCGGGGAGAGACCGTGAGATAGTTTATTATTCATAATCAGGATCTTGTCTCCCAATTCCTGGGGTTGGCATTTCTCATCCCAGCCCTCAATGTCGTCTTTGTGCCTTCGCTGACGTCATGAAGCCGATTGTGTTCGTGTGTTCTCAAGGCAGAACCTAGAAAAGCAATTTTCGAGTCTCCCATCAAATATTCCCTGGAACACAGGCTTTTTTTTGTTGTGGGGATGTGTTCATTCAGCAGAGAGGGCTGGATTGTGCTCGGGAGGGCTCTGTGGGTCAGGAGCTCCCGCCGCTGCTCCGGGGAGCTCCCGGCGTGGCAAAGAGGAGCTTTTTTTGAGCCTGAAATAGTCAAGAGTCAGGGATGACGCAGCCTCTGCCGAAGCTCTGAATGGGAATTGTGGTCCCCATCCCTGCAGCTGCACCCCTTGCCCGTGGTTTGGGGGGAATGAGTCCCTTTGGGTGGGAAATGGGAGCTTTGTCAAGTTTTCTCGGGACTGTTACCCGGCAGGGAGCAACTTAAGGCTCTTTTTAGGGAGTAAAGCAGGAGGAATTGATCACAAGGCACAGTCACAAGTGGCAGGGTGTTCCTTCTGCCTGAAATTGGATTGATTTTTATCTGCGTGGGAGGGTTGTGGGTGTTCAGCCTGGAGAAGAGAAGGATCAAGGGAGAACTTAGAGCCCCTTCCAGTGCCTAAAGGGGCTCCAAGAGAGCTGGAGAGGGACTTGGGACAAGGGACAGGACAAGGGGAACACATGGGATGACAGAATGGTTTGGTTTGGTTTGGTTTGGTTTGGTTTGGTTTGGTTTGGTTTGGTTTGGTTTGGTTTGGAAGGGACCTTAAAGCTCATCCTGTTCCACCCCCTGCCATGGGCAGGGACACCTCCCACTAGACCAGGTTGCTCCAAGCCCCATCCAACCTGGCCTGGAACACTTGGAGGGATGGGGCAGCCACAGCTTGTCTGGGCAACCTGTGCCAGGGCCTCACCACCCTCACAGGGAAGAATTTCTTCCCAATATCCCATCTAACCCTGCCCTGTGGCAGTGGGAAGCCATTCCCCCTTTTTCTGTCACTCCAGGGCTTTGTCCAAAATCCCTCTCCAGCTCTCTTGGAACCCCTCTGGGCTCTTGAAGGGACTCTAAGGTCACCACAGCGACCTCAAACACACTGTTTAGGTGAGTTTGAGTGGTTATCTCTAGGTGAGAGGGTGCTGCTCTCCCCAGAATCCCTGGCTGTGGCTTGGCAATCTATGGCAGGAATCCTCGCTCTGGTTCTGCGTGGGAGAGGGGGGAGCGGAGAAAAGGCCACAGGAAGGAAGACAATAGGGAAGTGGAGGGAAGAGCTTGTGGGTTGAAAAATAGCAACACTTCCAGTAATGTGACCTTTTGCTGAAAATGTTTCCATCAAAAAAAGAAAGTCTCCTCCTCCTCCCTGGCCAAGCCGGGTGCAGGGAGGGGTGAACGCTGCTCTGGCAGAAGGACTGTGCTCCTGAAGCCCTGCTCCGTGAGAATATTTGGGAAAAATCCCTGTTAAAACACTTTCCCTGGGTTTGAGAAGATTAATGACCTGACAGGGGCTATGAAGATAAAAACCACCTTTATTTTGCAGTTTTGATGAAGCTTGGTGTTTTTGAAGGATTAGCCTTTGTTATCCTGTAGCTGGTGTTCATTCAAAGCTCTCAGCAGAGTTATTGAGGGATTGCCCCAGAGAGAGAGAGACAGCAAATATTGCAAATACAGAATACCTGTGAAAGGCAGAACTGTCATTCAGGTGGAATTTAGAAATTTTTTAGTCATTCATGGGATGACTTCTTTTTTTTATTTTAGCAGAAACAGGCTGAATTCAGTTATTGAAACAGGGTTCTGGCTTCCCACTGCCAGAGGGGCAGGGTTAGATGGGATATTGGGAAGAAATTCTTCCCTGAAGGGTGGTGAGGCCCTGGCACAGGTTGCCCAGGGAAGCTGTGGTTGCCCCATCCCTGGAAATGTTCAAGGGGCCAGGTTGGATGGGGCTTGGAGCACCCTGGTCAAGTGGAAAGTGTCCCTGCCCATGGTGGGGGGTGGAATGAGATGATCCTTGGGATCCCTTCCAACCCAAACCAGTCTGGGATTTGTGATACAGCACAGAGTGGTTTGCTGCGTAAGTTTCTAAAAGTGAGAGCTTCATGTTCCTGACCATGGCGGTCCATCAGTTCATCCATCACAAGTCAGGATTAATCCTTTCTGTGAAGTCTTAGATTGATGTTTATCCTTCTTATTTCCAGTGATGCTGGGTGAGTGGGATGGAGGTGTGTGTTTTGAAGGCACAGATGGTGTCAGGATGGGTCACGCATGATGCAGTGAAGCTCTTTGCTTGTAGCAAACACATGGGTTCGTAGGAGGTGGTGCCTGGAGGAGAACTTGTTGATCCCTGGATTCCTGTAGTAATTTGTTTCCAGTAAGAAAACGGTGTGGGCTTAACGGCGCCGCTCTTAATCCGTGGTTCCTCGAGGTCTTTGCTGGACGCAGGATGAGGATAAGGAATACGCTCATCCCTCCTCTTGCCTTCTCGCCCCGCAGTTGATGTGACCACAGCACTGCCCTTGCAAGTTGCACCGACCTCAGTCCCGATGGACCTGCGCCTGGACCACCAGTTTTCCATGCCGGTGACGGAGCCGACGCTGCGGGAGCAGCAGCTGCAGCAGGAGCTGCTGGCGCTGAAGCAGAAGCAGCAGATCCAGAGGCAGATCCTGATCGCGGAGTTCCAGCGGCAGCACGAGCAGCTCTCCCGGCAGCACGAGGCACAGCTGCACGAGCACATCAAGGTAAGGGACGGTGGCTGGCGAGGGATGAGGGGATCGTGGATTTGTTAAGGTTGGAAAAGCCCTCCGAGATCGTGGAGTCTGACTCAGTCAGCCCAGCACCATGGTCACCACTAACCCGTGTCCCCAAGTGCTGCATCCCACACGCCTTCTGGACAATTGTAGGCGTGGTGAGTCCACCACTGCCCTGGGAAACCTGTTCCAATGCCTGACCAACATTTCAGGGAAGGTATTTTCCCTAATCTCCAATCTCAGGTTTCCCTGGCACAGTTTGAGGCCGTCTCCTCTTATCCTGTCCGTGAGAGCAGAGCCGGAATCCCCCCCTGGCTGCACCCTCCTGTCAGGGAGTTGTGCGGAGCCAGAAGGTCCCCCCTGAGCCTCCTTTTCTCCAGGCTGAGCCCCCCCAGCTCCCTGAGCTGCTCCTGGTGCTCCAGCCCCTTCCCCATCTCTGTTCCCTTCCCTGGACACAAAAAACGCACCAGCTGCGAAGTTCCAGTAGAATTTAACCCAGCAGGAGTTACCTGTTCCTGTTGTCGCACATTTGGGAGTGGAGTGGCACAGAAACTTCTCGTTGGACATTTGCCACGAGCACGAGCTGCACACCGAGCGTCTGGACCGTGGTGTGCCTGCAGGAATAGGGAATGCAGAGGCAGTGCCTGCGGGTGGGTCTGTCCGTGTTCAGGTTTTTCAGAGTTAGGCACCAACCAGGTGGTTTGCCCTGCATGGGACAGGGAGGAAACAACAGCCAGGGTCAGTAGGAAGTCCAGTTTGGAAGATGGCAGTTGCAGAGTGAAAACATTAGACATTATATAAATATTTCCCAGTGCTGGACTATTGCTATGGCAACGTAAGCTTTCCGAATTGCTAATAGGCTCCTTTTTCAAAGGGGGATTAGTGCTGCACATGGTAAATAGCCTTAATGTAATATTAAAAAGCAACCTCAATTCAACCTTATATAACTTTCATTTTAATACAAAATGCATGTCAGAGTGGGGAAGATGGGATTAAAAGTTAATGGGGTGTTATTTACAGACTTTTTAGTACAGAGAGGAGCTGGGGTTGGTAAGAACTGCTCCTGTTTGAGGTTGGATTAACAGCAAACGCCCCTGTCCTTACTGAGTCCTCTGTGTTCTCGCCAGGGCGGGGGTGAAGAGGTGCTTGTGTGTAAATATATTTATATATGCACTCGTGGGTGCATAATATGTGTATCTCCGGGTGCATGTGTGGAATGTTTATGTATCCCCACGTTTCTGTATTTACACATTTGTCCAAGCACCACTGAAGCATCTGCAGATCACATCGTACACTTGGGGGAAAGGATGGGGGATTTCTGTGACACATATTTCCATTATTTCCTGGTTATTGCCTGTGCCTTTAGTTATTTGTGTGTTAAAAATCAGAAAGGCTCGTTCCCATTTAATGGCCAAGCTCGAAGCACTGGTGATAGGAACGTATTTGCTCTCATTTATGTTCAAGCTCTGAGTGACTCTGCTCAAAATCTGTGTTAGAAGGAAGCTGAGCTCTGATTTGGAGAAGCCACTGTATATCCAACCCATTAGGTAATTAAGTTCTTCATCTCATGCGTAAGCTTGGCTAAATGAGAACCTTAAAATAGGGATGGTATAATCCTGTCCAGAAGGGTGACCTGCAAGGTGATCTCTGATAGTAGTAAGTGTGTCAGTGGGACCAGAATTGCTTTAAAAATCAAACAGCACCTTATTGAAATAAACCCTGTGCCACCTCACAAAGAAAATAACCCCCAAACCCTACCCCCAGCATGTTATTGTAGTGCATTTTCTTTGGGAAAACATCCTTCTTGTCTTTGTGTTCAGAAGTCAGCCCACATTTAGAACTGGTAACTGTGTTAAGTCCAGTGGCTGTAAGTGCAGGGAAGTGATTATTTTGTCCAGAGAATTAAAATGTATAACTTTATGTTTGGACTTTGAGCTGCCCACCTCCTTTATGGCTCATGAAGAAAGCAGGGCAGGGATATTAAAGCAAATAAAACTCATTTATCTTCTGCAAGTGAGCACTAGGGCTTGAGCTGTGCAATTTGGGATAGAAATAGTCCTGAATGGAGATGCAGAGCTCTTTTTGGAGAAATACAGGTGGGGCTTTTTTAAGTCAGCTGCTCAGGGTATGTAGTAAACATCCCATGTGCACACAGGCATGGGCACCCCCATGGCAGGGGTTGGGAACGAGATGAGCTTTAAGGTCTCTCCCAATCCAAACCATTTTGTGATTCTCTGATAATATCAAATCCACAATTGCTTTGGAAACTACTTCTGTGAAAGGGGAAGGATTTCTGCATTTTATTCTGTTCTGGATATCTGGTACTGTCAAGAATTGGTTCATTTGGCTTTTTTCATTACGGCCTGGCAGCCACCATTTTAATCAACGAGTGAAAAGCATTTATTTTATAGAATCCCCAAATGCTTTGGGTTGGAAGAGACCCTAAGGATCATCTAATTCCAGCTCCCTGTCATGGGCAGGAACACCTTCCACTAGACCAGGCTGCTCCAAGTCCTGTCCAACCCAGCCTTGAACATTTCCAGGGATGATGGGGCAGCCACAGCTTCTCTGGGCAACCTGTGCCAGGGCCTCCCCACCCTCACAGGGAAGAATTTCGTCTTAATATCCCATCTAACCCTGCCCTCTGGCAGTGGGAAGCCATTCCCTCTTTTCCTGTCACTCAAGGCCTTGTCCAAAATCCCTCTCCAGCTCTCTTGGACCCCCTTTAGGCACTGGAAAGGGCTCTGAGATCTCCCTAGAGCCTTCTCCAGGTGAACACCCCCAGCTCTCCCAGCCTGTGAAACTTTCAAACAGCTCTTGTTTCCAGTGTTGATCCCTTTGTTAGTACAGGAGGTATCGTGGTTTGGGTTTATTTTACTTCTTCTATTGCCGTGGTGTTGGTGGGAACAGAGGAACTGGTCTGACTTGATAGGAACTGAGAAGGGGGAAAGATCCCTCCATCCCACCCCGCAAACAAAGCGTGAGTGTAAGAAACATCTAAGTGAGTGAAATTTGGCTTGGAAAATGCTGGCATGAATTGCCTGTTTTTCTGTCCCAGTAGATAACTTTTTCCTATTGAAAGCTGAAGTTTTGGCATTTTCCAGAGCTTGGAATTGATTCCATCAGCTCAGTTTTAATCATCTGACCTAGTGCAGGAGGAGAAGGCGATGACTGCCTGAGCATGTGATCCTTCCCCTGGTGTGTCCCAGTCCTTGCTTTTATAGGCATTGCATTTTGGCCTTCCCATAAATGTGCCGAATTCCCCAAGATGGTGCAATTTGGAGAGAGCCAGGCTATGAGTGAAAAAATATTTGTGGAAGAGCTCTCTAATGGACGCAGAGCTCTGTACTGGGAGGGAGTGGGAGAGGAACAGGAAAACACAGGCATGGAGAGACAGGACGAGGGAAAATGGCTTTTAACTGAAAAAAAACATTTAGATTGGATACTAGGAAGAAAATCTTTGCTGTGAAAAGGGATGGGGCTTGGAGCCACCTGGTCTAGGGGGAGGCGTCCCTGCCCGTGGCAGAGGCTTGGAATGGGATGATCTTTCAGGTCCCTTCCAACCCAAACCATTCTGTGGTGATTCTGTGAAAACTCTGACATGTTTAGGGAAAATAAGCCGAGCCTTTTGAAGGCTTCACACCATACGGAGCAGGGCAAGCTGTCTTTCACAACCACAGAGCAGCTCTGCAGATTGCCCAGCCTCGGCATCGGAAAGCGCCGTGGGAGACGCCGCCGGAGCCGGGGAGCGCCGGAGGCACAGGGAGTGATTCCTCCCTCCTGTAGCCACTCACCTTCAGCCAGACGGATTTTCCACTCCGCTGCGCCTCGCCAGATGTGTGACAGTATTTATGGCCTTCAGATCTGCCTTCCTAAACAATCCAAGGGTGGAATAAGGAGCCTGGCTCCCGGGCCGCTGCCGGTGAGATGGTGGAAAGCCTCTCCGCAGGTCCCACTGTGAGCTTTGCCTGACCTTTGGTTGCGGAGGAATCGGCAGGGAATGTTTTCCTTTGTGAGTCACTCGTTCCCAGCCGAGATCAGCTGGAAGTTACCAAAAGCTTTTCCGTTCGCCTTCTGGTCAAGGGCTGGAGCGAGGTGATGGAAGAGGGGCAGGATCGGCGCTTTGGCAGGGCCGGAGGCACCTCGGGCGGTGTGAGCTCAGTGGAGAAGGGAAGGACGTCGTGGGGAATGTGCTTCATCTCCTCTGTCCGAGCTTGGAGCAGGGCTCTTCCCAGCTCTGGCTGTTTTATAGCCACAGCCGGAAACGTCTTCGGGATGCTGACGCACTTCGGCGGGAGCGGTGTCCTGGTGGCGATGGGATAACAGCAGAGGGAAGCAGCTGAGCCTCCCAGCTCCTCGTGGGCCTGAAATCCTCACCCAGGGGCGTGAAATCCTATTCCCAGTTTTCCCATCGTCTGAGAAAGGACTCTGTGCATCAGCAGAGGGAGTGCTGGGCTGTGCATCCAGCAGGGATGGGCAGGGAAGTCATGGGCTTGCATGGAAGCAGCAACAGGGAAAGGAGCTTTGTATGGATGTTTGCTGTGGAGTGATCCTGAAATTGTTTTCTTTCCATTAAGACAGCGAATTCCTACATTGGGTGAGGGATGGTAACATCTGAGGGATCAGCCTCTGGTTCAGAGACACGAGGTGAAACTCTCTGGCCGTTCCTTGGGTTTCAGAGAGTAAAAATCTTCCAGGGAATCTTCCAGACAGATTTTGCTATGCTGTAAAGAAATGCAATTTTTTCCCCAAGATGTCTAGACTTGATAGTTGTCATGTTGATGCTGAAGGGAGAAACTGCTCTTTGCTTTCATGTGGAGCCACCTGCCCGTGGAATGGCAGGTTTGCCTGCAGGATATCCCTGGAGCAGTTCAAGGCCAGGCTGGATGGGGCTTGGAGCAGCCTGTTCTAGTGGAAGGTGTCCCTGCCCATAGCAGGAGATGAGTGGAACAAGATGAGCTTTAAGGTCCCTCCCAACCCAACCCATTCCATGACTCTGTGGCAGCTCATCAGATCACAGCATCTTTTGCAGGGCTGCTCTCAGCGTAGCCCTGACACTGCCTAGAGCTCCTCTCTGGTGGCCTCTCCGTGTTGATTCCATGTTGATTCCTACTCAGCAGGAAAAACTGGGCATGTTTAGTTCTGCTGCTGGGGTCGGTGTCACTTGCTGCTCCCGTGTGGCACCTTCCCCGTGTCCCCAGGCCGGGGGCGCTACCGGCAGCCCCACGGTTCCTGCAAAGCGTCCGCTTCCCTTAGACTCTGGAAGGGCAGACTTCCATCTCACCCCCCGATATCCCAGCTCCCGTTCCTGAGCGGGTCTGCTCCGTCCTCTCTTCCTGCAGCAGCCAGTGTGGAGGGACTCCCTCTGCTCCTTTTTGTGCCGCTCTTCCGCAGAGCGCCTGTTCCTCACAGCCTGCGTCCTTTTCAAGAGGAACTTGAAAAGCCCGGAGATACCAGGTGTCCGCCTCTGTCTGGATTCTGGGATGATAGGATTATTCATCTTAGGAAGCTGCAGCTGGGTACAGTCGGTGGTAAAAGACCAGACTGAACATTTTGTGCCTCGTTACTACTCGAACGCCTTTGGAACTCTCGCTATTTCCAGACAGCTTCCTGTTCTTTCTCAGTGACCTTGCCTCGCTTCTCTGGCACACGGAGCCCACTCCAAAACTTCGACCTTAGATCCTGCAAAACTTAACTTCTGATGGAAGTAACCCTGGGGAAAACTTTTGGAAGATCAGAGCGTTTGCTGTCTTTGAAAGGGGTGGGTGGTGACTTTTCCTCAGCCTCAAAGTCAGGATTTTTTCCTAGAGCGATGAGGACAAACCTGCACATGGAGGAGGGGGTTTTGTCAACAAATCCATGGAGCAGCTTGAACACCTTTTACCCCCTCTCTTGATTGACGGAATCCTGCAGCAGACTGGGATAATTCAGGCGTCTTCCTACCATCCAGCCGCTGTTGGTGGTGTCTGGAGTGAAGCTGGAATGCTCAGCCAGGGAAGTTTGTCTGCACTGGTCCTTAAAACCTACTGGAAATTGGTAAAAGAAATGTTTCCTTTTGGTTTCTTCTGAGATGGGCCACGGTTGGTTGGCTGGCTGGAAGGAGCAGAATGAGAACTCCAGATTTTTTCTGTGTGGGACACAGTGATTATTTTTTTGTCTATTCAATTTGGAATTTCAAAGTAAACGACGGCAGAAGGGATATTTTGCAGCTCCCACACCTGAATATTCAACTCCAGTTTTATCTTATTTTTGAACTTAAGAAATAATTGGAAGTACTCAAAGAGAACACAGAGTATCAGGGCAGGAATGAAGAAATACTCACCTGGATCCTGCTATTTTGCCAGGAATATTGACGTGTTAATATACGCCATTACTGATCCATTTGTGTCCAGAAATTCCTGTAATATCCAAAATACCCCTAAACACTTTACAGAGGACAGAGCTGCTTCTCAGAGGGCCGAGGTCTCATCTCTTATTTAGCATTAAACAATTGGGGCTCGTCCTTTACAGGAATTTATGGGGTTCTTTGGTTTACAGGGATTGATTTAAATGAAATTCTTTTAACTTACTGCCATCGATGGTGGGATGGGCATTCCCTGCTCCTGATTTCCTCTCCTTTAATAGTAACTATGTAAAGCTCAGCAGATGCAAACACAAAGTAGTTTTCCTCACCTTTAAAGGGGAAAATGGGAGAAGGAACTGAAATGTGCTGGATACTACAAACAGAGCTTGCTGCTTTCTGGAAAGGCTGTTGGATGCTCTGCTTCTGGAGAAAGGGAAAAGTTAGGCTGGAGTGGGAGTCAGGGAGCAAAAGGCTCATACAAAAGCATTCCCAGTGCTGAACTTTTGCAGGTGTTCAAGGCTCAGAGGGCTTCCAGCCTTTTAGGCGAGGTAATGGCATGGGAAGGAGACTGGGATACAAAATTCCATATCCGTATATAAGCTGCCAGAGTAATAACGAAGGATCTTATCACCCGGAGCTGGCGAGGAGGGAATATCGCTGTCATTCCCATTCCTGGAGACGTTTTTCCCTCATAAACCTGACCACCAGACGTTCTCAGTAGGATGTGTCTGAGCAAGATCAGTCTCTTGCCCAGGGAGCTGTTGGCTGGGAGGGATCGTTTCCCTGCGGAGCTGCCCACGGGAACTTCTGGCACGGGATTGCCGGCTGTCAGCTCCTTGATGGCGGGAAGCTGGAATATACGTTCAGCTGCTGATGTGTCCCAGAAAAGAGGCGATAGGAGCTCGTTCTTCCAGGACTTTGTGTCTTGGCTTCTGTTGGGAACCACAACCTTTCCCCCCTCCCCGTCTCCCAGTGCAGCTGATTATCCGGTGCTCCAGGAGATATCCCAAACACGCTTGTGACGGAGCCGAGGGAGCGGATCCTGAAATTGGAGCCACAGCCTGAGACTTCAGTAAACAGGATGGGGGGAACATGAAGCAGAGAGTTTGGCCAGTGTTGGGATCGCTCTGAAATAACCCAACAGAGCAGTTCTCCCAGAAATCCATCTCCCAGAAATCCTGACATCTGTGCTTTGCTTCCACCCCATGATTTTTTTGGGGGTGATTTGATGTGTATGTTCTTGGTGAGTTTTTCTTCATCCTCACCTACAACTTTATTTTTGCAGAACCTCAAGGTCATTTTGAATACCTGATTTAACCCCCCAAAACTGTAGGATTTTGCCAAAACAGGTGGCAGATAAAAAAACCCTTAAAACCAAAAGCAGAGCCTGGCTGCCTGCTGGGGGGGAGGAGAGTCACTCAGAGCTTCTGGAAGTGTTTGCTGGGTCATTCCTTAACTCTTCCTTGCCTCTGTGAGCTGTCTGGGCACAGATGATTTTACCCTCCCTTCCACTAATTGCAGCTATTCAAAATATCTCTTATAAACACCCAGGAGCCAGCCTGAGCTGGGGGGGCAGGAAGGATCTCTGTGCTTGGCTACTCATTTGGCACATGGAGGAGGGGTTATGGAAGTCCTGATGCAACATGTCTCCATGAAATACATCCTGGTTCTCTCTGGGAAATGGGATCTTGGTGTCAGCACTCCACGCTTCCTGGAATGGCACTGCCTGGCTGCTGGGCTGAGGCTGCTGGAAGATTTTGGAGCATTACCTTTCCACTTGTATTGCAATGAGTAAAGGGAGCCGTTTTAGCTCTACTTCCCTTAAAAAGAGATTTCTTTGTGCAGTGGAAGGTGACAGTGCCCTTACTGAAGGTGTCAATCCCCGTTCCAGGCAGACAGGCTGGGGCACTGAAGACAATTGGGGAATGTGATGGCAAAATCCTCTGGATCACTGAGTCCTCACGGCAGGCTGACAGTTGATAAATACCTGGAAATGCTCTGCATTCTCCTTATTACCTTTATTAATATTAATATATGCTAAAGGAGCACTAGCAACACTAACTACAGGTACAGTTGAACATTTGTGCAGTTTTCAGAAACAGTGGGAGCAGTGACATTAAACATATGCAGGAATCCCCATAGTTATGAATATTTACAAATATTGATTTTGGCAAGAGCACCTAATTCAGATGTTCTGAGCTCCCTAATGCAGCGTGTGTGCCTGTCACACGGTGCTCCTCAGACTCAGGGGTGAATTAGTCTCAGATCCAGGGATTTCCCTCAGTGAATCACTTGGGAAGGAAATTTAAGCATTGGTGAAATACAGTTGGGGAATAAACCTCCTGCTCCAGCTGTGTGTGATGAACACACGGGTTTGAATGACCAGTGCCTGTTCAAATTTGTCTCGATTGCTTGAAATGAATCAGAAACTGATGTTTTTCTGATGTTTTTTCTGACACCCCAACAATCCCACCCTGTGCCTGAGAGCGTTGTCCAAACGCTCCTGGAGCTCTGGCAGCCTTGGGACTGTGACCATTCCCTGGGGAGCCTGTTCAGTGCCTGACCACCCTCAGGGGGAAGAACCTTTTCGTGATATCCAACCCAAATTTATGCTTCCCCATAGCATTCCTGGTAAGTGTGGAGAAATATTCCTGCCCTGAGAAGACACCCGGATGGGTTTTCTTATTTTCCCAGGCTACAGCAGACACCAACAGTGATTTTTTTCCATTTTTAATGGATACAATCATGGCTTCGTTATTTTATTTTATTTTTTTTCCAACTTCAAAACGATTTGAAAAACTATATTAAGAATAGGCTTTGTGGAAACTGGGGTCAAAATGAACAGAAACAATACATCCCTAATGAAACTTCCCTAAACCATCCAGCTACAAATTGGGCTTTTCATTCCCATTTCACTCCAGATGTCAATGAAAGCACAGCTCCTTCTAAAGCAGCCTAATGTATGTAAACCATCGCAGGAAGCAGAGCCTGCAAAGCCTAGGAGACTGCAGATGGAGAGAAAAGGCTCCTGATTCCATAAAAATAACAAAACCTGTTTTACCATATTGTGCATTAAATATTGTTCATTTGCATACTTTCCATGGCGAGGTTCTAAAAGCCCACCATGTGGTGGACTTGTTGGAAGTCGGAAAAGATACTCTTTCCCCAAATGGAGATGTGTTAGTAGAAGCTGCTGCTTAATTAGAAAACAAAAATAACTAGTTTTCTCTATTTTTTCCCTCCTTTTCTAGGTTCTTTTGAGTGTGGATTTTTGGTTGTTTACATATAATTCAATAGAATTAGGAAGGGAAACATAGGTACAATCACTGCAAATAACTGGATTTCAGTGTTTTACAACAGTCTGCCTGCTTGGAACAGGCAGCAGCAGGGATTCCTCCGTGGAGAGTTTCCAGCAGATAGCCAGGCAGATTGTAAATACCTCTTAGATTGTTTTTTTGCATCTTTATATAGAATGGTGGAATTTTATTTGTATCTGTAGTGCATCCGTGGCCGAAGCGTTGGATGGTACAAGTGTACAGTGCCACAGATTAATCATAGGATCCTAGAATATCCATGGCTGGAAGGGACTCAAAAAGATCATCAATTCCAACTCCTGCCTCTGCACAGGCCACCCCAAGAATCACAATTAAAGGAATTAAAAGAACAATGTGCTTAAGGAGAAGGAAAAACCGGTGTCCGTGAAGTGGGAGTCTTGTGTGCAGGAGCTGGCAGGGTTTGGAGAAGGATGGATTGAGATGTTCTTGGAGAAAGCAGGTTCCCTGTCTTAATAGCCACAGCTTGGACCCTGCCCATAGCAGGGGCTTGGAACAGAATGACCTTTAATGTCCCTTCCAAGCCAAACCATTCCATAATTCTGTGATTCTGAAGCCTTTCCACCTACGGGATTTCGCGGGAGCGGTGGGTGGTATCCGAGCACAGGCCCCCATTAAGTCCGGCCTTGGAGAGGTCTCACCCCTCCCTCCCTGGGGCGGTCAGGGGTTTGGAGCTGGAGGCTGCCAGCTTCAAATCAATCTGTTGGTTTATAAGCTGCCAACATAAAGAGTGCGGGGTGGGAGCCAAGCTCCGGAGCGCTCCGGAGGGCTCCGGCATTCCGGGGGGTTTGCGGGAGGCAGCGGAGCAGCCCACGTGCTTGGCTCCGGCGTGTGTCTTGCTGGGGAGGGTGCAAATAAAACTGGGAGGTGGTAAATCTTGGTTTCAGTTTTTCTTTTTTAAGGAAAAGCAGTTTTTAGCCCCACGGAGATCCTTTCACACCTCTCCAAGCTGCCGAGATGTGTCGCTTGTCACCTGCTTTCCCGCAGCCTGGCTCGCTCCTGGCCGGCGCTCAGGACACGGCATGTTCCCTCACACCATCATGGGGCACCTTCAGCCCCTAAGGGAATCCCCTCTGGACCCTGAAAGGATGCTCTGGGCTGGGGGGATGAACCCCAGATTTCCCAGGAGGTTGGTGGGGATGCTGACACCTTCCAGGCGCTGGGATTTGGAGACCCAAGGGGGATCTTGCACTGGGGCAGGAGCCTTTGGTGCTGGATGGAAGCTTTGTAAATAATTACCTTAATTAGACATCGTGTCCCTTGGTTATTCCCATGAATGTGGGTGAGTCCAGAGGGCCAGGGTAAATCCTTCCTCGAGAAATTATTGGGGGAATTATTGTTTTACATATTGAAGCAATTCTTTTGTAATTAATCACAGAATCCCAGCATGATTTGAGTTAGAAGGGACATTAAATTCCATGTTATTCCACCCCCTGCCATGGGTAGGGACACCTTCCACTATCCCAAGTTGCTCCAAGCCCTGTCCAACCTGGTCTTGAACACTTCCAGGGATGGGGCAGCCACAATTTCTTCAGCTTCTCTGGGCAACGAGTAATAGTGAAGGAGCCCTAATGTGGTTTTATTTAAAACGGTGATGGAGATTAAACAAAGGCCCATCTTGTCCTTATTTCCCTTAATTAAGCACTGTTATTGTCACCTGATAGCAGCCTCTGGTTTGGCTCTGGGAAGGCTGATGGTGTTAATTTGCCCTTTTTCCCTTCTCCCTTCTCCGCAGCAGCAGCAGGAGATGCTGGCCATGAAGCATCAGCAGGAGCTGTTGGAGCACCAGAGGAAGTTGGAGCAGCACCGACAGGAGCAGGAGCTGGAGAAGCAACACCGAGAGCAGAAACTTCAGCAGCTGAAAAACAAAGAGAAAGGAAAAGAGAGTAAGTGGCCAAAGATCTCTTGTTTGGGTGGTGACAGGTAGAGGAGGTGGATGGAAGCCATGAAGGAGCTTCAGAAAGCTGGAGGAACCTTTGTGAGGGCACGGGGAGCTTGTGGGAAGTGACTGGAGGGATTGAGGGGAAGAGAGAAATGTATTTCTCTGCTTTATCTTCATTTTTGTCTTACTAAATGCCATTTTAGCGTTTTTCAAAGGGAAGCGTATCCTCTCTTCCCTTGATTTAACATTTTTTGAAGTATTTTTGGCAGCATTCCTAATGGAGGCAGAATATTAAGCCCATAAAATACACCAGATGCACGGCTGCGCTCCTTTTCTCTTTTTGCTGCTCTGAATTTCACTCTTTTTAAGACGTAGCCGAGTTCCCAGTTCTCCTCTTTGAAGTGTTTCCATTCAGCAGGAGCTTTTTTTCAGGAGGTTACAGCTTGTGGGTGCCTTTCCCCCACGTGTCATTATGCACTTGAGGAGATTCAGCGAGATCATTGTGGCCTCACAATGTCCCTTATCAGAGGCACTCGGGCTGCTTGTTCGGGTTTCTTTGACGAGTGAATGGGGGGAAAAAATACCTCGCTAAGTTGTGCCATCAACTCCTCAGGTCTTGGATTCACGGGAAATAAGGAGCTCATTGTGGGAGAAGCAGTGGAAGGGTATGGGCGGTGGGGTGCTGCTGTCTGGGAACCAGGAATAAGATAAAGCTCCAAGTTTTTAGTAGGGAAAGACAGGGGTCTAGGAGATTAAAACAGGATTATCTGAATGTTGAATCTCCCACTCCCTCCATGTGAATCTGGCAGCCGTGGAATCATTGAGGTTGGAAGAGATCTCC
The DNA here is from genome assembly GCA_013397565.1 of Ptilonorhynchus violaceus. NCBI lineage: Eukaryota > Metazoa > Chordata > Aves > Passeriformes > Ptilonorhynchidae > Ptilonorhynchus > Ptilonorhynchus violaceus. Next base: position 216,718 of record VZRJ01003987.1, on the reverse strand, counting down.
AAGACCATGGAGTCCAAGCTGTGCCCGATCCCCACCTTGTCACCCAGCCCAGAGCACCGAGTGCCACATCCAGGCCTTCCTTGGACACCTCCAGGGATGGGGACTCCACCCCTCCCTGGGCAGCTCTTTCCAATGGCTGACCACTCTAGAAGTGGAGAAATTTTTCCTAATATCCAACCTGGACCTCCCCTAGCACAACTTGAAGCCATTTCTTCTTGTCCCATCTGAAAACAGAGTTTGAGGGGACACACAGACCCACCCTGATATCTCCACCCACTTCAGAAAGTCCAGTGTGTTCACACGTTCCTGGTTTGGGTTTCATTCCTTTTAAATACAAGAAAGACCAAAGGTTCGGAATCTCTAAGCATTCCCAATTCTCCCTGCTGTTCCCGTCAGCTGTTGATGTTTAATCCATGTTCTGCTGGGCCTCTCTGCAAAACAGACACCTGGCCATCCTCATTAAAGTAATCTGAAAATAAACAAAAATGCCTGAATCTCTGTAAAATGGGATCTAAGCATCTTTTGGATGAAACACAGAGGTGTAGAGGAAAAAACCCAGATTTTGGGGATGTTAAGTTGAAGATCCTGTTCCCATGGCTACAGTTTTATTTTTAAATTACTTTTTAAATAAAAAGTACTGTGGTGTAGAATCATTATCGCACCTCAGCTCTTAAGGACACTTCAGTTATTTTTCTCACATCACAAAATTTGGCAAAGCGCAGCTAAAATTGTCCTGATCTGAAATATGAAGAGAGGGTGAGAGAGGTAGGGTTTGTTCTCCCTCCTTGTTAACACCTCTGCTCTGGAGATGGGCTGGGAGAGCTGGGGGAGTTCACCTGGAGAAGAAAAGGCTCCAGGGAGACCTCAGAGCCCCTTCCAGTGCCTACAGGGGCTCCAGGAGAGCTGGAGAGGGACTTGGGACAAGGGCATGGAGTGACAGGACAAGGGAGGATGGCTTCCCTCTGCCAGAGGGCAGGGTTAGATGGGATATTGGGAAGGAATTGTTCCCTGTGAGGGTGATGAGGCCCTGGCACAGGTTGCCCAGAGAAGCTGTGGTTGCCCATCATCCCTGGAAGTGTTCCAGGCCAGGTTGGATGGGACTTGGAACAACCTGGTCTAGTGGAAGGTCCTTCTCATGACAGGTAGTTGGAATTAGATGATCCTTAATGTCCATTCCAACCCAAACTGCTCTGTGGTTCTATGATAGCTTCCAGTAAAGGAGGAAGACCTTCTAGGGGAGCTTTATTAAATGTCACAGTCCAAAAATGTTGAGCTTCAAGGCTTCTAAATAACAGGTTTATCCAAAACTGACAGGACGCAGCCAGGTTTGATTGTTTTAAGGATGCTAATGGATTAAAGATGACACATTTTGTAGAGAGAAGGCCTTTAAGCTTGAATTTATCACCTCTTCTGCTCTTGCTGCTCAGGAATTCATCTCCAGCTCCTCGGTTGAACTTTCCACCAAACCTGCGCTCGTAGAACTGGTGAGAAATGCAGGGCTCCAAAAAAAGGAAATTTTCTCTCTCTCGAACACTCTTCTGGTGTTTGAACAGTTTTACACCTTCAGGCAGTGCCTTGTGGAAATGCTGCAGTTCCCTTCTCCTGGGGAGAGACCAGGAATTGTTTCCCCGGTGCGTCAAATGTCACCACGTCGCCGAGCAGCATCCGGGAGACGAGAACACGCCGGGGTGATCTTTTACATTTTATTCCCAGCAGAGCAGACAGAGCTTTCCTGGCCTTTTCATTTCCTCGTAGCCCAGATATTTTCCGTTGGAACTGCTGCTCCACGCCACGCTATGGATGAACCGTCGTTTTCCACAGGTTTCCGTTGCCAAGCTTTCGATGCATTGCTCCGTCAGGAACCCTGCCTGGGAGTCGGGGCTGTCAACCCAATGATCATTGGAATCCATCATGGCAGGAAAACACAGCCTGGTCTCTATTGTGCAGGAAATGGTGATTAGAAATCACACAGTTGGCATTTTAACTCTGCAGAGTTACTGACTTGCCTTTTTTTGAAATGTTGGGTTTTCTGTTTGAAGCAAGGGATTCGCACACTTGTGAATGAACTGAAATATTACGTAGGTCTTGGTGTACACAGAGACTTGGGAACAAAGAGGTCCCTGTTTACAAGAGTTTTCAAGACAAAATCTACACATGAGCCACTGGGCTCATTTCCCTTCTGCTTGTGGATGTGACATTTAACAACTTGAGTGTACACAAAACCCTTTTTCTTAAATAACTTTGGTTCTAAGAGGCCTGGGATGCCTCGGACAAGTGCTTTATTCTAAGTGTGCTTCTGTGCAAGTGTAACATCCTCTTCCAGTGAAATAAACCTGATTTCATCTGTGTCTTTTCAACCATAACTTGTGATTATATGCCAAGCTAAAGGGATAAAAAGGGAGAGCTCTTTACTGGAGGAACTTTGTTCTTCTCTCTTTGAAAGCAAAGATCTTCTTTTGGACTGGAAATGAAAGATTCGATTCGGAATCTTTTTAGAAATTTAAAATTCTTTCAAGTATGTGAATTTGTTAGATAACCTTTTGTAAATTTTTTTTCTTTTTTTTTTCACTGCAGGTGCAGTGGCAAGCACAGAAGTGAAGATGAAATTACAGGAATTTGTGTTGAATAAGAAGAAGGCTTTGGCCCACCGGAATCTCAACCACTGCATATCCAGTGACCCTCGCTTCTGGTACGGGTAAGTGGTGCTGGGCTTGTCTGCAGGTTCAGCCAGTGCCACCTTTGTTCCCAATTCCTGGAGGGAATAGACCTGATGTGTTTATGGGATGAGCCAGAGCAGTGATAGGAATGCTGTGCATTCCCAAAATGCATTTTCCAGAGGGTTTCATTGTGAGTGGTTTCCGTGTCTGCTGTGGTGGTCACAAGGTTCTGTGTGCAGAGGTCTTTGCTCTTATTGTGGAATAATCCACAATTATTAAAACTCACAAGCTCTACAGTCAAGATCAGCTTTTATAAGTCCTCCAGCTTTTCACCCAGGATTTGATCTGCCTGGTGTTATAAGACTTGAACTTTAGTAAAATGAGGAATAATTTTTTATGTTCAGGAGTTGGAATTCAGTGATCCTTGCGGGTCCCTTCCAGCTCAGGATATTCTGTGATTCAGTGAATTGCAGCTTGGAGTAGTTAAGATAACATTACATTTTAAAGCCTTTAACACTTCCTGCTCATCTTAATCTCTCCAAGTTGGAAGTTTTGTTTACTTGACCCTTTCTGGAAACATCCAGTGGGTCCAGTTTGCGCTTTTAATCACAACTGCCCCAACATCTCCATTTGCAACTGCTGGTGTCCAGTTTCAATTTCAGAAATTACCTTCTTCTTTGTATAAAAGTCAGAAAATCTGATATGACTTGAAAGCTTCTGCTACTATAACTTTGTGTCTGTCTATATTAAAGAAAAAACCAAAGTGCTTTGGATGTTGGCTTTAGTGACCTTAAAATTCATGAAATTTTGTGTTACAAAAGTCAAGGACATTTCATTTTGCCATGAAATTCGTGTTCAAGCTGAGGCACTGACAGTGTTTTAAGGCTTAAGAAATGAACGTGTATACAGGGAGGATGAGGTCATAGCCAGAAGATGTTTCCAAATTCCAGAAACTAAGCTGAAATGAAATTTGAAAGCTATCCCAGCTCTGAGCCAGGACAGAAATGCTGAAGTGGAGTTGGCAGAAGCATTCAAATGTTATTGCAGTCCAGTGAGATTGAGCAGTTTTAAAACATCTCTGAAAATCTAATCTGAGGCTTGGGGATTTTATTAAAGGTGGTTGAAGACTCTGAGCCTCCTTTGCTTTAAAAGTTGGTTAAAATACCTGTTAATGCAGAAGTGGTACAAGGTCAGTTTAGAATTCAGGTTGCCCAGAGAAGCTGTGGCTGCCCCATCCCTGGAAGTGTTCCAGGCCAGGTTGGATGGGGCTTGGAGCAGCCTGATCTAGTGGAAGGTGTCCCTGCCCATGGCAGGGGGTGGAATTGGATGGGCTTTAAGCTCCCTTCCCACCCAAACCATTCTGGGATTCTCCATGAAGCAGGGCCAGGGGTAATGCAGGTTGTGATTGGGGTTTCAGGATGTTCCCTCAGCTAATGCTGAGGACTTTGTGTTGTTTGGGTTTTTTGTGGAACTCATTAATCCAAACATCCCTTTCCTCTGATGCTCCAGGGATGCCAACAGGTAGAGACAACAGACAAACCATTGCACAATGTCCTTCCTTTTCCTTACGGATTTAAGGTCACGCCATCCCCTCATCCTCCATGTGTTTTGTGGTGGGGTGAGGATTGGTATTCTGGATTCCAGCCCAAGATGGACAAAGCCTTGGGGCCTCACAGATCTTTCTCAGGGCCTGTCTCAGTGCTGAGTTGTCCTGCTGAGCCCTCGAGGAGGGCAGATGGCAGCGGTGCAGGGTTTTGAAATTCACCCTTCAGTTGTTAAGGCAGAAGTTGAGGATTTTTCCTTTCCATTCTATTTTTAAAAAATAGCCTTTTCTTTCAAAAAGAGGAGCAACCTTTAAATTCCTTACATATTAGTATTTATTTATATGGCATCTCATAGGTTACCAGTTGAGTTCTAGAGATATTTCTGTCCCCACATAGTTGTGCTGTGATGCAGTTGGGTGGTGGTTGGGTTTAGCACACGCAAATGAGGCTTGCAGGAGATGCACTCGATGCTCCTACTGCGAGCAGGGAAGGCAATTAAGTGGGAACAGATGCTGGAAGAGCCTCTTGAAATGACACGCCTGCTTTTAAGCACTTCCTTTGCTCTTATTAAGGTTTGTGAATTCCTTTTTTTAAAAAATTGAAAGCGTTGCTTGGAAAAAAAAATCCTTCTCCTGAGGGTATTGAACACCGTGATGGGTCTGACGTCAGTGGCTGTGACATGAAAAATGTTCTGTTGACGCAGAATCACAGAGTTAGTAAAGTTGGAAAAGACCTCCAGGATGATGCCCCATCCCTGGAAGTGTTCAAGGCCAGGTTGGACAGGGCTCGGAGCAACCTGGTCTGGGGGAAGGGGACGGAACAAGATGGTCTTTAACATCCCTTCCAGCCCAAACCATTGTGGGATTTTATGACAGGCAATAGCAGAAGAGGTTCTTTGGAATTTCATTGTCAGACTGTCCCTCCCATGGATTCTGAATCCACTGGGCAGCCCAGCTCCCAGGAGCTTTTGCTCTCTGTGATTTCCCTAGGAAGTTGTCAGCAGTGCTTGGGAAGTAGCCACTCCGTGTGGTAGCAGCCATGAAAAGGAAGTTTAACTGAGCATTTGTAAGGTGAGGAGGTAGAGAGATACAATTATGCTTTAAATTATACATTAAATTATACATTGAATTACTCCCAACGTTCATAGGTGTCTACAGTCAGTGTACACGAAACATTCCAGGACAGGTACATATGTTTGAATGTATATTCAGTGCACTTTGGGTGAACATGTTTGGAGGATGAAGTGACAAATCATGGAATTGTTAAGGTTGGAAAAGACCTTCAAGATCATCACTCCAACCTCTGTGTCTGTGCATGTGGGTATTTGGAGGACCTCAGAGAACAGGGAATGCCTTAAATGAAGGGATGTGCTTTCAGGAATGCCTGCAAGCTCCATTTAGCATCCAATTTCCTCTCTTCCAAGAGCTCTAAAATTCCTGAACGGGCATGCAGACCAGTGCATTTTGCTGGAAGCAGCATCAGATGCCAGTCCTGGAGCCAGGGAATGTATTCCTGTTTGCAGAGCTCAATATCTGTCATTCAGCAGCCCCAAAGCACATCTAAACAGGTTCTTTGAATTCCTGCACATTCCCTAACAAAGTGATGAAAATAGCTTCAATGTACTCGATTGTACTGGTTAAATCTTGATTAAAAAAAAGAGAAAAAGGAGGAAAAAAAAATGTCTGTTGCTCCTATAGAGCCAAAAATGTCATTGTGTGACTTGATGAGGCTCAGGGCTCTGGGATCACAGCATCCAGGATTCTTGGGAGTGAAACATCTCTCTGTGCTGCCTTCCCATGGAATGAGCAGATCCCAGCAGAAAAAGCCACTTCTGTTTCCAGGAGGGATTCAAATATTTTTCAGTTTGGGTCTATTTTGACTGCAGGTGATGATTAAAGTGTGCATGGGGGCATTTAGGGGTGGGGATGGCAGTGAGAAATACAGCTCTGCAAGAGCCCAAAAAGTTATTTTGCCTGTACTTAGAAACCTGGAATATGGAGAGGGAGGATTGGGAAACCACAGTCATTGATACTGCTTGATAATTTATCCTAGAATCCCTGGAGGGTTTGGATTGAAGGGACCTTAAAGCCCATCTCATTCCACCTCCTGCCATGGTCAGGGATACCTTCCACTGGAAGGTCTGTGGGAATAGAAAATGTTGATGTAGATGTTCAAATAAAATTTTCAGAGGGCTTTTTTTTTTTTGTAACAAAATAATGTAGAAAATTCTGTGTGTTTTCCTGGTATTTCACGAGCTCCTTATTTTTTTGAAGGGTTTAACTTGCAGCAGAATTGATGCTCTGGATCTCAGCAAACAGCCAACTTCTGACTTGAGCTTGCACTCAAGGGATTGCTGCTGCTCAGGAAATTGGATGAATTTGTGCAATTTTCAGCTGGGAATGGCTCATTTTGGTTCCTTGAAGAACCTTTTGTAGCAGAATATTTTCAACTTGGTTTTTAGACAATACAAAATTTAAAATACTCACTTTTGTTTTCCTAAGTGCATGCTTTCTGTTGTCTCAAATCCTTTAGCATTTAGAAGAAATACAGGGTTTAAATTGTGTTTATTTAAAGTTAAGTTGTAAGAGCCCAGTGAGTGTCACCTGCATGGCTAAATCAGTCATTCTGCTGATGGAGCTGCTCTGCTGACTGCAGACTTCTCCCAGCTTTGTGGAGCTCCTGAGAAACAGCAAAGCTGGGCACAAGTCATTAAGTAGGAGAGATGCAGCCAACAAACTGGTAGGAGGCTGAGAAAACTCATTCATTATTTAATATCCTTAGCAAACAGACTGTAATTTACTTCCAGCAGCCTGCTCAAACAAAGCCATAAATTATCAGCTTGGAGAAGTTCATCTGGAAAGGTGCTGAGTGTTTTGGCCCTATCTCTGATGAGTTCCTGGGATGGGAGGAAAGGCAGGAGACCACCTGTGCAGCCTGGCTACTGTCAGCCAGGTTAAATGTTTCAGCCTTAGATTTTGTCTGCTAAGGCTGGGATTTATTCTAAGGAGGGAAATGCTTCATTTGTGCTGAGGTTGGAGGGGGGTAGCAACACCTGTGCTTGGATTCAAGAACGTGATTTAGCAAAACCCAGCCCTAGTGCAAGCTTAGAATTTATACTCGTGGTTAAATACCTGCAGGAGTTGAGCTGTGCTCTACAAGGTTGTGTCTTACACTGAAAACTAAGTTTAGTTACCTCCCTGTACATTAAATTTGTGTCTTTTTTTGTAGCAGTGCCCAGAAGGAGAAAGCCAGAACCAAAGTCTTTGCCTTTGCCCTGAGGTGGCAGACACTGCCCTCGTCCCCTTTGTGTGTCACTGGTGTGAAGCTTCTCCTTCTCTTTCCTTCTGTGCAGGAAGACCCAGCACAGCTCTCTGGACCAGAGCTCCCCACCCCAAAGCGGCGTCTCCGGCACCTACAACCACCCAGTCCTGGGGATGTACGATTCCAAAGACGACTTCCCACTCAGAAAAACAGGTAGGGCTCACCTTCCTTTACTGGATTGCCAACTGTCCCTGCTCTCACACTTGGTCCTCTGAGCTGATTTTATTTAAAAAGGAGGTATGTTACCAACAAGCTGAATTCCAGGGTGTGATTTATTTAACAAGCTCCCCCTTCACCTGTCACTGTGCTCCCAGTGTTCCAGGGAGGCTGGAGCTGCTCCGGCTGTGCGAGCGCGGGACACAGCGGAGTCGTGTGTCCAAGTTCGGGGGGATGTTTTCCCAAACTCAAAGCTCACACAGAGGTCTGGGTGTCTTCAAGTCCAACTATGTTTTGCCGAGCGAGAAAAGTACCGAGAAAAGTTCATTTCTTGGGGGATTTGCATTTTATGTACAAGTTTATACTTAAAGTAAATAAGGAGGGTTGTGCCAGTGCAAGCGTCGGGGCTTCCTGCGAGGCTTTGGTTCACACCTAGACAGTTCTTTCTCAGTTAGGCTTCTCCCTGCACGGTGGCTGAGCAGGTCAGTTATTTCTCAAGTCTCTATTATGTAAACCAGGTTGTTTGGGTTGGCTCTGCTCCTCGGCTCCGTATCACATGCCTGAGCCAACACAGCCTGGGCTCCCGAGCCAGCCAGCTCGTGATCCCGGGGCTGCTGCCTTCGGGGAATGGCTCAGCTCTGAGAGCTCATCCTCGTTCGGTTCTGCTCACCGGTGCTGCACGGTGCTGTGTGCTGGAAGTGGCTTCAGGACAGCGAAAAAAAGCTGCTCTGGAAAGATCCTGGGATCGTTAAGGTTGGAAAAGCCCTCTGAGATCATTGAGTCCGGTCATTAACCAGCACTGCCAATGCCACCGCTAACTCCTGTCCCCAAGCGCCACATCCGCGTGTTTTTTTAAACACTTCCAGGGATGTGTTTAAAATCTGACTCCACCAGTGAAGAAATTTTCTGGTTTTGGGAATTTCTCATTAGGAACCATAGCACCTGGCCTGCTGGATGGATTCCCATCTGTGCAGTTGACTCTGCTTCCCCTCCCTGCGCATGGTGGGTTGGTTGGTTGGTTGGTTGATGAGTAACAAACACTTCAGCTGCACAGGAACCCAATCAAAAATCTGCTCCAAGATGTGGGGTTTCCCTGGGGAAGGTGCCCCTGTGCCTTTGAGAGTGGGACTTTGGACTGTGCCCCTTCTGGAGATCTCCAAAAGCCGAGCTTAGAAAACTGGATTTGCTGAAGGAAGGGCATCCCCTCGTATCTGCTTCTGGGTAATGAAAGAGCTTCCAGGCTCCCCTGGGAAATCACAGCACTTCCACTCAGGGAAGCATCCCTTGGCACCATACCTATCACTTAGAGCCTGTGGGCATCCTGATTCCAAGAGATTTTTAGCTCTTCCCTATGCCTTGTGACAACGGGTGATCCATTCCTAGTCTGTTAGCATTCCCACAGTAAAAATGGGCTTTGACATGCTCCAAAACCTGCCTGGCTCATCACCTCAGGGGACCTTGTCAGATTGGCTTTGAGGATCAGTCGCCCTTCTTGCTCCCAGTGTTCTGGAAGGGAATTTCCACAGGAGAAGGAAGACATCTGCACATCTCACCTTGTGCTGCTTCCCAAACTGAGATCTCACCGAGACTCCTGCTGAATAAAAGCCCTGTCAGACAGGGGAAATTAAGGATGATAAATGGAGCTAATCACATTATTAAAAAGTGGAAGCAACCAAACCCATTGTTGTTTTCCAGCAGGAGGATGTTCAGCTGGTATTGGTTTTCCAGAACGCTGGTACTTGTTCTTTTTGGGCACCAGCATTAATCTTCTGGGCCGTGGTGTGGGATACAAAGGAGTTCACTTTTGTAAGGTTCAGGGGAGAATTTTTTGTGTTGGTTGTTTTCTTTTATTTTCCTTTCAACGCAACAGCACGTCAGGCTCTGGCACAGCGATATCCTGCAGAATTCCCAGTGCCAAGAATGTTAAGTTGCTTGGAGAAGAAAGGCTCCTGAACAGTCTGGTGTAAACAAAAGGCAGGGAAGGCTGGAGCCCATCCTAAATAAAGTTCTTTATTACGGGTGAGCTTTTCAGATTTTTGGCACCAGGCAACGCTCTGGCTTTGTGTTGGTAATTTAAAACTGCCATATCGTGTAGTCCAATTTTATTAAATTCGATTAAATATTTGCAGCTCAAATAACAGAGCCCATCACAATACAGTTCTGATTACCAGGGCTGGAATCCAACCAGCACCGTTGCTGGGGAGAGGGTGGCTTAGGGGGCGGTGGGAAGGCAGTTGGAATTATCATTTCTTCCAGTTTGCAGAGCTGGGAGCATGTCCTGCAGGGTGAGACATTTTTAGGAAGAATAAATATTCCCCATCCCTGGAAGTGTTCAAGGCCAGGTTGGATGGGGCTTGGAGCAGCCTGTTCTAGTGGAAGGTGTCCCTGCCCATGTCCGGGGGTTGGAACAAGATGAGCTTTAAGGTCCCTCCCAACCCAAACCGTTCCACGATTCCACGAAATTTGTCATTGTGCTGGATTTTAACAACACTCTGTGTCTTTCCTCTTATTTAAAGCATCCTGATGTGGTCACAGGTTATGGAGAGGGAGAATGTGCAGGAATGATCTCTGAAGAGTGCTTGAAAGCCTTCAGCAGGGGAAACAGCTCTTGCAGCGTGCTCCTGATGCATCCCATGGCCTGAAATCCAACTCTCTGTGATTTGTTTTCCTGAATTATGTTCCAGTTTCTTGGCTGTTTGGTTTCAGCATGAAATTGTTTTCTTGGTGCAGTTACTAATTGCTTGAATCCTGTTCTTAGCCTGGCTGGGGGATTAATTTCACTCCGTTCCCTCTTTCCAAGCGTTTTGTGACTCTTCCTTTTATTAACTGAGCTAAGATTGGTTCAGTTGGTGCTGCTCCTGCTTTTGCTGTTAAATACCTGGATTAGTACGAGGATTTTTATTTCCCCTTTTGGGGAGTTTTGTTTATTTTCTGTAGGATTTAGTGTCAGCATTTTATTGACGGCTTTTGAGAGGGGGGAAAATCCAAGTGACCTTTTCTGCTCCCGGGTCAAGGTTGGTGTCTCCCAAATTTCATAACAGTCATTACGTGCTGCACTGGCATCCTCTAAGGAAAATCTCTGGAGAATCCTTACAGAGTGATTTTAGCCTCTGGGTTGGGACAGCCTTTGAAAGCCTGTTTTGATAACCCCAAGAGTTGTTTGTCAACACCTTTCTTGGAGCTGCTGAAGTGGGTTTTAGCAGAGCTTTTCAGTTTTGCATTTCTAGGGAATCGTGTCCTCATTTTCTCCCCAGGAACAAGGTTGTTAATGGCATTCCCTGCTTTCTGAAACTCGAGCAGAGGATCTATTAAAACGTGCTGTTATTTAGAAAGCTGACACCACCACCATCATGAAAATTTAAAGGGAATTATTTAAGTTCTTAACATGCTTTTCCTGTTGGGTTTTTTGGTTGTTTTGGGGTTAAGTCCTGTGGAGAGCTGGACCATGTCACAGAATCATGGAATGGTTTGGGTTGGAAAGGACCTTAAAGCTCATCTTGTTCCATACCCTGCCCTAGGCAGGGACACCTTCCACTGGACCAAGGTGCTCAGGGCCCTGTTTTGTGAAGGATTACTCAGACTCTTGGTCCTGCCTTTTCCTTTCCCTCCAGTATCACAGCTGGGTGGAACTGGATGAGCTTTAATATTCCTTCCAACCCAACCTATTCTGGGATTCTGGACTGAATGCCAGAGTGGGAGCTTACAAAGACACCTTTGGCTGGTGTCTCTCTGAATTTCCTGCCTACATAGGAACTGGGTATGTGCCTGTGGGGTGTATTTGGGGAGAAATGGGTTAGTGGTGGCCTTGGCAGTGCTGGATTAATGATTGGACTCGATGATCTTAGAGGGCTTTTCCAACCTAAATGATTCTGTGACTCTGATGCTTTTTCCTTGCAAAAGAGAGGAGCCTGAGAGAGAAAAGCATCCAGCATCCCATGATGATGTTGGCGTTGCAGAAAGACAGAGTTGTTTGGGTATTATCTGCAGCTAAGCAGGTGAAATTGGTGTGAACTCGTTGCATGTTAAAGGAATAAAAGGGAAAAATGAAAGGATTTGTCAACAATTATAACGCTGCATTTGTCAAGAGAAGCATAATATCCCTCTGAGCTGGTTCTGATTATTGGAGTGTTTGGAGTGGTTTGTTTTTGGACAAAAGGTTGTTTAGAGGAAAATAGACTAGTCAGAAATCCTGGTGTAATGTGGGAGTACAACTTAGAGAAAATCTTGGCACTTTGTGTGGCGTGGAATGTCGCTCAAGTTCGAGAGCATCTTTGCTTTCCCAACCACTTCCAGCCAGCGTGGTTGGAAGTCTGGCTTCCCACAGATCCAAGCACTGACCTGCAGGAGAAATCCCTGCTGGAAATACTCTGTCCTGCTCCTAGTGGAGGGTGTCAGTCTTGTCTAATCCAAAAATAACATTTAGATTGGATATTAGGGAAAATTTCTTCACCGAAAGGTTGGTCAGGCATTGGAACAGGATGCATGGGGCAGTGATGGAATCACCATCCCTGGAAGTGTCTAAAAAATGGGTGGATGTGGCACTTGGGTGCATGGTTTTATGGTCAACACGGTGTGGTGCTGAGTTGATGGTGGGAATTGATCATCTCAGAGGTCTTTTCCACCCTTAATGATTATGGAATCGTTAAGACACTTCTTGAGGGGTCCTGGCAATGGTGCACCAAAAGAGAAACCTCTTCCAGTAAAAAACCAAAGTTTTCTGGTTTAGTGTCACCTCTGGGGAGCAGGGGCTCTGGGAGGCCCAGGACCTCGACCTGAGTCACTCAGTGAACCCACCCTTCTCCTCCTTGGTCCCCTCAGCTCCCTCTCTGCTTACCAGGGACTGCCAGGAGCCTGCACTGTTCATAGAATCCCGGGATTGCGGTGGAGGGGACCATGGGCAGGGACACCTTCCACTATCCCAAGTTGCTCCAAGCCCCATCCAAGCTGGCCTTGAACACTTCCAGGGATGGGTCAGCCACAGCTTCTCTGGCCAGCCTGTGCCAGGGCCTCCCCACCCTCATAGGGAACAATTTCTTCCTCTTATCTAATCTAAGCCTGCCCTCCATCTTAAGCTTCCTCTTCTCATGGAGTTTTCTCATGGAGTGATCTGGATGTTAGAAGGGAGATAAGAGAATTCTTTTGGCCTTTGCCTGACTGGTAAGGCTTAGCATGAAGCTCAAAAATAATAAATGAATGACATCTCAGTACCCACCTGCTGAAATGAAGATATTCCAGGACTGGGAGCAGGGGGCTCATGGTGCATTGCTTGCTTGTATTCCACAAATGTGGATGGGCAGTGGGAACAGGGCAAACTCTGCCCAGGGCTTGATGGTTTTTTTCTTACTTCCATAGACTTAATGTCCAATTAGTTCAGCAGCTTAGGGACTGCAATTCTAGGAAAAAAACAATGGGAATGACATAAATGTTGGAAGAATTAGATTACATGGGTCCTGCTGCACTCAGTGACGTGTAAGAGGGGTAAGTTGGGTTGGAGCCTGTGAAAACTAGGGAAGCTTTTGGCTTATGTTCTGGTTATTAATTCACTCAGAGGAAAACAAAATATTCTTTGTATAAATCCTTATTATAGGCCAAATTAAGTATGTCAGTGCTTAAGAAATCCCACTGGCTTTGTGGGAGCTGACTCAGACTTGGGCATGGGCTTCATTTGTTTGCTAAAGGGGAATTTTGATAATTTCATGGCGTTTGTTTTAAATGTTTCACCTTGAGATGCAGAGGACCAGTGATTTTTTAATTTAGGTTTCGTCATTTAGTCTCCAGTTTTTAAATTTACTCTAGTTAGCAAGGCTTTGTTTGGGCATATTGCCTGACAGGCTGAATTTGGGGAGATTTCCAGTGGAATTGGTCTTCCTGAGACAGCATTGAACCTGCATTGACTGTCAGGTGTTGATACTTCTGTGTTGTTTAAATTCCTTTTTTATGCTTGTGAAAGACAGCTCTCTTCAGCTTAAAAATATTTTTATTATATAATAGTTTCAAAACCCTCTGAATAAGCTTAAATTCTTGGTTGGAGTTTTGGAAATGCCTCTGTTGGAAGCTCCCATCTTTTATAATAAAATAGATTTTGTGTAAATTCCGTGAATTTGAAGCTGAGCTGCGCTGCTTGTGCTGAATTTTAATTCACCTACTTTGGGCTCTGGAGCACCCAATTAAATCCATGTAGGGATTATGCTCTCTGAGGTCTTGATGCCATGTTAGATTTGGGATTATATCTGAGGGATAAACAACAAAATCAGGGCCGTGCTTTAAATAGACCTTTTGGTGTTTCGAAACTCGATCCCCCGGCTGAGGGAGCAGAAGAGGAAAACACAGAATGATTTTGCCTTAAAATAGTCTAATCTGACAAATTCCAGTACGTTGCTTTGGCAATAACTTGTTCTGGGGGTATTTTCTCTCTTAAGGCTGTAATTTTCTATGTTTGTTCACTTCTTGTTACACGAAAGGATGTTTTTATTGTGGCTTTAAATATGGGGTGTGCTGGGTAATCTGTGACCCCAAACCTTTCGTTTCCCTGCCCATTTTTAAGGTGCTTCAGACCCATTCATTCTCTATATTTGAAAGCCACCTAATTACTTGTGTGTTCCCAACAGAAGCCATCCTTCAGGCTGAACACCACGTAGGAATAAAATTTGGGTTGAAATAGAGTTTTTATTGTCATGTTTTTCTTTGTCAGAAGACAAATCCTTCCAACAGCTGTGGCATAGGCTCAGATTTCATTTATGTGAAATGGATATATCAGCATCCAGCTGTGACACCTTCCGATTTCACAGAATCCCAGAATGGTTTTGTTGGAAGGGACCTTAAAGATCATCTCATTCCAACCATGAGTGTAGCATCCAGACAGTTGTTAATGCTCAGTATTTGGGACAAATTAAAGCTGTGAATTTAGGGATGTGGGATGAGGTACATACCCAAAGACTACTTTTAAAATCGTAAGTCAACTTCTGTTTTGAAGAGAATTTTGAGGAGTTGCTGCTCAGAGCCTGAGCTTGTGTTTGAGCTGGTCCTCTCTTTAATACTGCCCTGGGAGCAGATTTGCATTCAGTCCCCTGCCATTTTATATGCAAATGCCCTCTAAGATAATTCCCCCCTTGCTAATGCACTTCATTCAGCATTTGAAGCATCATCTCGAGGAAGCTTTTTTTTTTTTTAGTGCTGCCTTTATCTCTTGCTGGCGTTTTTCTGTCCAAAACATTCATGAAAAGCTCTTTCCTTTTTTTTTTTTTGCCTCCCAAAAATTCCATCAAAGAACTGTTTTGATGGCTTAACTTCAAGCATTTGATCTTGAATTCATCAGCCTTCTTATTTTTTGAGCCCTGCAATTAACGTCGACAGGCTTGATCTTTGACGTGACCCAGTGGTCAAAGCCAACTGTAGGGAAATGTAGCTGTAGCCAGACTTAGTTAATTCAAATCAGTTTGTAAACCCTATTTTAATTCTTCTGAAGAAATGTAGATTATTGGCCCTGGAGTGTATTGGTTGGTAATGGAGTGAGCACAGGATTTGCTGGTTCAAAGGGATTAAGCAGCAGAGTTGTTGAGAGGTTGGGGAAGGGAAAAGATGGGGCCAGTTCACTCATCTGAGAACTGTCAGGAACCCTCAAACCCCCCCAGCAGATATTTCACTCAGGACTCAAGAGATCAGAAAGTTTCCAGAGGAAATCATCTCACAGGAGGAATCTTCACTTAAAGCTTCATTACCTTGATAAAGGCTCTCCAAGCAGTTGCACTGTCACCAGCTGTCCTTAACCCAGGGGCACTGGGGCTTCCCAGGAGCTCTGCTTTGACTTTTGGAGAGGTGGGATCTCAGGAGTTCTGAAGGGAGTCTCTCCAGAGCGTGGTGTACACAAAGCCAGTCAGGCCATGGTCCCAGGAAATGCATCCACACCTCCCCTGGGCAGCCCAGAACCTTCCAAGTGTTTGATGTGCTTTGAGATGTGGTTTAACTTTGGGGCTGCGATGTCGTAACCCAAGTTGCTTCCTGAAAAAACAAACCTCCTCCTTGGTGTTGGCTTTCCTTGGCCACACTCTCATGGCCTTTTCCTTGAGTTGACACTGGCTCCAGTTGACACAGGTTCATCTGTCTCCAAGGTGAGGTGCTTCAGGGGGGTGAATCAGCAGAAAAACAATTGCCTGGTTTGCTTGTGGGATTTGATGTTGGCATTTTCTTTCCCCCTCCCCTGGCGTCCCTCCTTCAGCCAGCTCACCCTGGGGTCGGATGACTCCAAGGGTGTGGAGCTGCCCATTCCAGCAGCACATCCCAGATAACCAACAGCAACATCTCAGTCGGCTCACCCGTTCCTCTGCTGGTTTTCTGGATCCCATCAGTTCGGTTTACCACTGGGCAGAGGTGGGAAACTAGGAGCTGGGAATGATGCTGTCTGCACTAACACCAATGAGTTGTCAGCAGTTTGTAGGTCTGTGTCTTCATTCACAGAAGACTTTGCAGGATGATTGTTGTATTTTAATTCAAATGACCTGTCATTTAATTCAAATTCACCCTGTCAGTGAACTCAGATACCACACAGGCTGGGACCTGTTTGTTGTATTAAAAAGGCTGGGCTCCAAATACTCGTTATCAAATTACCTAACTCAGCCTTCTGCAAACGCTCAATTTCGAGTGAAAACTGAGATACTGAGATGATCTTAACCCAGACCCCTGTTTCCTTTCCCTGCTCAGCCTCTGAGCCCAACCTGAAGCTGCGCTCCAGGCTAAAGCAGAAGGTGGCCGAGAGGAGGAGCAGCCCCCTCCTGCGCAGGAAGGACGGGCCCGTGGTGACGGCGCTCAAGAAGCGCCCGCTGGACGTCACAGGTACTGCGGGTAAGGCACAATTCCTCACCCCTTTCTCCTTTTCCACACCGAATTCCCGAGTCCGGGTAGTCGTGCGGGCTGGATGCTTCGTGTGCTTCGCGTGGAACCCAGCTGAGGGCACCGGGATTGCTCAGCCTGGAGGGGCAGCTCCGACCTCTGCTCCCTGTGACCAAGGGAACGGCTGGAGCTGTGTCAGGAGAGGTTTGAAAAGATCCTTGACCCAGTGATATTTTGACTCCTCGATTGACAGTTTCTTGTTGAAAAATCCTGTCCTTCCGGGAGTGAAGTTCGTAAGCGGGATCAGAGCAAAAGAACACGATGGGATTACCCTAAAGTTAATTCTTAGCACCATCTAGGGATGTCTCTGTGGAAGTGCCACCGAGTGACAGCTTCTCCAGCCTCGTCCCGCTCCAAGGCACACGATCATCCTTCTGTCAAACTCCAAGTGAGCTCCCTTTAGACAGCAGGGTGGTTTTGGCAGACCCTGGGGTCACCCAGCACTCCTCTGTGTCAGAGCCTCTCTGCTTGCAGAGGGAATGGGTGATTTCAGGAGCTAAGAATCATGGAATCGTAGAATATCCTGAATTGGAAGGCAACCACAAGGATCATCCAGTCCAACCCCTGGCCCTGCACAGCACACTCCAGCAATCCCACCCTGTGCCTGAGAGCATTGTCCAAACACTCCTTGAGCTCTGCCAGGCTTTCAGAGCTGAAAATCAAATTCTCTTCACCCATATAATGCTGTATGGCACATGGCTCTTAGGATAAGTCAGCCTCTGCTGGCTGACCATTTCTCCCAGCAATTCCTTCAGAAATGGCCATGGAAGCTCCCATTTCTCACTGACATGGATTTGGTTCAAGAAGCCAGCCTGGAGCCTGCTAGAAAAATATCTGAGTTGTCATGGTAAGAGAGGACTTTTAAATGGAAAATAAGTTTTAAAAAGAGTCCTACTTCAGGGAGTAGAAATTATGTTTAATTCCTGAAAAATGCAGGACATTTTGAAAATGAAGGGACACCTTCCACTAGACCAGGTTGCTCCTGGCAACTGGCCTTGAACACTTCCAGGGATGGGTCAGCCACAGCTTCTCTGGGCAACCTGTGCCAGGGCCTCACCTCCCTCACAGAGAAGAATTCCTTCCCAATATCCCATCTAACCCTGCCCTCTGGCAGTGGGAAACCATTCCCCCTTGTCTTGTGACTCCAGGCCCTTGTAATAATTAGGTTTTATTTCTACTGGGACATCCTGGAGCAATGAGGAGCAATGAGGAGCCTGCTCCAGCCTGAGCCACTGCAGCTGCTGGGAGATTCTCCTGCCGTTGGGCAAATCCTGTGCTTGGGGAGGAGGAAAGTTCAAAAGGAAAAGTTTTAATGTTATTAACCTTCCCAACTAAAAGGAGAATTGCTGGCAGCTGTGCCATACACCGGGTGAGAGACCTTCTGAGGGAAGTCTGATGCAATGAGGTGTCCTTAGGGGTTAGAGGGAAAGAGGGTGAGAGAAGCACTTCTAGAAAAACGAAGCAGAATAAATCCGACATTCCAGTTTGACGTCTTCAAACCTTCCATGTCTTTTATTATCTTTCAATCGTATTTAAAGTTATTAATACACTGTGAGAGAAATCCCCATGGGGAGAAGACGTAAGTATGGTGAGTAGATACATGGATAAACCATTTGAAAGTGTTTGTTGGTATTTTAAGAGCCCTGGGAAGATTCAGAGGGAAGACGGGGAGGAGGAGGAGGAGGGTTGCTTTCCTCCAAAACAAAACTTGAGGGGTTGTTATCTATCTAAATACCATCACAGAGATTGTCTGTAATGTTAAAAGTTGGGTTTGGATGTGTTTTTTAGACTCTGCATGCAACAGTGCTCCTGGATCTGGTCCCAGCTCTCCGAACAACAGCTCCAATAACATCAGCACCGAGAACGGAATTGCAGGATCAGTCACGAGTATCCAAGCAGAGGTACACAGCCCTTCCTCCCCCTGGTTTTCAACACTAATCAGTTTTTGGAGAGTTTTAGGAGTTTAGGCATGCGAACCACACTAAAGGAAAACCTCAGCTTGTGACTTGGAGCAGACTTTGGGAATTACCTCTCAGTCTGGGCTGACAGGATGCGTTATCTGTTTATTAAATCTGGTTTGAACCAGCTCACAAGGAGCTTGTGGTAACTTGTAGTGGTTTTGTAGTGAGGAGAAAGTAAAAATAAAGTGATTTAGCAAGGTCAAATGCAAGTATTTTAATATTTGGGGAATTTATTCTTGTGTATAGGGTGAATTTATTGTGTGCAGTAGGTTAGTCTGAAAGTGACCAAACCAGAACTGGATTAAAGGGAATGGATTTAAACTTTTCCTCCACAACTGGGGATCTGGATGCTTGGTGCCATGTGCTGGTTTATAATCCTGTAAACTTTTACCATCACTTGAGGCATCTGCTGAGGATGTCCAGGGCAGGGTGCTGGGCTGGGTGAAGTGGGGTTGGATTGAGCACAGCAGCTCCTGTGTTCAGGGATACTGGAGCCCAGCTTTTCCAAGGACAGATGCTGGGGTCTGGGCCATGTTAACTGGCTCCCACTACAAACTGTGCATGTAGAAAACCAGTGTGGTTGTCTGATGTTACTGGTGCATTTCTTTTTATCCAGCTTCCCATTAGCTGTTCTCCCCATGAATATAGAGTCTGTCTTAACATCAGGGCTCTAAAAACAGGCTTGGACTTGTTCTCCACAAATATTCCTTTAGAATTGAAAAGGGCTTCTTATGGTGTAAATGTCAGCCCTTATTGCTTTCTAGTTTTGTGCAGATTTTCACTTTATTTTTATTTCTAATGTAGTGTAACAGTATTTAATATGGGGAACATGCCTTCTTCTCCACCCTCTCCCCAGCCAAATTATCCAGCACACATTGCAGCCACTCTAGTCCATAGGAAACCATACAGATTTAGGTAATAATTGTAAAGATTAAGATGGTTTGAGGGGAAGGCTTCACTTGCCCCAGGAAGAGAAACACTGAGCTACTGGTTTTTGCTGCTCCAGGAGCTTGTCAGTCTTGTCTGTCCTTAGCAAACTGCAAATCCCCAGGTATTGCTGATGGAAAAACTTGACAATTTTTTTGTGACATAAACAGAGCAGGCAGCTTCCCACAAGGGAATTGGAACAAGATGGTCTTTAAGGTCCCTTCCAACCTAAACCATTCCATGAAGTTGGAGTGAGCTCCTGCGGGTGAATGTGAGGCTGCAGCACAAGTGGGGTTTGGTTTCTTTAAATTCCTCTTCTTCTTCAGTAGGAGTTGTATGACCAGGGAGCCCAAGTGTTGGAGATTTTTTTAATACCAATTTACCAGGATTTCTCCCACCATTAGATGTTTAGAAATTTTTCAGTGTTTCTGAAAAGATAAGGTTGCCAGCTTTGTGTTTCATTCTTAGCTTCATGATTTATTTTAAATGAGAAATATATCTCGTTGCTTCTTAGTTTGCTGCATCACCTCTTGAACCAGTTCAGGCATGTTGGAAGATGGTGTCCAGGTTCATTTTTTAAGTGCCTTCAGTGGGGAAAGACAACAGCTCTGCCTCCTTTAAAACAGACATTCTCTCTTTCGAAATATTGTTTTCAAAGGTTTTTCCTGCTCTGAAAGGTACACAACATTCATTGCAATTGCAGTTGATAGAAGACTGTAAAAACCACTTGACTACAGCTGAAAATTGTCTATGCAGAAATGGTTGTGTGCAATTGAGGCCCAGAGATGGGAGCTGTGTGTTTAAAGTGATGATAATGCTGCCAAATACCATATGCTGCGTGCATCAAGCTGCTGTGTTCTTCTCTCTGCTGTTTATATATCAAATCCCCAGGAGAGAGTTTGAGGCACAACTCCAGAGTATTGATCGCTCAAAGGGAAAATGGATGTGGTTTTGTTTCACTTATGATATCAGTAAAATATTTCGTTCCTCTGCTGACAATAAGTATCTTATTTTCACCGTGGCACACTGACATTATGTAATTTAAATTAAAGCAAAATTGCCAGTAGTGCTCAAAATCGCTTGGAAGGAGAAGTGTGTGGGTACAAACAATCACGTGGAGAGTCAGTTTAGATTAGAGATAAAAATGAAGTTTTTTTACAACAAGGCTGTTAAAAAAAAAAAAAAGGCTCAGCTTGTGCAGACAAGCTGTGGCTGCCTCATCCCTGGAAGTGTCCAAGGTCAGGTTGGACTTTGGGCTTGGAGCAACCTGGTCTAGTGGAAGGTGTCCCTGCCCATGGCAGGGGGGTGGAACTGGATGGCCTTGGACACCTCCAGGGATGGGGCAGCCACAGCCTAGGTACAAATTGTCCCATGGTAGAATATTAAGTTAAACAAAATCCCCTTTTTCACAACGGCACCTGAGTTTAACAGACTTCTGTAGAAGTCTTTTTGAAATCTAAATTCTATTTACTTTGGAAAATCACCTGCAGAGACTTCAGGGTGATCAGAGCACTGGTTTCCTAACAGGAAAATCAGGCAGTTTATTGTAATTTTTATAATGGGTTTTCTAGTGCGTATTTCAAATCAATCTTGTTTGGAAATTAAAGCTATTTTTGCTAAAGTGTTCTTGCTTCAAATGCCCATAAGATAACTGAGTAAATCTTGCATTTCACCCTAAAAATCAGGAAATAGCTGCATAAATGCAACCTTAAGGCTTTTGGATGAGATTTTGAAGTCTGATTTATGCCAACGCACGCTAGTAAATAACATAAATTGTCTGTTATTTGCTAAAGAGAAAAACACCAATTGTAAAGCCTTTTTTTTTTTTTTCCAAGATAATCTGTTTTACCTTTAAAAGGGCAAATGCTTGAGAAGGACAAGTACCAAGGGAACAGCACGTAGCTGTTCCAAGGGAGATGGAGGCTGGATATCGGGAAAAGGTTCTTCCCCCAGAGGGTGTCGGGCACTGAACAGGCTCCCCAGGGAATGGTCACAGTCCCAAGGCTGCCAGAGCTCCAGGAGCGTTTGGACAACGCTCTCAGGCACAGGGTGGGATTGTTGGGGTGTCTGTGCAGGGCCAGGAGCTGGACTCGATGATCCCTTTGGATCCCCTCCAGCTCTGGAGATTTTGTCCATTCCTGATGTGTTGTCCCAGTGAGTGTGCCATGTCCTGGGTGGGATCTGGGGATGGGCTCTCACCAGGGCCCTGTTCTTGCTCTCGTTTCCAGACCAGCCTGGCTCACAGACTCGTGAACCGCGAGGGCTCCGTGACGCAGCTCCCACTCTACACCTCTCCCTCCCTGCCCAACATCACGCTAGGACTGCCTGCCACCGGCCCTTCCAGCGTAAGTGGGGGTGGGATCCGCCTCTGGAATGCCGCTGGCACCGATTCCTCCCTTAACCCCCTCTGCCATCCCTGGTGCGTTTGCAGGCGGGATCAGCCCAGCAGGATGCGGAGAGACTCGCTATCCCGACCTTACAGCAGCGGATCTCCTTATTCCCTGGCACTCACCTCACTCCCTACTTGAGCACTACAACGTTGGAAAGAGACGGGGGAACTGCACATAACCCTCTCCTGCAACACATGGTCTTACTGGAACAGCCAACTGCACAAACCCCCTTAGTCACAGGTGAGCGCTCCGTGGGGAACGGGCAGCACTGGGGCTGCTGGCTGGGAAAGAGAAGGAACCAACAGGAATCTGTTGGATTGTTGTCCAGGCAGCCTCTAGGTCCTGCGTCGTCCCCGCATTCTGCAGGTAGAACCCAGGGCCTTTGGGATGTGTTTGTTGATGGCGTTGGTTAGTGGTGACTTTTCCAAAATCAGAGGTTTCCCTCCTCATCCCACGGTCGTTTTGGTGAGATAAATAATACTATTCCATAAGGACAGCATAAGTTGGTAGGAACAAATTGAAAACTATTGTTGGAGTTCTAACTACTTCAGATTAAAGCGGAGGCAAAAATGTCGCATCTTATGATTCCTGTTTTCCGTGGATGCCTTCTATTCCATGGAGGTATGAAAGGCATGCACTTAAAAAATCACAGATTAAAATACTTCCTTTTCATCATTAATATAAATAGCAAAACCCGTGGCAAAATCAGCTGCCTCCCAACAGATTGTATTTGTTTGTGTACGTTCCATTTTCGGGATGTTAATTGCCGTGAGTCACTCCCGGTGCTGGATTTTCAGAATGAGCTACCTGTGGGAAGGCGTGTGTCTATAAATAGGCTCGATTCAAAGCAATAATTCCCACCGGGATTCGCTCCTGGTTTACGGTGTGTGATGCTGGGACTAAGGAGGTTCTTGCCTCAGTTATTGACGTGTTGATTTTGCTTCCTTTCCTTCCGTTTCTAATGGAAGTTCCTGGGAGGTGTCAGTCACTGCAGCATTGCAGCTCGTTGCTGGTTTTACATCCAAATCCCAGGAATATCCGTGGGGTTGGGATAAGCTTAGGAGCATGTACATATGGGGAAGCTGAAGCACAGAAGTGTGGTATTTGCATCCCTCAGTTTCCAGCGTACTGTGTTTGCTTCCAAGTGAATTCCTTTTACTCCGCCTGCTCCGTGCGGTGTTTTCCGAGCTAGGACAACGTGTTACAAACCAACACTCAGGAGAAAAGAGTCACAACAAGGAGAAGCACACGTTCCAGAGGCAGCAGCTCAAAGACAGCGAGCTCACACGTGGTCCTAAAAACCTTGAGTGCACTGGCTGCCAAACTGCAGTTAAAATTTGGAAATTCCTTGGAAACACAGTGGATTTTATTAGGATTCTGCTGATCGCCTTCAGCTCTGGAGATAGCCTCCTGACAGCTGCAGAATGATCCAGCCACCATGGCATGCTCTCCTTGTGCTGGCAGGTAGACGTGGCAAGTTTGGGAAGCTAGACCAGAATTCCTTAGTTCTGCCATTCCTCTTGGGACAGGTTACTCTGGGTGGTGTCCTTCACACTGACACATATGTCCTGATGTTCCATATTCCTGATGGAACATATTCAGGGCTTGGAGCAACCTGGTCTAGTGGAAGGTGGAATGGGTTGAGCTTTAGGGTCCCTCCCAACCCAAACCATTCCAGAATTCTGTGAACACAGAGTCTCCTGGAAAGCTTTCCCAGGAGGACTCTGATCATTGACTAGGAGGAAGGCAGTCTTCCAAAATACCCTATGCAAGCTCTGCTGTCTAATTTGAACTTTTGGGAGGAGGAACTGTGCTCTGAGGGAAAAGGACCACATTTTTCCTAATTATCCATATATTCATACACAGACGTGTGTGTGTGTACACACACTGACATTTGTAGAGACATGCATTTATAAAATAAAATACCCTTTTACATGATTCCTTTCAGAAAAGCAGAGAGTGGGAGAAACTCTTTAAATCTTCCAAGAAAAGAGGCTTTTACATGAGTCAGCTCCTTCCACGTAGGGCAGTTCTGTGAATCAGTGAGGAAAGGAGGTCACGTCCTGGGACAGAAATGTCAAGGTGTTTCTAATCCCCAGTGTTCAGCTGGCTGCAGACTTCTGGGCAGCTTCTCCCTCTCCTAAAGCAAAGCCTGAGGAAAGCAGAGGGCTTTTTTTCCCAAAAGCGAGTGCAGCCCTACCCCTGTTAGGGAGGCAGCAGTTGCCAGCAATGACTTTTTATGCCAAGGTCTAACAAAAGCAAATGCATATCCTCAGCTCCTCCACCCTTGGGTTGGGCTTTGTTGGGCGTATCTCATGTCCCAACTTTCTAAGAAGAGTGGGAAGGTGTGTTTCCAGAGAGCAGAGGAGGAACTGGCTCACCCTAAGAACAGCTAAGAAGAGAAGGACACTTCCTAAAGTCGTGTCCTTCCCAGAGCTCCGGGGGTATTTCACGTGGCAGCCATCAGTGACACCCACATCGCCAAGGGCGAGTGAGTAACTCCACTTATCCCAAAATAACCCTCCCAGGTTTTGTTAACTCGCTGGCATGTACGGACAGGACAGTGATGGAAACAATTCCAGCAATTTGTCATCTTGGCCTCTAGCTTACCTTCTTCCTATGGAAATAACGAGGCCTGACAGCTCCCATATTCCTGAAATGCTCCTTTTCCCAACACAGGTCAGGGGGTTATCACAGGGAAGTTTTCATCCCTAGTAATCTTTGTGGTGTAGAGCAGAGCACAGCCAAGGGCAGCCTTGATCATCATCAAGGGAATATTGAGGGAGCCCCCGTGAGGGATAACTGCTGGATGCTGTGGGGTGGCAGCTTGAATTGAACCAGAGATTACTCCTTAAACCAAGGCAGGGTGTGAGGTTTAAACTTCTCCAAACTACCGTGATCACATGTAGCAATGGAAGAGTCTGGAAGGTGTTGCTGATTTGAAGAAACGAGATGTTTCCAGAGGGTCTCTTGAGTCACCAAGCAAACACAGAATTCAAACCAAGCAAAGCATTACTCTGTGCAGTGGTAATTAATTTATCTGCTCTCTCTTAAGGCAGCTCCAGCTGTAGATGGCGAGGTGGCTGGGTTTGGCATTGTGTGTCACTGTCACCATCAGCGTTACTCAACAGCCCTTTTCTCCCTTCCTTTCTTCTTCCTTTTGTTTCTCCTCTGCTGTTTTTTCCTCCATATTATCTTCAGACTGGTATCTTTCAGGACTGCCCCTGCACGCACAGCCCCTGGTGGGTGGAGAGAGGGTCTCCCCTTCGATCCACAAGCTGCGGCAGCACCGCCCGCTCGGGCGCACCCAGTCTGCTCCCCTGCCCCAGAACGCCCAGGCCCTCCAGCAGCTGGTCATCCAGCAGCAGCACCAGCAGTTCCTGGAGAAACACAAACAGCAATTCCAGCAGCAGCAACTGCACATCAACAAGGTAGGCACGATGCTTTCCGTGTGTTTTTGCTCCGTAGCAGCTCGAAGCGCGCAGTTCCGGGGGGCTCTGGTGCAGGCGTACGGGTGGGCTCTGCTTCCCACACCAGCTGCTCTCATCCTTGGACCTCCTTCAGGCAGGACAACACCAGGAAGTATTTGTGAGGGAAGTTTTTCAGATTTACTGAAGCGTTTACTGAAAGGCTGAGAGACTTAGGGGTGCTCACCTGGAGGAGGGAAGGCTCCAGGGAGACTTTAGAGCCTCTTCCAGTGTGTAAAAGGGCTCCAGGAGAGCAGGAGAGGGATTTTGCACAGAGGTCTGGAGTGACAGGACAAGGGGGAATGGCTTCCCACTGCCAGAGGGCAGGGTTAGGTGGGATATTGGGAAGAAATTGTTCCCTGTGAGGGTGGTGAGGCCCTAGCACAGGTTGCCCAGAGAAGCTGTTCAAGTCCAGATTTGGATGGAGGTTGGATCAACCTGGTCTAGAGGAAGGTGTCCCTGCCCATGGCAGGGGATGGGACTGGATGAGCTTTAAGGTTCTTCCAACCCAAACCATTCTGGGATTTATACTGTTTTGAGGCTTTCTAAACACTTCTCTCCAAGAGTTCCAGTGGTGGCTTTCCTTAAGAAACCAGCAATTCCAGTAGCAGGTTTGAGGCTCAGGACAAGCCGATGGCAGATTGCTGCAGTTTAATTTATGCTGGTGGTTTCTCCAAGTATTTTCCCTGTTCCAGTCCTGTGAGAAAATACAACTACCAAAGGCTGGATCAAAAAATAAAAGAAGCCACAAACCCCCCCTCCCCTCCACAGCACCCCCCAAACCTTGTTTATAGGCTCGAGCTGAGGCAGGATGATTACACAAGTTACTGACGTCAATCCTGTACTTCTGGAGCGCTGCCACGGCGGGTGCCAGCCCTGGCCCTCGGTCAGCCCCGCACACGGGGCCGTGGGGAGCTGCTGCTCCGTAGGAATCCCATTACCTCCCCCCTTCCAAACACTTTTCAGGAGCAGGGTCATGGGGTGCAGGGCAGCGAGTTGGGGTTCTTTGTCCAGGGAAGTGTCAGCTGGAGGGTTTGTTTGCGTGAAGGTTTTTAAGGCTTTTCCAAAGCCGTCGCCGTGACGTATCCGCTGAGCTCATTCAGACTTTCTCCCGGACCTCCCAGGAGCTGGAGAGCGGCTGGAGCGCCCTGAATTCCGGCTTTGTCGGAGCTGGGATCCGTCGCCTCCACAGCGAAAGCAGTCGGAGAGGGTTTAATTAAACTGATTGCAGAGGGGCAATTTCCCTGCGTTTTGATTTATAGAAGTCACGAGTTAAAAATCGTTCCGGCGCTAGCGCTGCATGCGTGTGGCGGATTTATCCCGTGGGAGAGCGTCCAAGTGCTGACATGGAAAAAGACTTTTCCCAGATGTGGGGATATTTTAAGACCCTTGTGTGTAGGAGAGCTAAGGGCAGAGCTAAAAATAAAATAATAGATTATTTAATTATTAACAGAACCGATAGCACTGCCTGTTAATTTTTTTATTTGCGGATTTCCCGCAAATAATAGTCTTAAAGTATTTTATGTATTTATATACTCATAAATAAGGCTCTTCTTTATTCCATGTGATTTTTCCAAACTTTGAGATTTTGGCCTTAAACATTCGCTGTTAGGTGTCTACAGCACATGAAGTTTTTGAGGAGATTGCAGCCAAAACAAGTCTTGCTGTTTCCAAGAAGGCGACTAAGGAAAAATGTGGTGTTTTACTTAAAAGTAATAAGAATAATCATCGTGGGGTTTTGATTGTGAAGCCTTGATGTCTGAGGCTTTGGAGCAGTGACTTGGAATTGACAAGTGAGGACAGGGAAGGAGGGACACCCTTGGAAGGGGCATGTTCCCCATTCCTTGTGGAGCGATCGCTTCCCGTGTGGATCCTGAAGTCCCTGGTCTGCCACTGTCAGGAGGAAATTGGGGCTTCCATGAGTGTAGCAAAGCATGTGGCTCATCCCATTTGAGAAATGAGTGCTGAGAGTGAATCCCCTGCTCAGTGCAAGGATCCATATGGAAAATGAGGGTCTCAGCTCTGCTCATCTTGTCAGCTGGTGGTAGCATTTGCATTTGCTTTAAGGAGGGGCTAAACTCACACACCTATAAAACCCCACACAACCCCCCAAAAATGGGGACAAGAGAGCTGTGAGTGAATCAAAAGAGCATTACTGAAGTTGCCAGTTGGGGTTTGAGACATTAAATGAGATTCTGGATAAGATACCAAATCACATCTTGCTAAAAATTCACCTCAGAGATGCTGTGGCTGCCCCATCCCTGGAAGTGTTCCAGGCCAGGTTGGGACAGGGCTTGGAGCAACCTGGTCTAGTGGAAGGTGTCCCTGCCCATGGCAGGGGGTGGAATGGGATGGTCTTTAAGGTCCTTTCCCACCCAAACCATTCTGTGATTCTAATTGAGCTGGAATTCCAGCATCAGCTGCGCTCCTGTTTCCCACCTTTTTGCATGTTTAATGTTCAAACCTATGGAAGCAGCAGGGGAGGTTTAGTTTGGATATCAGGAAAAATTTCTCCACTGAAAGGGTGGTCAGGCACTGGAACAGGCTGCCTAGGCAGTGGTGGAGTCACCATCCCTGGAAGTGTTCAGAAAACATGTGGATGTAGCACTTTGGGATGTGGTTTGGTGGGGGGCTTGGCAGTGCTGGGGGAACAGTTGGACTCCATGGTCTGAAAGGGTTTTCCAACCTTAAAGATTCTGTGATTAGTAAAATCAGAAAAATTTTTGCTCCAGGCCCCATCCAGCCTTACAGGTGGGTCATTCCCTCTCCTCCAGGCACAGAGGCTGCAGTTTCCTGGTCCTTCCAGCAGCTAGGACTGAGGCTGCCTCAGTTATTTTTCCCTTTCTGTCTCATCACTTCAGGGGGAAAAAAAAAACCAGATCAAGAGATTTGTCTGGGCTTTGGCTGCTGCAGAAGGCTCTGCCAGCTCCCTACATGGCTTGTGCCCAAGTCGGCCTCTCCCCAGCATCCCTTATCATCTCTCAGTTCTCCTTAGTCTGTGGAAGTTAAAAATTAGAATCCACGGGGAACGTGGGAAGAGTCATGTCGAGTCAAATGAGTTTTGCTTTTATCATCTTTATTTTCTATTTTAAACTCATTTTCATTAAAGCTGTGTCTCCAGCTGTCCAGAGTTGTTCTGTTTCTTCCTTGAGTTTGTCCTTCACCTCCAGAGGGAGGAAAGGGAGGTGTCTGCTGGCTTCTGCACATCATGGCATGGTCAGGGCTGAGCTAGTCTGACATCCTCCTTTGCTTCCTGGCTTCTCTCTTCCTCTGCTCTTCCTCCTGTGCCACCCACCAAAGGGGATCAGGGTCCCATCCAACCCAAACCATTCTGGGATTCTATGATTTTCCTGTTGGGGACTCCTCATTAATCTGTGATGAGTAAATAGATGTTTCTAACCTGTTTAGTAGGACCTTCGAGGTCTTCAGTGTCCCAGGAACTTGCCACTGTGGAGAAAGTATCCTGAAGAAGCTGATATGGATTGATGGGCATGATGATACTCAAAGGTTGGATTTGATAATCTTGGAGGTCTTTTCCAACCTTAATAATTGTGTGATTCTGTTTATCATATCCAGTAGACAAATCTGATGCCAGCTGGAATGTTCCTAGCAAAAAATGCAGCTTTTCTTCCCTCATGAAGCATTCCACAGAAAAATTATGAACTCTTTGGTTTTCCCTGTATTTATGACCTGACTTTGCTGTGTTGTGTTTTTTTTTTTTTTTTTAATTTCTCTTCTTTGTGTTTCAAAGATGTAGAGAAGAAATCTTGCCAGCTGCATGGAGCCTTTTAAAAACGCTTGTGACTAGAGAGTTGTAATTTATTCTGGAGTGAAGTTGTTATCAGCCCAAGGCTGGAGAGGCAGTGCCTTTGCCAGTGGTTTATGGTGCAGTTTGTGACAGCCAGAGGCCACTGGGTATGAAAACAGAGGAGTAACCTCATGGCAGAGGAAACCAGAGAGCTAATTAAGGGATGGAGGAGTTATTTATGGTGCTTTGTGTTTATTATTTCAGATATATTTATAAGCATTCTCAATGCTACTTTTATAGTCAGTCCCTTGCACTTTTATTCCCTCCAGTTTTAAATTGCTCGAGCCCGTGTTCATAAAATCGCACAAATGGAAGATTTTTAGGGAGTTTTAATGGGCCTGGGATGCAGATACTCATGTATTATGTGGAATGTGTTGATAACAGTGTTTTCTCTGCAAAATTGTCCTTTAAGAACAGGTTGGCAGCAGCTGGAACTGGTGACAGACCAGGAGATTCCTTTTCCATTAGGGGAGCAAATGGAATGTTTGAAATGTCCTTGTCATTGACTACTTGGTCTTTCAACCTTCATTGTGGTTTTCATTTAATTCTTACATTTTTAAGGAGCAGGAATAATTTAAAACTTCTAGGGAATTACACTGCCTCTCATTCCCATTAGGTATTACAATGGCATTGTAAGTTATTTTTCCCAGCAATTACCTCGTGCAGTTCAGAAGTTCAAAAGGTATTAAGTTCAAAAGCTTGAGACCTTCGGTGCAAGCAGGCAAAAAAAAAAAAACAAGTAGCAGATGGTTTATGATGATTTAATTATCCTTAAAACAGATTATATTCATCAAGCCTAAGAGAGCTTAAAGAAAATTGATGGAAGAACTTTCAGCTTCACGTGGTTTGGTTATTCAATGTGTATCATAAGGAATGAAACTGGGAGGGGTAGGGGGAATCTCATAAAAAGCCTTGAAGGGTTTCGATCACTGAATCTTTGCAGAGACCTCCTGAGGTCACTGAGGGCAGTGTCCTTCCTCCAGCAGGTTGCCCAAGGATCTCCAAGGATGGAGATTCCAGAACCTCTCTGAACAACCTGGTCAAGTGTTTGACCACCCTCACAGGAACAAAAAAAATGTTTTCTTGCATTCAGAGGGAATTTCATGGGTTTTAATTTGTGCCCATGGCCTCTTGTCCCATCACCTGTAAGTGCAACCCATGAGAGTCCCATGGATTTAAGCATATCCAGGTTTTTTTAAGTGTTGCCTAAACCTGGTAATTCCTGCACCAAGGGAAGTTTTCCTTGTTCCAGACTTTCCCTCTGGTTTCAGGGTCCTGGGATTCCTGAAGGATGGTCTTAAATAATGCATTGAGTTCCATGGCCTTTTCTATGTCATGTGCCACCAGGTCCCTTCCCTCATTCAGGGGAGGGACCAGGATTTTCCTGGTCTTCCTCTTTTCTTTCTTGATGCCCTTCATGTCCCTTGCCAGATTCAACTCCAGCTTGGCTTTGGCTTTGGCTTTCTTAACATTTTCTGGATTTTTCTGGTATCATGAAGAAGTTGATGTGGATTGGTGGGCACAGTGGTACTCGAAGGTTGGACTTGATGATCTTGGAGGTCTTTTTCAACCTTAATGAATTCCATGGTCTTGATCACCTCTGTCAGGAATTCCCTACCAGTGCACTCAGATTTCCTGGATGGTGTGAGCCCTGTTCTGTTGTCCCTCTAGCAGGTGACAGGGTGGTCAGTGTCCTCCATGAACACCAGGATCTGTGGTTTTGTGGTTAAGCTCTTGGCTGATTCCAGATCCATGCCAAGACATGGAGCTTGCTGCATTCCTGCCCCTTCTTCCTTGCTTAGTTATGTGGCAGAGCCTTCCTTCCTACATTTGTGGGGAAAAAGGGCTTAATTCCAGGTTTGAGCCACTGTCCTTCAAAGAGCAAGTTGCTTACAAATGGTCCCTCCTCCTGCATGTGTTCAATAACCATGTTTTGATTTAGCTTTATTAGATTTAAAATCAATATTGCTTTCCATACCAATGACCTAATCCTCATTAAACCTTGCCCTGACAACTTTCAAAGTGCAGCAGTTCCTTTATAAGCCTGTGAAACAGGGTCAGCCTGAGCTCTTTGAAAGAGAGGAAATGGATTGGTTTTCTTATGCTGGAGTTAAAAACAGGTCATGTTTGGGGGGGGTTTATATTCCAAATAAAAATCATAAGCAGTCTGAGACAGAGAACTGTGAATTTTATCTTGCCAATGAACTTTACAAAAAGTCTGAGCGAATTACAGTGGAAATTAAATTGTTCCTTTGGTTTAGGAGCTGTTTTCAGATAAGTTTACTATGTCTGGCTGGGAAGGTCGGGTTAGAACAGTGCTGCTCTTGAGGTTTGCTCTCAGCTGCCTGTCCTCAGTTTCCTCTTAACCAGCCCCATAAGAGTGCAAGTTTTCAAGTAATCATTATTTCAGCCTCACAGATAAAATTCAGGGAGTGATTCAAGGTGACGTTGGGCAAACAGGCAGCAAAAGCCCTCTTGGAGGGTTCGTGTCTCTCGTATTCTTTCAGAATTTAATTGCCAAACATCTCGATGGTTGTTCTGCGGGTTTGTGAATGGAGTAGCATCTGTAGGCGTGCAGGAACAAGAGGCTCTTATTCCTGCAGAGGGAAAATGAAGTGGAAAATAAGGGGGTGTCATTACTCAGGACATGGGATTTCATAGCCCTTAATGCCAAGGTCGCCCTGACCTTTCCCTGGAGCGGTTGTTTGGGGCCTGGATTGCGAGGCAAAAGCCATAACTCGTAATTGCTCTTTCCGTGAGTCTGGAGAACAGAGCAAACTTTACCTGTGCCGAGTTACAGGTTTGTATGGAACAAACAAACAGGAAAGTTATGTGCTTTCAGATCATATCCAAGCCCAACGAGCCGGCTCGGCAGCACGAGAGCCACCCCGAGGAGACGGAGGAGGAGCTGCGGGAGCACCAAGCCCTCCTGGAGGAGCCGTACGGCGACCGAGCCGCGGGCCAGAAGGAGCCCCCGGGGCTGGCCAGCGTGGTGCAAGTGAAGCAGGAACCCATCGAGAGCGACGAGGAGGAGGCAGAGCCGCAGCAGGAGCTGGAGTCAGGGCAGAGACAGGCGGAGCAGGAGCTGCTCTTCCGTCAGGTGAGCTCGCACAGCGCCGAGTCTGGCACTTGGCTTGTTGTAAAAAACTGGTTTAGTCCTGGTGGTCACCTTGGGC
Source organism: Ptilonorhynchus violaceus (assembly GCA_013397565.1). NCBI lineage: Eukaryota > Metazoa > Chordata > Aves > Passeriformes > Ptilonorhynchidae > Ptilonorhynchus > Ptilonorhynchus violaceus. The sequence continues at coordinate 184,425 of VZRJ01003987.1, read as the reverse complement.
TGCTCCAAGAGGGAGAATCCAAGGGGAAGCAGCAGCTGTGTAAAGGAACCCGACCTAACATCAGCTGATTCCTTCCCTAGAGTCACCTGCCAGCTCTCAAGTCCCAGGGAGGAGAACGTGCACAAAACACAGTCGGTGTGTTTAGAGCCACTGAGCCACTTTTATGGATGTTTTTTTGAGGGAAGACAAAGCGTATCCGAACATTTCTGAGCGCTAGCCGCCAGCAGAGGATTTTATTTTGGTTTGATGATTTAACACTGATTGCCCCAGAGGAGGGCTGCATAAGGGAACAGGGGATGAGGTGCAGTGGAGAGTGTTCCTGCTTCAGAGTAAGAGATTCCAGCACTGGAGGCTTGTGAATTGTAAGTGATAAATCCAACAAGGTAGCATAGTGTAATGGAGCTGATCCATATCCTCCAGGAATGTCACTGGGATGTGGCTCAGTAACTACATTTGCCAAGGAAAGCTGTGGCTGCCCCATCCCTGGAAGTGTCCAAGGCCAGCTTGGACAGGGCTTGGAGCAACCTGGTCTAGTGGAAGGTGTCCCTGCCCATGGCAGGGCGTGGGAATGAGCTCTCCTTCAAAATCCTTAAAAACCCTTTTAGGAAGGCACTTTGAGCAACTCCGTGCTTCTTTTCCCCACAGCAAGCCCTTCTCTTGGAGCAGCAGCGGATTCACCAGCTGAGGAACTACCAGGCATCGCTGGAGGCGGCCGGAATGCCCGTGTCCTTCGGGGGACACCGGCCCCTGTCCCGGGCACAGTCCTCCCCCGCCTCGGCCACCTTCCCCATGTCCGTGCAGGAGCCACCCACTAAGCCAAGGTTCACAACAGGTGAGGTTGTGGGGTGCTGGGGCGTGGGGGGGCTGTGGTGACTGGTTTGCCTTACATTGTGCTGTTCCACAGGGGCATGGGGTGACAGGAGAAGGGGAGATGGCTCTAGATTGAGAGTAGGGTTAGACAGAATACTGGGAGGAAGTGCTTCCCTGTGAGGGTGCTGAGGCCCTGGCACAGGTTGCCCAGAGAAGTTGTGGCTGCCCCATTGCTGGAAGTGTTCCAAGCCAGATTGGACAGTGTTTGGAGCAACCTGGGATAGTGGAAGGTGTTCCTGCCCATGTCAGGGGGTGGAACAGGATGAGCTTTAAGATCCCTCCCAACCCAAACCATTCTGGGATGATGATTCTATGATTTTCTTCCCCGTTTCTGCAAAGCCATAAGCGTGGGCTCTGCTTCTCATCCACATTTGGAGGCTCCATAACATCCTGCCTTCTTCGAGGAGAAGATTTAGTCATCCCTGTTGTCCTGCTTGTCCCTTCCCCAGAGCGACAGACACCTCCAGTGCAGAGCAAAAATAACCTGCACAAATCAACAGCAGCACAGCCCTGGAGTTGTGCGTCTCCAGGAAAACAGAGCGAGTCACAGGCTGTGACAAAGCTGATTTAGATGCAAGGCAGGGAGACTCAGTGTTCCTGAAGGACAGAGTGCCAAATGCAGTGTCTGCTGGCTCTGTTTCCTCCACCTTCTCCAGTCCCTGCACAATCTCATGCCATAAGTTACCCACTCTGCGATCTGTGCCAGCCTTCCTCCTGTAACACAGGAGTCTGTGCCTGCAGGTTAGGAAAAATGAGGTGAGCTGATGATTTCACGTTGTGTTGAAGAGACAAGGAGAGCCAAGGGTGTTTTCTTACCTGTTCAGCCTTCATTTTGAAGGGAAATGATGAGTGCAATCCTGCATTTGTCTGGTGGAAATCACAAGTGCAAAAAAGGTGTTGATCCCCATCCCTGGAAGTGTTCACAGCCAGGTTGGAACAACCTGGTCTAGTGGAAGGTATCCCTGCCCATGGCAGGGGGTGGAACTGGATGAGCTTTAAGGTGCCTTCCAACCCAAACCATCCTGGGATTCTGTGATCTCCCCGCCAAGATTAAAAGCAAAAACTAATTGTTCTTCCTCAATCCCGACAACCGACTGTTTTTCCTCTAAAATCCTTTCTGCCTCTTCAGAACCCTTGGCAACAGCTGAAAGTTAATTTTCTGTGCAACTTTTCAAGCCCTGTGTTGGGTGAACGAGGACTTATTTCGAAGTCCGCCTTCTTCCCCAAATGTCAGCCTCTTATTTTGTGAATGAACAGTTTGCAACGTGATGTGTTCCCGGGAAAAGGGAAGGGGAGGGGGGGAAAGGAATCCAGAACGCCCAAATAAGAGCGACTCATGATTTTGTTTCCCTTTCGCTTCTGCATTTATTCCATTTTTAACCTACACTTCTTGCATCATTCATCTCAGTGCTGTGAATTGGGTTTATTTTCAGGCCCTGGTGGTGTAGTAATAGTGGTGTGTTCAGGATGACTTTGTTCCTCAGCTCCTGGCTGCAGGGTGGGAAGCGCGTGCCGTCAGCTCTGGAAAAACCCAGGGAATAGCTCAGTTTTGCAAATCAGCCCTTTAAAATCTCTGTTTGTTGTTAATACTGAACCCTTGAATTTCAGCAAAACTGCATTTCTAATGCAGTCGGTTCTGGCCAGATTAATGGATTTTGGCTTTTGCCAAGGTTGCAAGGAAAAGTCCCCTGGCTCAGGGTCAGACCAGAAGAAACTTGAGCTTCTAATACACTTAGCCCCAAACCTTGGGGCTTTAAAAGCAAGGAAGCCTGGCCCTGCTTGAAGGGATTATTCATTCATTCCTTCTCTTTCTTCCCTTCTCCTCTGCTGGTATTGAAGTTGCCCAATCAATCACATGCAAGGCTCTGAACATACAATAAATAACATTCCCTACCGGAAGATATACTTTTGACTCAGATCTGTGCCTCTAAATTACTTTCAAAATCGCAGGCAACGGTAAGAATGCAGATTTGAGAGCTGTGCTGCTTGGAAAAGGTGCTGTTCCGGTGTTAGGATTTATTTTCCTTAGAGGCAGGGTTTAAAAAACCGAAAAAAGTGGCTTAAAGTAAGAGGTGGAATATCACCTTGCTTTTATGCAGCACTGCAGAGTGTGATGATGTGAAGAATGTTTCAGGTAGTTCACCTGTAAAATATCCTTTTTGTGGCATTTATCCAGGTTAAGATTCCAAGGGGCTTGGTTTTTCCATCTCTGCATTTATGCTGGGTGAATGGAGAAGGAAAAACACAATAAAATGCTATCCAGGAGGGAAGTGTCAGGCATTCACTGGCACTAATTAGGGTGCAAAGCATAAAGGTGAGACCTCTGTACTAGTCCTCCAACTAGTTCTTGGTTTCCTAAAAGGTGAAGGACTGGTTTAATTAACCAGCACTGTCTGCTTAGGAGAGGCAGGAAGAGAAATCCCACTGCTGTGGGCATGGAAGTAGGAAAAAGGGAAGGAAAGGCATTTCAGCTGCTGAGCATGTGTGTGAGTTGAATTGCCTCATGTTTTCTTGGAGTTGTCCGCGGCGTGTCGGAGATTGTGTTTCTGGAGGTGGATACTAAAGCTTAATCACCGGGATTGAGCTATTCTTTGGAAGGCAGGAAATTAAAGTCTTGGGTATTTTTCAAAGCAAGCGGTGCTGAAGTGCATCAGGCTTCTTTTTCCCTAGGAAAATCCATCTGGTTGATAAGTGGCTGCTTTGGAGGCTGATCCTAAGGCAGAGGAATGAGGATTGGAATTGGTGTGATGATTTTGTGAGAGGGCTGCAAGAAGCAAACCTCCTTGAATGGCCCTAATTAAGCCAACCATGATCACTCTGGATGTGAACGTGGCCCTGAAGAGATCAGTTATTGTCCAGCTGAAAAAGGAATTGTTCTTCCCTTTCATGTTTGGGATATTATATAGAAATAATACAGAAAGCTGCTGCTTTCTCTGGACAGAGTTAGCTCCAGACAGCTGGAAATCCTGGGGTTGATGTGTGTTTTATTTTCCTGTCTCTCTCAGTGACCAACACCTGAGACTTCAAAGGTACAGGGGAAAGAGCCACATACTGCACCTCTCAAACATGATGTCCATTACTCCACATCAAAGTGAAAGCCGTGCCCTTCCTGAATCCTTCCAGCAATCAGTTTGATGTCCCGAAGCATGACATTTAATTTTCCTTCCTACCAGAAAGCCAGTCCTTGAACTTGCCCTCTCTAGCTCAAGCAGCCCCCGTGACTTTAATGAATACTTGTGCCTGCCCTGTTCTACACACTTGAATAAGGATCCTCAGGTTAGGCCATTAATTTGCATAGCTCCAATTATCCAGTCTCTGATCTCCTGTAAAAATGGGTCCACAAATTATTCTGATGTTCTGCATTAAAGGGTTTTTCCTTTCTGATGAAGGCATTTATTCTCTCCTGCGCAGAGCAATATAATTATCTGAACCTCAGATCATATGTTTGTTCTGCCAAGAAAAGCCAGTTGGTTTTGCTTTAGTGCTGACCTTTAAAAATGATTGTTCTTATGTCTGAAAAGAGTCTTGCTTCCAGCACCACTTCAATTAACTTGTAACAGCCAATGCAGTTTTGTATTTTAAGTTTAAATTGCTGAGCTTCCCTTTGTGTGTGTGTGTGTGTGTGTGTGTGTGTGTGTGTGTGTGTCTGCAGCTGAGTGTCCCCAACCACAGGAAGGAACTGGGAACAGCTCCCTTCTTTCCAGTGGCTTGGTTTCTAGGAAAGAGAAGTGCTGAGTGATGTGTGATTACAGTACAGGAGAACTTCATTGAGACACTGCTGTTACCATTGAACCCTTGGGAAAGGAGGAGCTGTTGATCAACCACATTCTGTAAACACCAGGTTTGTGGTGGGATAGAATCATGGAGTGGTTTGGGTTGGAAGGGACATTAAAGATGATCCAGTTCCATGGGCAGGGACACCTTCCACTAGCACAGGTTGCTCCAAGCCCAGTCCAAGCTGGCCTTGAACACTTCCAGGGATGGGGCAGCCACAGCTTCTCTGGGCCACCTGTGCCAGGGCCTCACCACCCTCACAGGGAAGAATTTATTCCATATATCCAATCTAAATAAATCTCCTTTAGTCTAAGACCTTGCACTAGTTCAAATAAACTGGGGTGAAAGCTCCTCCTCAGGTGCCCTTCAGAGCTTGCCTTGGCCCAGCAGCTCCTCGTGATGTTTGATGCCGTGAATCAAACAGGGACAGAGCTTTGCAGCACAACCTCCTTCAAGTGAACTTTGGCTGACCCAGGGGCAGCCAATTACCCAGTACTCTGTTCTCTTCCTAGAACTGAGCGTGGTTTGGCTTTTGGGGGGTATTTTCTTCCTTTGCACTCGCCTCCAGCAGAGCCGGGAGCTGCCAGACGCTCCCCTAAGGCTGCAGACCTGCAAGCGTCGGGGGCCGGAGCAGGAAGCCAAGTTTCCCGGTGGCAGAGCGTGCCCACACTCAGCCAGGAGGTGGGATTGCAGCTGGAGCCAGGCTTGGGAACGTGCAGGAGCACAGCCTCAGCTCCGGGGCTGCTCTCAGGGCCGAGTTCCCTGCAAGCCCCTTTGAACTTGTGCTGTTTATCCCAGCCGGGAACACGGAGCCGGCTCCGGGGAGCTCCACCAGCAACAGCACGGGTGTGCTCACCTGGGATTTCCCTGGAGCGGTGTCAGCTGGAGCGCACGTCCCTGAACTTCGGGATCTGGGACTGGCTCCTGCCACTGCCGCCTTCGGAGGCTTTGGATCCTCACCAAGACCTTTGATTTCATAGAAAGCAGAGAAAACCTTGGAAGGGACCTGGAAGATTATCCTTTTTGAACCCCCTGCCATGGGCAGGGACACCTTCCACTAGCCCAGGTTGCTCCAAGCCCCATCCACCCTGGCCTTGGACACTTCCAGGGATGGGGCAGCCACAGCTTCTCTGGGAAACCTGTGCCAGGGCCACACCCCCCTCACAGGGAAGGATATCTTCCCAATATCCCGTCCAACCCTGTCCTCTGGCAGTGGGAAGCCATTCCCCCTTGTCCTGTCACTCCACGCCCTTGTCCCAAGTCCCTCTCCAGCTCTCCTGGAGCCCCCTTAGGCACTGGAAGGGGCTCTGAGGTCTCCCTGGAGCCTTCTCTTCTCCAGGTGAACACCCCCAGCTCTCCCAGCAGAGGGGCTCCAGCCCTTGGATTAACTTTCATACAGGTATTTCCTCCAAGACACCTTTTCCTTGGGACAAAACCCCAAACCACCCGCTTTTATTCTGTTTTCCGGAGCTTCTGGCTGAAGGAAGGATGGATTAAAACATTTGACTTCGTGTCTTTTGCTCGAGTGAAATAATTAAAGCTCTTTTGTCACTGGGACTGCGTGGCTGGGAAGGACCTGCCGTTTTCCTCCAGTTGGATCATTGGCTGTGGAATCCCAGCTTCCCATCCGAAAACGTACCCGGGCAGCTCTGGAGCATGAATCAGTCTCCTGCGCCGTTGTCATGCCATAAATACTTGGGAATGCAGGGGGATTTAGCTGCCTGAGTCCCTCATTCAGATGAAACAACACTGCTAAACACCTCCGTATCGCGCTGAATAACAATGCCCCAGTGGGCGCTAATGGCCTTAATTAGCAAATAACCGTGATGCAAAGCCTTCAGCACAAACTGGTTTATGAAACATAGCGCCAGCTAACGACTTACTCCTCCTGGTTTGTAATCCCAAACCCTGGAGTCGTTTTAGCAGCAAGCAGGGAAGCCCCTCTCCAGATCCCATTCCTGTGCTGGCACCTCTGCCCTCACACGGCCGCTTTCAGGTGCCACCTCCTCCTGGCACTTCACTTCACACGTTGGTACTGATTTCTTCTCCATATCCCAGTGAGGATTTCCATAGGAAGGGATGGCTGCAGGTTTGGTGCTGTCTCTTGGATTTTCAGTTGTCTGTGGCTCCTGGTCGAACACACGTTTTTGGACTCTGATGTGCAAAATACGCTTTTTCTTTCTTTTTTTTTTTAAACGTATCTTGGCAAATTTTTAGTATTTTTTTTTCAACTGAGATCAATTTTGTCACCTCTGTCGCAGGCCTTGTGTACGACACCCTCATGCTGAAGCACCAGTGTACCTGTGGAAACACCAACAGCCACCCGGAGCACGCGGGAAGGATCCAGAGCATCTGGTCCAGGCTCCAGGAGACAGGGCTCCGGGGCAAGTGTGAGGTAAGGAAAACACCACCAAAGGGCACATTACTTTATTATTATTATTACTATTATTATGATTATTATTATGCCAAAGAAAAGAGCAAGATATACTTTGTAACCCTCTGATTTGTTATCTCCCCCCCCCCAATTTTTCCAGCAAAAGTTGTGGAGCAACAAGTTTTCTGTGGTTTAATAACTTTTTAATGCTCTTTAATAATGGTCAAGCTACAGGGAAGGTACTCTAAGGAGAATGAGGGTAGGAGGGTGGCACTGAGCACCATTCCATCACAAGAGGTTAAATCAGCTTTATTTGATGTGTTTTAAGAGCAAGCAGTCTTAAGAGAAAAGCTTAGATATTAAATAGAAAGAATGAAGAGTAATAATAAAGATTAACTAATAGTTATTAGTTGTAACTAATAGCAGTGATGATAAATAGAGGTGTAAGTGTGTGCTCATCAATTCTTTGAGCATCTGAGGGGGCTGAATCCCAGAGCATAAATATTTCAGCTACGTCAGGATCTGGCTGGGAATATTTCCAAGCCATCAGATAAGACATCCACGTGGTGGCAGCATTGCCATTGCCTAAATTTCCCTGTCCTATCCTCATTTATCCCTTTCAAACCTGTTTCTGCCTGTGGATAACCATTTAATCGAATTTTGGGATTGTTTGGGGCCAAAAAACCTAATTGCTAATTGCCTGGACTCCTAAGTGGGTGTTACAGATGATCTCTAATGTATAAGTTCCTCACTGTACAATCCTGGGCAACTATTATGGTCCTTAATTTCCTGCTGATTTCCTTAAGGAAAATTTATTTTCCTTCATTTCCGTGCCTAATTCGGTACTTTTGGTTGCTCTCACGATTGGAGCTGTTGTTGGTGGTGTTCCTTTGCTTTCCAGCTGTGTTTCCCTCCTGACCACTGGTGACTTTCAGCCTCACCCAACTCTTCCTTTTTCCAAAAATGCCAAATACAGGATAAAGAGGTTTCTGCCTTAATTCCCAGCTGGCTTTCTTCAAGCTCTGCCCTGCCAGTTCAGGATGCACTTCCTTATCTCCCTAATTACCTTTCCTTTATCCCCACCATCTCCTGCCAGCACCTGTCTTAGAGTTTCCTTCTTTATCTTGAGTGAATCTAAAGATGTCTTTATATATCAAGCAAATAAATGTTGTGAATAAAGGATTAACCCCAAAAATCTGAATTTTTCCACGTAAGGACCCATGTCAGTGCTTTGCTTTCTGTTTTGATGGCTTGCTAAGGGAAGAGAAAAGCTCTTTAATGAGGGTCAAGCAGTTCATCAGTGATTTCATCACCCTTTTGCCTCCCCTTTCAGTGCATCCGTGGCAGAAAAGCGACTCTGGAGGAGCTGCAGACGGTGCACTCGGAAGCTCACACGCTGCTCTACGGCACAAACCCTCTGAACAGACAGAAACTGGACAGCAAGAAGCTCCTAGGTATCGTTCCCTGGGGGGAAATTCCCCTTCCTGACCCCTGGCACTCACTCTGCTGTCCCCATCCCTGAGTGAGCAGTGTGAAGGGTGAGATTTTGGGGCTCCCTTTGTGGCTCCAAGAGGATTGTTCCCACCTCCATGTACCACATCCATCTCCCTCTCTTCAGGTAGATCCCTAAACTCTGGATAGCTAAAACTTCCTTTCTTTGATGTCTTCAGAACCTAAAAGGAGGTTTTCCTGAGGAGGAAAGATAGCTCAGTTTTATCCTTGGGCACTCTGTATGTTAGAAAGTTATCCATGGCTAGGGAGAAGCTGGAACATCCTCCCAAGGACTTGGATCTGCAGCCCCAACCAGCTGCACAGGCATCAACAAATCCCTGTCAGGTTTGTATGGATAATCAGCAAGAGAGATGCAGGGGCCTCTACATTTGTTTAATCTGGAGTAAGATTGTTTATCCCTTTCACTGCAGACCAAATCTTCCTGAAACAGGGCCGTGTGTGTTGTAAAATACAGATATTTTCCCAGCAAAAATCCTAAAGGATGGATTTCGAGATAACCAACCTCCCCAGGCAACCAAACCACATGGATTTTAGCACCTCTGTGGAGTCATCATCACCTCCCTTCACTTCCTGCCTTTTTGCAGCAGCAGTAGATAGGCTGGAGGGGCAATTTGGGAAGTTCTCACGTGGGGATCAGCAAAAAAAAGACAGTTCTGGAACCTAGACGTTGAGAAAGTTTATTTTGGGATTAGCCTGACTTTGGGTGATATAAAAAGAGGATTAACTCCGTGGCCTGCATGAGGTAGTGGCCACAGCAAAGGAGCTGGAAAGATTTTGCTCAGTGTGTCCATGAGCTCCCAAAGAGGGAAGCCATTAGCCAGTAGTTAAACATGCAATTAGCACTGTATTTATAGCTCCTTTCCCACCTCTTTGAAGCCAGAGAACCCAAAAGTAGACACCTCCAGCTGAATGATAGCTCCATTAGTGCCTAAACTTTAAGGAATTTATGATGTCATATGCTTGGGAGTGGAAATCCATCAGCCCGAAGGAATGGCCGGTAAATCTTCCCTGGGAGATCTGAGAAGATTCTCTTGGGAGAGAATCTTGACTCTTGGCATGATCTGTCTCAGCAGTTCCACAGATACCTTTGGAGATACAGTTTGTTTGGATGGTATTTTTTGGGGGATACCCCATTTGCTGAACCATTCCTGATGGTTTCTGTAGGGAACCTGTGGGAGAAGCAACTCTTGCTCTGATCTCCAGTAGATGGGCATGTCCTGGAGCTCTTACCTGAGCTTAGACCTGGTTTCCTAAGCCCACTTAGCACCATTTTAGCCTCGAGATCCTGACAGTGGCACTGGCTGCCAGCTCACATGACCTCCTCCTGTCCTCATGGCTTCCACAGGGGAGGATCTGAGCGAGGATATCTGGGAAAACCTCCATGTGGAGAGGTGAACCCGCCTGTAAAAAACCCCTTCTTCAGCCATCCTCTCCTGTGGAGAGTTTAAAAGGCTTTTAAATGTACAAACCAGCTTTGTGGGGTTCTTTTAAACACGTTAGAGGGTGGATTTAGGGCAGGTTTGAGGGCTGAGAGCAAAGCTTTTTGTGAGGCTTAGGGATGCAAATGGGAGTTTGTTGGGGCTGAGTGTCTTGGCAGGTGTCTGATGACTCTGTGTGAACTCCTCACCTTTGTATGTCTGTGAGGAAGAAAAAAACATGAGAAACCTCAGCCTGAAAGGGAACAGCTTGGAAAGCTGAGGCATGGAAACAGAGGATGGTTCTTGTTAAGCTTCTGCTAATGGTAAGGGAGATGTGCCTTCATGGAATCACAAAATCCCAGAATGGGTTGGGTTGGAAGGGATCTTAAAGCTCATCCCATTCCACCCCCTGCCATGGGCAGGGACACCTTCCACTAGCCCAGGTTGCTCCAAGCCCCATCTAACCTGGCCTGGAACACTTCCAGGGATGGGGCAGCCACAGCTTCTCTGGGCAGCCTGTGCCAGGGCCTCACCACCCTCACAGGGAAGAATTTCTTCCCAATATCCCATCTCACCCTGCCCTCTTTCAGTTTAAAGCCATTTGCCCTTGTCCTGTCAAGGATACAAAATACAAATCCATCTCTCCTTTGACAGTGGAAAGGCTTGGAACCTGTTGAACAAGTTGAAATTCAGGCAAATAAAGTTGCTTTTAATTTGTGGGGAGCAATCATAAATTGTTGTCAAGAAGATAAATTTTGAAATAATGGGTGGATTAGCAGTGAAAGATGTGACAGGAGGTCCGGGGCAGGATGATCTAAGAACTTTCATGTGGATCTAATCAAAGAGTGCATCTCACTTTGAGCTCACATTAATCCAGGTGCATTAACTCCTCTTTCAGTCACAGAATCCCAGAACAGTTTGGGTTGGAAGGGACCTTAAAGCCCATCCCTTTCCACCCTCTGCTGTGGGCAGGAACACCTTCCACTAGACCAGGTTGCTCGGGGCTTCAGAGAATTTTGAATGGAGGATAATTTGCTCACACACAAGCCCAGAAAGTGAAGTTACATTTCTTACAGATCCAAAATTAGCCCTGCAGATGGTTTTCTCCATTTCTCTCAAATTCTTCTTGTTGGTTTCGCTATTTCAGTCAAAACACATGTTTTTTCTTTGCTTGCCACTGGTTTATTTTTTGTCTTCCTATTTTATGAAACCCATGCTATCCAAAGTCATCTAGTAACTGCAGATGAGTGATAATTGGGGTGTTTTTACGATTTCCTGTCCTCCCTCAGTTGGAAGGGGTTAAAGTGTTCCTGTGAGAAGACGTGCTGAGTGATTGTTGGTGGCATCTTCATCATTTCTAGTCGGGGAACTGCTTGAAACAGCAGACAGCACCCAAACCTTGCATAAAAACGAGTGATTTACAGACAGCTTCCGAACGAGCCCGAGTGTGTACATTGTGTTGTCACAGGGCTGGCCCTGTGCTCCCTGAAAAACGGGAAGCGAGCCCCCGGTCCGCGTTCCCGCGTCGGGAAAGATCGCGGCACCGCCACGAAGTCGGCCCCGAACGCGGTGACCTCTGTGCCTGACGGGCTGCGCTCTCTGTTCCCCTGCAGGTTCCCTAACGTCGATGTTTGTCAGGCTGCCTTGCGGTGGTGTCGGGGTGAGTAACTCCCTTTAATGTGTAAATAACGTCCTGTTTGTTCTCCCGGTCCCCCTCGGTAACAAAAAGGGTGGCTTTGCATTCCATCCAGTGGGTAATTGCAACCAGATGCTGCCCCATAAACAGGGGCTGCCCGGGGCGCGGGGTCGCTCGGCCTCACGTGCCTTTCTTTCAAAAGCAGCGTGAAGATTTTGAAGCTGTTCTGGAGAGCCCGAGCGTGTGTGTGTGTGTGTGTGTGTGTGTGACATTCAGAGGCGTGTTTGGGCTCTGGCTTTTAGGAGGAAAAAAACCTCATTTCCCAGGCAGGGGTGTTTAATGGCTTTAGAGGTTGCTGCGTTTGGAAGCAACCCTTGACATCCCAAAGCGCTTTCCCCGTGGAAAGCGAGATGTGCTCGTGCTGTTGGAGGTGTTTCATCTTCAGTCTTTGGGCTTCAGAGCTGCCTGCCTCCCACAGCAGGTGGAAAACGTGTTAATAAAATAGCGGTGTTGAAGGACAATATTTGGGAAGTTCCTGTAAAGAGTAAGTTTGCTCCATCGCTGTCCTGGAATGAAACGTCTCGCAGGTTGTGCGGCATTTGTCTTCAGGATTTGGGATGTTTTATTCTCCAGCTCCAGGATAATCCACGTGGATTCTGAAGGAGGTGACTAAAATACCTCTCCATCCCTCATGGAAAAGCTGAATGTTATTTTTCAGCTGTCAGATTTCCATATAATAAGACTTCTTGTTGTTGTTTGTTCCCATAAAGGCCAAAAAAAAAAACCCAAATACCTTGTTTTGAAGGTTTTCTTGTTTTCCTTTGAAGCCTGAAAGCTTAAAAGTTTCCCTTTCAAGTCAGACTTTCTGCTCCAAAGTTTCTGTGGAGGGTGACAGGACAGAAAATCGTGGAGAGCAGGAAGGGGAAAAGAATGAGAAGAGACAATAAAAGGCATTGTGTTTGAAAATTCACAGTGGTAGTTCTGCTGCATAATTGTAGCTCGTGAGGTTGAATTTTCAAGGTCTGGATTCTGTTATGGAAATGAAACAAAATTGTTTTCTTCCTGAGTCTTTGCAAAATCGCTGCTTTGAAAATTATCCCGTCAAAAAAAAAAAGAAAGGGGGGGGGAATAATCGTCGTTTATTCGTACCGCCACTCGTAGAGATATTTTATTTTGTATTGTAAATATGCTGCAGTCGCCTAATTCGTGGCAAATTTTTGGCTGGAGCTTAAAAGGTTTGGATTTACTCTGCCCTGCAGTCAGGCATGCCATTCAAAGCAAAAAAAAATTATCATTTGCAAATGAAGACTGAATGGTAACAAGTAGAGACAGTGTCTGAGCCCAGCACGGTCCCAGAAGTCTTGCATTAAATCCTAAATCAGGGCAGGAAACGCCTCAGTGCTGGTATTATTGATATGCTCCCAATAAAGATAGGGTTTGCAGTGAACTTGCTGGTTGGTTGTCTCCACAGACCTTTAATATTGAATATTTACTGACTTTGGTATAGTATTTGAGCAATCCTATCAGCAAAACCTGTGCCAGGGCCTCAGCACCCTCCCAGGGAAGAACTTCTTCCCAATATCCCATCTAAGCCATTCCCCCTGGTTTGCCAAATATTTTTCAGAGGCAAATATGATGCAAGAAAGTCAAAAGGAAAGAAAAAAACCAACATTTAAAAAAATCATTAGAATAATGTGGGACAGGTCCTATTTTGGATTTATACTGGAGCAGGTAAAAGCTAAATGATTTCTGGTGATTGTAATTCAGGAGCTGAGGGTGTCCCGTGAAATTATGGGCTGGGAAGCGTGAAACCAGGTTCTTTTTCTGCAAGCAATTAAATGCAGTTCTCTTCCTTAGGGGATGTTGTGAAGATGAAAAGGATGGGTGGGTCTGGAGGGTGATGCAGGGCAGTTTAGGGGGGAGAAGGCCCTGGAGAGCTGATTTTCCTCAGGATGGAGGATGGAGCTTGGGCAGCCATGAGTTCACAAAGGACGGGCAAGAGAGTGAACCAGGGAATATCCTGAGCTGGAAGGGACCCACAAGGATCATCCAGTCCAAGCCCTGGCCCTGCACAGACACCCCAACAATCCCACCCTGTTCCTTAGAGTGTTGTCCAAACACTCCTTGAGCTCTTGGAGTGAAGCAGCAGGAAAATGGTTTGGAGCAAATCTCTTCATCATGTAACACTTTTCAAACTCCCTCTTTAAAAAAATCAGTCTTGGTGACTTGAAATCAAGGAGAAAAAGGGCGAATTTGTTCCCAGGTGCTTGGAAACTCTTCCTCCTCATCAGTTTATCCCAGGAAACCTCGCCATGGCCGTAGCTGAGGCTGACAAACCTCCTCCCTTCTGCAGCTGCCTGGCTGTAGCAGGAGAGGGAGAAAGCACAGAAGCACTGCCATCAACAGATGCGAGCTCTGATTGAAACACCACTGATTTATTTCTGCTGATCAAGTTTTGCTCAGCTTCACTTCTCTGCAGCTCACCCTCCTTTTTCATGTCCCACTTCCACGCACCACGGCCTTACCTAATCCAGGATAATTAGAAGAACATTTTGGAGAAGGGAGTTTAAGCTTTGCAAATCTGCAAAAGCATCCCAGCGTGCTTGCATCCAGATTCTTCAAAACACTCAGAGGGGCTTGATTTTAGGATAGCTGATAAGTCTGTTTTCTTTTCTGTGTAGTATTTTTCTGCACACGTTTTAAAAATATCTCAAGACTGACATCAGTTTTCTGCACACGTCCTAAAAATATCTAAATATCTCCATCTTTAAAAGGTGTGTGTGTTGTTGATCTTTTCCAGAGTAAGTGATTCTATTTTTGGATGCAAGGTCTTTGATTGGAGTGTATCAACAATTTTAACTGTGCAAGCAAAGTAAGTTCTGGCAGAGCGGAGACCACGGAAAGGGCTTCCATGGAATGGAAATGAGGAGAAACTAATTAGCAAGTCAGAGGAACAAAATGTGAGGATTATTTAATTGAGAGCAGGAGGAGACACAGTGGGTGTCTTCCTCTGTGAGGGAAGGGCAGAATTCTTTCACTTTGCAGAGTCTGGAGCTGTGGTACAACCTGTCCCTGCACTTAATTTCTTACCTGTATAGTTCTTCAGCTAAAGAAAATAGTAGAATAATGAAATCTTCTGTAAGATGCTAATTTAATTGTGAAATAGCTGCACATTAGTGGATAGGAGGGTTTACGATGTGAGTAGGAGCCTTGTCATGGATATTAATAAAAACCTCAAGTTTTTGTTAAAGGAAGAACTAATTACAAGGAAATTACAATTTTATTATGAGGAAGGAAAAACTCTTTGGATTTCTCCCTGAAACATCTTGGACATTCCTTATAGAACAGAGAGTCTGGATCAAGCCATTGACCTTCCTCTTCTGCATCCCCTCATCATGTAATGGTCCATCCCAGGAGCTGAATTCCCTGTCCACACCTCTAAAGGAGCCCTCTCTAGGGACTCACCCAGCAGCTTCTTCCTTAGAACCATCAAGGCATTAATATCATCCTCATCCCATGGCAGCAGATGGGGAAGAGTCTGGATCTCTGACACAATCGTATCCTCCAGCTCCAGAGGGGAAAAAAGGAGAAATCCACACTGTTGGATCAACAAAAGGCCAAGAAATATGCTTCCTCTCTCCCTAAAGTCCTTCCAGATGGTAAGGCTGGATGTGCTGTCCCAGCAACCACTCCTGGGATGGCAGCTACATCAAAGAGCTCCGGGGCAGGGAAAGCCAAACAGAGTCTTCCCTGTAATGAGCTTCAGGATTCAGGAATGATGGAGGGTCAGCAGCAGCCCGTGCACCAAGCAGCAGCAGCTTTGGAGCCAGAGACCAGCTCAGGGCCACGTGAGTCACATTTTCCACCACGGCAGAGCCCTTGCTCCCCACTGCAGAGTTGTTGGCTTCGGAGGGACCGTTCCAACACTCACACGGATGATGAAGTGCTGCCTTGGAACAGGGCCCAGTGGGCTCCAGACATCCGTTCCAGGAAGGTGGCTGGGTGTTAAATCCTTATCTTGGAGATGTTTGCGCGCGGGATGGGGCGGCGGAGAGCTTACGGGTGGCGGTGGATATCTCTGGATCCATTCCTTCTGCTGGGCAGCCTGAAATCAGCTTCCAAATCCCAACTCCATTTCTTTCTGCAGAAATAATATCTCTGCAAATCCTCTCTGTCTTGCCCTCCTCGTTCTTCCTGGAATGCTGCCGGCACGAGCCCGGTTTCTGCAGGGGCCTGAACGTGGCAGTGCTTAGCTCTGGCACTGATGAATCCTGTCTATTTTGTGGGAAAAACTGGCCCAACAGCCATCTGAGAAGATCTGAGGGTCTGTTGGTCCCTTAGGAGGTGAACTTGGGTGTTTTGTATTTCCATTCCTCTGGTGCCTCGCAGAGAACGAAGATTGCCCTCTGCAATTCTGCGTCCATGGAAGGAGCCCTGAACTCGCTGTGTCCAGGCAGGAAGGGAAGCTCTTCCCTGCTGGTATCCTGAGGCATTTTCTTCCAAAGACCAAGAAAAATGGGTTAGATTTGCTCAAAAATGGATTAGATATGCCCAAAGATGCAATAGATACACTCATGGATGGTCAGATTTAGTTACAGGAGCCCGAAGATGAACTCTCATCACTTGGGCACTAATGCACTGGTCAGAGGGGAGGAGAAGCACCTTGGGCTTCTTCCCACCTTGTCAGGGGCTTTTGGAGGGACCTGGTCAGGGCACTCCCATCTCCTGCGTCATGCAGTCCTCATCCAGGATTCCTGGAGCTGTTGTGTGTAACACAAACTCCATCGTGCTCCTGTTCCCATGTTGCTGCCCAAACTTACAGGGGTCCAAAGGAGCCCTGGGGCCACAAATAGTCACTGCAGGGCTTTCCCACAATGCAGTGGCATTCCCCAGAGGCACAAAAATGGCTTTCTGCTATTCTCCAAATGCTTTCTCAGTTTACTGTGGCTTCCAAAGCATCCTCAGGGTGGATGCTACCAGAAACCATCCGTGATCACAGACCTGGAATCGTTTCCGCTGGCTTCAGCATGGCCGGGAAGGAGGTGGATCAGTCCTCTGTGGGGCCACTTGTGTCTCCTCACAGCTCATTGAGCCAGACACAACAAATAATCTCTTTCTTTCCGTCTTTCCCTTTTGCCATTGTTTCCATAAATACACTCAAGGCAGGGTAATAAGTGAAAAATAGCTGGTGATCCTTCCTGTTGAGAAATGTCCCGTTCATGCAGTGACATGATCTGGAATAACAACAACATGGGGATGCCTGCGGGGTGTCTTGCCTTGCCTGTGGCCTATTTGCACATTTTCAGGGGGAAAATATGGTGGCTCTGTCAAATATTTAGCGTTGAAGTAAATCTATACAGTCAGCACTGGATGCTGAAGGTCTCTTGTTAGGTTGGATGAGACAGGGCTGAGCTTTATGGTTCCCCAGGGAGGCTGCTGTCAGTCCTGGGCAGTCGTCTTTTAAACATCCATTATTAAACATCTCTCTTTATTGTGGATTTTTTTATTTTAAAGAATCATTGAATTATTTAAGAAACCTTTTTATTTCATTGGGATGAGTTTCCTGCAGCAATCAAAGAGAAATACCGATACCGTTGTCACAAAGTCATAGGATAATGGAATGCTTTGGGACCTGAGAGACCATCTCATTCCATCCCCTGCCATGGGCAGGGACATCTCCCACTAGACCAGGTTGTTCCAGCCTGGCCTTGGACACTTTGAGGGATGGGGCAGCCACAGCTTCTCTGGGCAACCTGTGCCAGGGCCTCACCCCCCTCACAGGGAAGAATTTCTTCCTAATATCCGAAATAAACCTACTCCCTTTCAGTTTAAATCCATTCCCCTTGTCTTGTCCCTGCATGTGAATAATGTCCCTATAGAACAGGGGTCTCTTGTTTGCTGGCTGCCCTCAGTGCTCCTAACCATGGTCCCTGTGTGTCCCCATCAGGTCGACAGTGACACCATTTGGAACGAAGTGCACTCGTCGGGCGCCGCTCGCCTGGCCGTGGGCTGTGTCATCGAGCTGGTGTTCAAAGTGGCCACAGGAGAACTGAAGGTTGGTATGAAAATAACTCAGCTGTCCTGAGGCTTCTACAGGGCTTCCCTCAGGGCTGTGTCGTGCAGCAGCTCCAGGGCTTGTTCCCCCACTCCAAAATGGGAGAAAGCATCATCCACCACTGTGACCTTGTGAGGAAGCCATCGAGAACAATTCCATAGCTCCAAGGCAGGATTGAGGCTTCTGGCTGCAGCCTCTGCATCCAGCTTTGTCCCTCTGACTTTTTCCCTTCTGTTTTTTGTGTGCAGAATGGATTTGCTGTTGTCCGGCCCCCGGGTCACCACGCAGAGGAGAGCACACCCATGTGAGTGTGGGGTTCATGGACTCGATCCACTGCTCGCTCGATGGGTGATCCACCCAGCTGGAAATTCAAAAGGAATTTGGTTAGGTTATCACCACAGAATTTCTGTGTACTGATAGGTGAGATGTATTATATTCAAAGCTCCCAGTAATCCTCTGGAACACGGTAAGATCCTGCTTAGTGCTTCCAGGGGGGTGTTTTCTAGCAAGGATCAGAATTACAGCCTCGCCTCGCAAGTGTGGGACATCCCCTGTTTCCCTAGAGGTGGCAGGGTGCCTGCTGCTGGAATTCAGCACTTCCAGTGGGATCTAGTGGAAGGTGTCCCTGCCCATGGCAGGGGATTGGAATGAGGTGAGCTTTAAGGTCCCTTCCAACCTAAACAGTCCCATGATTCCATCTTTCCAGTGAGGAAAGAAGAGTAAGAGCAGAAGGAATTCCCTCCTGTGTTTTATCTAGGAGATGGATGTGCTGGGACCAAGTAAAGCTATAATTAACACTTCTCCTTTTCCTCTTGTCTCCCTCTCCAGGGGTTTCTGCTATTTTAACTCCGTGGCAATCGCAGCCAAGCTGCTCCAGCAAAGGCTCAACGTGAGCAAAATCCTCATAGTGGACTGGGTGAGTAAATGCCAGCTCTTTCCCCTTTGGGAGAGCAGGTGGAAATTATTCTGGGTGGGTTTTTTCTCGCAAGGACAAACTTTGGAAGTCAGTGAAAAGCTTGTTGCTTGTGATCTGCAAGCCAGAATTTGGGTTTTTAAGTGAATAAAAGGGTTTTAATTAAAAAAAATTCCTAAAGGGTCCACAATTTTCAAATAAAATTGTAATTAATAAGTAGGTGCTTTCTCAAACAAGCCCTTGTGGATGAGGAACTGCAAATGGTGCTGGGGCTGGGTTGTTTTTTCCTGAAGGTTTTGACCTTAACTGCTCTGGCCCATCCCAGTTTTCTTTTCAAGATGCAGGGACGAGTTGCTGAGAGGAACAGGCTGCCTGGCACAGCTTGTCCTTTAGTGTGGATGATCCATGTGTTCTGCCTCTGAGCAGGGGTTGAGAAAGAGCTGCTTTGGGATTCTGCTGTGGCAATGTATAGATTTTTATTTTTTTATAGATTTTATGTGGCTGAGAAGGCATTTGAGTGGCTGGATATCAGCCAAGAGTTTTGATTATATTGCCATAAATCACTCAGGGGTTAAACCCACAAGTTAAAATGGATTTATTTGTATTTTGGACCTACTGGGTGGACTGGATTTTCTTCATTTCCCACCTGTTTTTCAGGAAGGGGCATTTTGAATACCTGTCCTGTCACAGGCTGTGTTTCTGCACCACGTAGCAGCTCAATAGGGGATCTCTCATAGGTTGTGCTGTTAAACCTTTGGGTCCAACACAGCTTTATTTATATCAGTGCTCACCCCACAGACCGATTAAAGATGCAGGTTTGGGGCCACAAATATCCCAATATCCAACCTCCATCCCCCAGGACTGGGTGTGAATCCAGTTCTCTCCACCCAAGTAAATTAGTCTTATCTCAGTTTGATAAACGCTTGGGATTGTGTTTATCCCACGTGTGAAACAAGGAGTGGAACCTGAAGCCAGGTGTGCAAAGCAAGTTATTCCCATTTCCCATAAACTGCTTCAGCCAGCTCAGGGAAGCACAGAAACCAAAGCACAACAGCAAGGAAAACCCTTCCAAATCCCAAACGGATGCCTTTAATCCACGTTTTTACTGAGGGACTAACCTCCCTCACGTGATCTCTGTCCCTGCAGGATGTCCACCACGGGAATGGTACTCAGCAAGCCTTCTACAACGATCCCAATGTTCTTTATATCTCACTACATCGCTACGACGACGGCAACTTCTTTCCCGGCAGCGGCGCTCCGGACGAGGTAAGCGCGTGGATCAGCCCGGCATCCACCCGTGTTTGATGGGACACGGGTGATCCCACAATCCTGGGGAGCCCCTGCCGGACTCAGAGAGAAGCTCCTGCCGCCTTTGGGATCACAGCAGCCGGGTTTGTGCGTTCCCATCCAAGAACACACGGAGTCCGTGTGATCCGTGTCCCGGCCGGAGCTGGCGGGACAGCGCGCTTGGCTGAGGAGCAGCACATGAGTCACTGCAGCCACGCTCTCCAGCCCTTCTGGGACAACCTGTTCCACAGGAGCCCTTTGCCAGCTGTCCCAGCACTCCCTGTCCTGTTCAGGATTTCCCCCTTCCTAGGCAGGAACTGTTCCTTAGCTGCAGAAGGAACAGATTTTCCGTGGCTGTGCCATCCATGCTTGGTTTTCCTGGAGTAGCCGTGGAGCCCGTCTGCCTCCCCTTCTCCTGGCATCACTCGCCACCCCACCACTGCTGCATCCTACACCACAAATTGTGGGGTTTGAGGACCAGTCACTGATGCTGCTGGACCAAATCCACCCGTTCCTGGTGGTGTCCTCAGAGCCTGCAGCTGGAGGGCCGGGGCAGTGAAGCTGGGATGCCTTTCTCCCTGAACTCTGGAGGGAGGCATCCTTCCTTTCCCTCTAGGTTGGCAGGAATTATGTCCTTCAGAGTGATTTATAAAAGGGGAATTTAGCACTTAGAGTGCTCTGAGACACTCCAGCTGATATCTGAAAACTTCTTCCCCTGTCAGTTCTTCATTTTTTGATTCAGAAAACATCAGTATTTCTACTTCAGCCTCTAAAGAAACTTAAATGTGGTGTGATGCCGCTCCATCACTGTTGTAGTGAATGAACAGCCCTTTGCATCAGGCTTAATTCCTGCTTTTTAATAATCAAATAATCTGTTTTATAAAATTTCTGGCATTGTAAGGAAACACTAGACTACACCATCCATGCTGTATTTAACCATTTAGAGTCATTTTTAGATGTGTCAGTCCAGACCGAATAAGACAAAGAATACAAAATAAATTCATTCAAGGACCCAGATGATTAAATAATCCTGAATTCTCTGGCTGTACGTTGTACAACACATTAATTTTCAAATTTTGATTTTTTTTTTTAATATGCAGAGACTGTCTTGGCAAAAAAAAATGCTGGAAACCTCTGGTTTATTTTTTAGTTTTCCCCTCCCTCAGGTAGTTGCAGGGAGGGCAGATGGGGACATTTGCAGTACAAGCAAGGAGAGGGATGTGCTAACATCTCCCACCCACGTGTCCCTCAAGCAGCCAAAATCTCTTCTCTGTGAATCCTATTTTTCCCCAGCAGAGGGGGAGCTCACTCTGATTAAAATATGCTTTTTTCCCCAGTTGCAACTGTAATGAAATATAAAACACGCTTCTGAATCAAGCAGAAAATGAATTATGGAAAGGTATTACATGTAGCACACTCTCCTGCAAAAAAGGAAGAGGATCCACGTGATGATGAGGTGTTTTTTTGGGTGAGCAGCAGTCAAACACCACTGGTCCCATAAAGATCTGAGCATGGAGGGGCTTTATTTTCACTCTTGTTTCAGGGACCAGGGAAAAACTGACCTCACTACCACCTCACTATCGAATCCAAATCCATATTTGACTGGAAGAACATTAAGACAGCAAAGATGTGCTGCCAGAATTTGCTAATTAAAAGTCCCGTTTCCCTTTTCCAGGTGGGCACAGGAGCAGGAGTTGGCTTCAATGTTAACATGGCATTTACTGGTGGCCTGGATCCACCGATGGGAGACACGGAATATTTAACTGCTTTCAGGTACTACTGAATTTTTCCTCTTAAAAATGTGTTTTTCACCTAACCTGGGTTTCTTTCTCCTCGTGCCTTGCTCCTTAATTAAGCTTTTGATGAGGTTTAAATTTTGATAGATATCAAATAAGCCTGTTCCATCCCACTGGAGGTTGAATCCACTGAGCTGGTGGGTTTGTGCTTTTCCTACTGGGCTCTGGCTTCTCCTCAGCAGCATTTTGTGTGTTAGGAGTGAAAATACAACCAGCTCTGAAGTCAGTGTCACTCCCCACTCACTGTCAGGGTGTGACTGAAGGGCAGGAATGCTGTGGAGTTGAATCCAGGTGTTGCTGGGATGTCTTCCCTGATAGGCAGGAATAGGAAAAGGTTGTACGAGCATGTTCAGGTGTCTTCCCAAAAAACGGCATCACTTGGGGCTCCAAATGGAGCATGGGATGGAACTGCCTGGCTCGAGGTCAAGAAAGAAGGGTTAGGTTGGATATTGGGAAGAAATGCTTCCCTGTGAGGGTGGTGAGACCCTGGCACAGGTTGCCCAGAGAAGCTGTGGCTGCCCCATCCCTGGAAGTGTCCAAGGCCAGCTTGGATGGGGCTTGGAGCAACCTGGGCTAGTGGAAAGTGTCCCTGCCCATGGCTGAGGGGTGGAATGAGATGATCCTCAAGGTCCCTTCCAATCCAAACCATTCCATAATTTTTCTTAGAGACTGTCCTGTCCCACCCACTGCTTTCCCCATGCCGTGGGTCCAGCCTCTCCAACTGGCCTCTCTTTTAGCAATTTGAAGTGGTTTTCTGTCCTCACACCAGGTTTAGTGCACCTCTGGTGACCTAAATTCAGGCAGACACACACTTGCCAGAACATGGGATGTGAATTTCTGGAATATCACCTTCATGGAAAAGCATTAAATCCGGGAGCATTATTTTCTGCTCTTCCCTGTGCATGTGTTTTTATTCTGTTACACTGAGCAAAAAGAGACTTTTTCCCACTCTCCATTCTGCCATTAAAAAGCCTTCAAAGGATACACACAATTTAAAATAACATCAAACCGCTGTCATTTGTCCTGCTGTTTTATTCCTGGTACAGGAAGGCAGCATTTTGCTCCAGAGTGGAAGTCTGGCTATCCCAGCAGTCACCAAGATGGATCTCTTCATTAGACAGAGAACCTGGAGCTGGGGACAGAGTGACATTCAATATTAATTGAGTTTCCAGGCTCCTGGAAAATGCTCAGGGCTGCACAGTGAGCCCTTTGCCAGCCATTCCTGGTGTCTGTTTGCCCGGAGACTGCAGCTATTTGGGGAACAGACTTTGGAGCTGGTCACAGCCCTTATTATGGCGAGTTTTTGGGAAGCTGAGGGATGCTCCTCCTGGGCAGCACCTCCCGGAGCCTGCCCCATGTGCACACCTTCAGTCCATAAGTTAAATGAGAAGCTTTTTTTTCATCTTTTGCCAAGTTTGGGCATGATAATACATTATCAAGTGACCTTTTTAAATCTTAACCAGCTTCTTTGAAAAACATTTTTTCCCCCCCTGAATCTTTCTATTGATTTTAATGTAAAATAACGCTTTGAAGTTTGCAATTTATAGTCCCCCGAGAGTTAGAAAGTGAAGGGAATGGGTCATATATCCTATTTTTTTTCCCCTTCTTTTCTTGCTTTAGCCCCTTGAGACAATACATGCCTTCAAGGCAGCACCTTGTTATTCCACCCCATCGAATGCCACGTTGCATTTGCTGGGGATCAAACCGAAGATGAAGAAAAGATAAGAAAATTGGCCATAATGAACTCCAGAAGCAGGAGGCATTTTCACCATGAACTTGGAAACTCGCAGTGGAGAACTGAGCTTTAATTCAAACCAGTCCAAATGCCAAACTGCGAGGCTTTGAAGTCTGGAGAGGAATCAGTGGAAATCCTTTGAGCTAGGCAAAGATACTGATAGACTTTTTCTTTTTTTTTTTTTTTAAGCCTTAACTCTTCACATGCCCGTCTGCTTTTAAGGAAAAAAAAGCCCTTTTTCTGTGTAAAAGGAGCAGATTTAGATAAGCAACACGCTTCCCGTTTTTTGTTGCTGTGTTTCAGGATGAGCCGGTGTGTGGATTTGGAAAATGAAAATAGCTGAGATAATTGTCCTTCTAAATTAGAGAAATGAAGGAATAAATAAATCCCAGTGAAACCACTCATCCTCACACTGAAAACTTGTTTCAGCGTGGGTTTGCTCCATCCATAAAAAGGACGGGAATTCACATCTGGGATTTCTTCTCCAAATATTATCTCCCTAATCTTGCAGTCCAGAATGGGGGTGCCCAGGCTCTCCTGACCTCTGAATGGTCCTTAATTCCCACCAAGATGCTTCAAAAGTGGGAACAAGAGTTAAAAACGTGCACTTTGTCAGTTATTATCTTCATAACCCGGGGCTGAAATCACTGCCTGCCCCGGCTCCAGGTTGGGGTGCCCTGTTTTTGAGGGCGAGATGATCAGAAGGGATTTGGGAAGTTTGCTGGGAGCTTGGAGCTCCTCCACTCCGTGGCAGCAGCGGCTCTGCCGGAGACAGCTCCACATCCCAGTTCAGCCGAGCGGGCCAGGAGCCCGTGGCTGAACTCACCCCCCAAGTATGTGGGCAATCCCAGATTTCACAGATCAGGCAGAAATGTATTCAACTTTAATGGGAAAAATGCAGGGCATGTCATTTCCAGGGTCCTAAACCCATTGAAATGTTCCCAGTGTCTCCGCTGTTGTTCCGTAGTTATAGAAACAAACAGTTGTAAAATTCGGAGGGGGTTTTTTGACCAGGATGTGTCATTCCCTAATGTTTTACACAAGCAGAAATCGTGTTTGCTTCTCTAAATCCTCCTGATCCATGTGCAAACCCAGCTAAGAGACCTGCAGGAAAAATGGGAAGACTCCGGCTGGTTCCTTATTACACGGGAACAGCAATTAGTGCAATTAAAATGTATTATCCCCAGGAGTTTCCCTCTGAATTTACTGCAAGGAAGTTTTCCCGATGATTCCAGCAGTTGTGTTGTGTCAGAGAAATTTTTCCCCCTATCCCGAGGTCTCCTCCACAGCTATAATTCCGTATACAGCTCACTTCCATGTTAGTTTTTATTTAAAACACCTAAATCAGAAGGAAAATCCAGGACTGTGTTTAGAAGCTCCCTCCTCCTGCCTCTTTCAAAAAGCATTAAAGGAGTTCAGGAACCAATTTTGGGGGGATTTCGGTTTTTCCCTCGATCCATAAACCATTTCAGGAGCGAGGAGGAGGCGGGGGGGGGGAAGCTGATGATGTTTTCCTTGGAACGGTTGTTGCTGTATTTCCAATTTCCTGCTCNCGGAATTTTCGGGAGGCTGATTAGCCTCAGGAGCAGTGAATAACATTTTTGGGTTATATATATATATAAAATATATAATATGTATAAAACTATATATACATAACATATATAGAAATACAGACATTATATATATAAAAATATATAAATATATGCATACTATAAAAATATATACTTAACACATATAAATATATACCTAATATGTATAAAAATATATATAAAACATGTATATATGGCCAACAGTGGGAAAAATATTCTAAAAAAATACTCAGCCTTCTAAGTTTCACCAATTTACTCGCTGCAATTGAGCATTTAAACCCCAAAATAATCCTCTGTAGGATTGTTTAATCTGCCTGTCGTTTATTAGGCATTTAATTGGGGAATTGGCTAATACCAGGCTAAAAATTGTTCGTTCAGCCTTCTGGAAAATAGATCTAAAATTGCATTTATTTTTTTTTCTCTCTCCCAAGTGATCACAGAACACATTTGGGAGGTTTTGCTGTTTGCAGCCATCAGTTTTCTCTCGTGCAGAGCTGTTCAGCTCAGCTGTAACCAGGCAAATAAAAGGATTTAATTTATTTTAAGCAAGCAAAACAACCCTCTAAAATATAGGAAATTTCAATTTCCTTGTATTTTAAAAAATTCTACATGGATTGAATGAATACTCAGTGTTAGGAATATTCATTCCTCAGTGAATAACTCTACAGCCATTCCTTAAAAGACCCAATTCCAGACAGAACTGCTTATCTCCTGGATAATAATCTGAATTTCTGGCCTTTTTATAGTCTCATCACCAGGGCAAAGCCATGGGATCGTTTGCAGTTTAATCCTTGTTTCCTCTGGAGGGTTTGGCTTTACTGGGATGGATCTGAACGAAGGGGCTGGTTTTATCCACGGACAAGGAATATTAAAAAGCAGAAGGCTGGATGAGATGTTCCCAAAACTTTGTCCACAGATGGAATCTCGGAAACACACTGGATTTTTTTTGTCTTTTTTACAATTAAAAAGGCAAAATGAGGGAGTGCTGACTTTGACCCTCCTGGATCAAGTTTTACATCCATGGAGAGCATCGAACAGAGCTGGGACTGTGGCTTTGGAATACTGGGGTTGTACTGGAATTAGGGGAGAGTCAGAAGCAAGAGCAGCCCTTGAGAGGTTGGGTGGGAGTCACGGGGAAAAGGAGAGGGTTGAAGTCTGGATTGGAGAGTGCTCTTGGGTTGGGATTTGTTTGGATGGGGAAGGTCCCGAAAGCCTCATGGGCACAGACTGTCTCGGAGGGGGAGCCAAGGTACCTGGAACACATTCCTTAAAACTCTGAAGGACCTGACAACCATGTCCTGACACACAGCACTGCTTGTATTTGCTCCCAGTTGGAGTTCTGTGCTGGAGTCACCGGTTGTGGCTGTAGGGTCACCCCATCCTGCTCCAGGAAAAACTCTGGACATCTTCAAAGCGGCTCCTCCCGACTTGTGTCAGAGCGATGGATTTACTCCTAACCTGCAACTTTTTCTCTCCTGAAACTCCCCCCAACAGGGATCAGGGTTAACCCTCGGGGTCGTGTGGCCACTTCCAAACCACTGTCACCCACAGCCACCTCCAGCCGAGGGTCACCAGCTGCCCCTGTTCCTTGGGAGCATTGGATGCCCATGGCAGGGGGTTGCCATGAGATGGTGTTTAGGATCCTTTCCGACCTAAACCATCCTGTGCTTCTATGAGCTGTCCCATGGCCAAGAATCCTTATGGATCCATGATCCCATGGGTCGCTCGGTGCTGTTGGACCATCTCACAGCTTGGTGCTGCAGCTTGGTGATCCCGCGTTTCCATTGAGATCCTAGCGGCTCCCTCAGCATCATAACTTGGGGGGAAAAAATAAATCCGATGATTTTAGCAGTTTTCCTTGGGTTAGAAATGAAAGAGCTCAGCAGTACTTCAAAGCTCAGGGAAAACAAAACCCTCGGCCGCTGCACTTGCTCTGGAATTGCTGCTCCAGTCCTCGGTGAGGGAGGTGGTTTCCCCTAAAAACGCCTGCGGGTTGCACTAAACTGTAAAGTCATCGGCCAGAACTGTGCTCTTTTGTCTGCCTCACGGAATCCTCCCCCAAGGACAAAATGTACAGGGCAATCACGTCGTTTGAGGAGAAAATTCGAATTCCTTGTTGGGATTTTGTGCGGATTAAGGGAAAATTAGATCCTTTNNNTTGGGGTTTGAGGGAAAATTATTTTTTTTTTTTTTTTTTTTTTTTTTTTTTTTTTTGCAGAGGTTTTTTGCGTCCGCGCGCCGAGATTGGCAGCGGGAAGATTGCAGGAGGCTCTGGGGTTACTGTGGCAATTAGTTGGGAAAACAATAAACCTGGGAGGCATGGGGGTGGTTTTTTTTGGTGTCTGAGTGCCTTGACCAGCTGTCCCTGCTCCGTGCTGGCAGTGGAAACTTCGGGATGGGTTTGCCCAAGGCTGGGAGTAGCTCAGTGGCTGGCAGATGTTAATGCCCCGTTAAAAATAAACTGTGCGGAGGGCGATGGCACGAGCTCAGCTGGATGTCACAAGTTGCTGACTCTGGCAGATGTCTCGTGGCTGTTTAATATCCTTGTAGCAAAAAATTGGGAGGTTTTATGAGCGTCCTGATAGCACTTGAGCCATCTCAGCACGGAACAGGCCTCCCTGGGCTGTGTTTTTAGAGCATCGCATAATGACTCGACTCAATAAAGTGACTTTCTGGTGCGCGCGAAGATATTTACGGGTCCGTGCTTTGGGTTGTGAATTAAACAACTTCAATTCCTGCTGTAGAAAGTTATCCTGGCTGGTAGCTGTTCCTAGGATGGGGAAATGGGAAGATATCGGCATCTTCAGGTCAGGCTGCCCTAGGGATATATCCAGCATTCGGTGGGTGCAGACATAATGGATAAAACATAATTTGGGAAGTGCATCTTGACATGGGGAATGGAATGTTTGCAACCTCCTGTAGGTTATGAAGAGAAATTGTGGAGGCTTCTGGTGAGAAATCCCGGGAAGAGACTTCTTGTTTCAGTTAACTACAGCTTTAACAGGCAATAGTTTATGGATGCGGAGCAATTCCATCCATTTTTTAGTGATCAGAATGTCAGAGGATGGGGAACTGGCCTTGGGAGAGGTGGATTTGGGTGGGATATTTGCATTCTAAAGTTTTTTTGCCCCATGGGACATCCCCAGCCTTTCATTATGGGAAATAAAAAGAGCAGCAAGGGAGAAAGGAGTCACTTTGCAAAGCCTAAAGGAGATATTTTGAAGGAGTACATGGAGATAGTGCCTTGGAGTGAGGTTTTCCAAGTGGTTTTGTGGCCTGTGCCAGATGCCCTCTTATTTTCTCCTTATTCCCATGTACATAAAGCAGGATATGATCCCAAATGGAAACCACAAGGTAAGACAACTTATTTCCCTGGTCATAACACGGGGATGTTGATGGAGGAAATCACAGAGAGTGCAAGGAGTTCTTCCAGCCAGGCTCTCGCCTTGTAGGAAAATAGGAGGCAGGCTTAGCTACCATGGAATAACGGGTTTGATAAGAGGATTGAAACATTCCTGCCTTTGTTCAGGAGCCAACATAACGTGTCTGCCACGGATATTTTGTGTTGCAGGACAGTAGTCATGCCCATTGCCAACGAATTTGCCCCAGATGTTGTGCTGGTGTCATCTGGTTTCGATGCAGTGGAAGGACATCCCACACCTCTCGGAGGATATAATCTGTCAGCAAAATGTAAGTGGGGGCTTTACAAGAGCAGAGGCAGTTGCTGCTGTCCTAGGGATTAAAGGACAGTATTCCCAGATTTCATGTTTTGGGGTTTATTTCAGATCTTTCATTTCAATGGCAAAACTTTCAGGATTTGTCTTTGAATTTTCATGGCATTTATCTTTTTATAATTTATATTTTGGCCTGGCTGAAGCCTTAATTCTTTTATTTTTGAAGCATTGCATATTTCAATTTTGAAATATTCAGTATGTAATATTTTGTAATTGATTTGTAGTCACACCTCTTCTGGATTACAGAGTTATGCTGCTTTTAATGTAAAATTGCAGAAAAAGGCAATACCAGCTGTAAACACATTCAATGCTACTACAAGTCCCATTTCTTCCTCCAGGATACCTTATTAAAATTTTGAGCTGAATATTTTTGAATTAATTACAGAGATGCACAAAAACCTCTTTTTTGCTTTGGGTCTGGGATGTTTTTGGGGGATGCACTGAAATCCACCCCCGCCAGGTTATGTTGAGTTTACCTGACACTGTTACATTCAAATTAATCCAGAAGACAGTTTTTCTTGCAAAAAGGATTTTATTATTGTTTTTTAAGAGTTTGTTTCAGCCAGGAATCTCGTTCTCTATGACGAACTTCAAAACCTCGTGAGGGAGCTGAACCCATAAACTTTATATAAGAATAAAGCGAAATAGATTTACAGGAGACAAGTTCTTTGGGATATCCAGAAACACTTTGGAATGGGAAGGTCTTGTTTAGCTGCTGGTTGAATTTCCCGTGCGCTGCTCCTCTCAGAGAGCAGTTCCAGTTTTTCTCAGTGAATCCTTTTTATCTGCCTGTTAATTTGTTAATTTGCCGATTCGCAAAGGGGTTCGCCCCAAAACGGAACGCAGGGTAGAAATTCCCTGGGTTTTCCTTTGTTTGGCCTTTTTGATTTTTTTTTTTTTTTTCCCGAGGGGGAAGGTTGCTTTGAGGACACGTTTTTCAAATCCTCGCCGCCCCGGTTCTGTTTTGTTTAAAGGGGGAAGAAATGTATTGTGTGTCATCTGATCAAAGTGCCGGGTGCCCCTGGAATTTTTATAGCGTATCCTACACGGGAAGAGCCGTCTGCCGAGAACGAGATGTCAGATCTCTCTGGGGCACTGCACTGCTGCTATCCCGGCCGAAATTGTGCCCGTTT
Organism: Ptilonorhynchus violaceus; assembly: GCA_013397565.1. NCBI lineage: Eukaryota > Metazoa > Chordata > Aves > Passeriformes > Ptilonorhynchidae > Ptilonorhynchus > Ptilonorhynchus violaceus. The sequence continues at coordinate 154,599 of VZRJ01003987.1, read as the reverse complement.
CCCTTTTCCTCCTCCCTCCCCCGCCACTGCTCCTGCTCCGCGGCTTCCGAAGCGGCGCAAAAATCCGCCCCTTTCCCTCCTTCCACGGGGAACGTTCGCTGCTGCGTTTCATTCGGGGCGCTGAGGGGTGGCAGGGGAGGATGGCGATGCTCTCACCTGGCGGAGACACGGATCCGTCCCAGGGAACCCGCGGCTGGAATTGCGCAGCGAGCGCATTAAAGCCCAGCCTGGCTTGTATTATGCGTTGAGTCCTTTCAAATCCCCGGTGGTTTTTTAATATGATGTAATTCCTCTCTCTAATTCTTTGATCCTGCGCCAGGAGCCTGATTCCAGCCGCAACCTTTGCCCTTCTCCCGCATTTCCTCTGTTCCCTCGTTGCAGGCTTCGGGTACCTGACGAAGCAGCTGATGGGGCTGGCCGGGGGCCGCGTCGTGCTGGCCCTCGAAGGTGGCCACGACCTCACTGCCATCTGCGACGCCTCGGAGGCCTGTGTGTCTGCCCTGCTGGGAAACGAGGTACAGGGACCCCCAGAGCCTCCCCCCCTCCCTTGGATTTGGGCATCTCATCCCCCAATCCGCCCGGCTTTCGTCATCGTTTTGGCTCCTCTTGACACTTGTTGCTTTCAAGAGTGTTTGTTTTATGCTTAGAAACCACCTGTGCTTTGCAGTCGGTTTGTAGTGCAAGGAGTGAAACAGCTAAGAGCTGATTTTTTGGGTTTGTTCTTTAGCCAAATAATTTGCTTTGTGCTCTTTGAAAAATAACAATTTTCATTAATTTCTGAATTTGTTGTGCAAGCCTTCCGTTCTCTTTGCTCCCCTCTCTAGTCCTACAGCCTGTGCCTGCTGCGTGGGGCAGCTTGCTTGACATTGTTTGCAGTGAGATTTTTTTCCTTGGAGTTATTTTTTCTATTTCCTGCACGTTGCTGTGTAGGAAAAGCCTCTTCTGTGTCAGAGAAATTGTCCAGAAAGGTGGGGGAATGTGGTTGCAACATCAGAGCAAGAGAGAGAAGTACACCAAGGAATTATAGGTTTTGGATTCTGGAGAGCTCAGGGTATCAAAGCTTTAGATACTTTGGCTTTTCTGTCTTTTCCCCCCCAGTTTTAGTGTCAGTGGGACTAAGGAAGAAATGCTACATCTCCACATCTTTTAAATCCCTCCAGGGATGGTGATTCCACCACTGCCCTGGGCAGCCTGATCCAATGCCAGAGCACCCTTTCAGGGAAGGAATTTTCCCTAATATCCAACCTAAACCTTCCCTGGTGCAACTCGAGGTTATGTTTGTGGGTTTTTTAGTACAGTTCATTTGGGCCAAGGTGCACCACTGAAGAAGCCAAGTGGGTCTGTCTCCAGTGGGAGCTGATTTCTGGGGATGGTTGTAGGTTAGTGACCATCAGCCTTTCTCAGGTGTCTGGGAAGATGGAGAGGGAGCCTGGATCTGTGTGGAGGTGCAAACCAGTTTGACTTCCAGCCTGTTGCAGAAGAGCTCTGTCTTGTATCCACACTCCGCGTTAAAAGTGGCAGTGCCTGGGGAGGCCGGAGTAGCCAGGCCAAGAGAGAAACCAGCTGGGATTCTTCCCAAGCATCTGCTTCCAGCATCCAGCATCCCGGTGCCCAGGGAGCATCCGCTCCTTGTGCTTGGCCAGGCAGTTCTGATGAGGCTCTGGGAGTGGGGAATGGCTCCAGTCTGCACGCAGCCTTCGGGACAGCTGAAAATTTGGGAGCAGCTGCTACATCAGCGTGGAATTCCAGTGGTGGGGCACTGGCACAGGTTGCCCAGAGAAGCTGTGGATGCCCTATCCCTGGAAGTGTTCAAGGCCAGTTTGGATGGGGCTTGGAGCAACTTGGGATAGTGGAAAGTGTCCCTGCCCATGGCAGGGGTGGAACGGGATGAGCTTGAAGATCCCTTCCAGCCCAAACATCCTGGGATTCTGTGAGGTGTTTACTGCAGTGCCCACCTCTCTTAAGCCGAGTTGTCACCACAGACATTTGCTCTGGTTCCATCCACCTTTGGGTGCAGGATGCACTTTGAAAGGGAAACAGTGGGAATAACACCTGAAGGATGTCATTCCTCCTGCTCAGCGTGCTCCTGGGGTGCAGGCAGCTGACTGCAACTGTACACAATAAATAAGTGCTTGATCCAAGCCACGGATATGTTTGGAAGTGTAAGGCTGTGAGGAGATCTCAGCACTCAGGATTCCTTGGGTGTCGTGAGCTGCCTGAGTGGTTTCATTGAGCAGGGGGAATTGATCCTTAAAGGTAAAAAACATTGATTGTTTTCAATCACAGCTATAAGGCACTTCAGAATACTTAAACACAGACCTGTTCTCACTTGTCCTAGGTGGGCTGTGCAGATAGGATAATATTCCCTGGCTCACCCGCACGTCAGAAAGCAGGAAACACTCGTTTTATCCAGGCCTTTCCTCAAACCTTTAGAGCACGAGGCCGTGGGGGGGCACGGCTGTAGCCTTGTGCCGCGGCCCTTTGATGCGGTTCGACGTACGGCGCGCCGGAGGATCCTGCCTGCGCACACATGGACGGGCCGCCGCGGGCTGCAGGGAGCTGGGCTGGCTCGGGAGCCATCCCGGAGCTCCGCCGGGACTGGTGGGGAACGAGGGGAACGGTGCCAGTCCCCAGAGCGCCGGCCGGGAAGTTAAACCGGAGCTTGGGCCGTGCAGCTGATTGTTGGAGCGGGGAGGGGGTTGGTGCCGGGTGAGGTGGCTTGGGAATGGACCTGCACTGCTGTGGGGACAGGGAGAACTGTGCAGGGCCCGCGGGGCTTCAGCTGGAAATCAAAGGTGGGTTTGGTGCAGGGAGGGAGAGTTTGATACGGTCTGAGAGAGCTGGGGGTGTCCAGCCTGGAGGAGAGAAGGCTCCAGGGAGACCTCAGAGCCCCTTGCAGGGCCTAAAGGGGCTCCAAGAGAGCTGGAGAGGGACTTTGGACAAGGGATGGAGTGACAGGACATAGGGGGAATGGCTTCCCACTGCCAGAGGGCAGGGTTAGATGGGATATTGGGAAGAAATTCTTCCCTGTGAGGGGAGTGAGGCCCTGGCTTAGGTTGCCCGGAGAAGCTGTGGCTGCCCCATCTCTGGAAGTGTCCAAGGCCAGGTTGGACGGGGTTTGGAGCAACTTGATCTAGGGAAAGTGTCCCTGCCCATAGCAGGGGTTGGAACAAGATGAGTTTTAAGGTCCCATCTAACCCACGGCATTCCATGATTCCATGATTCTGAGGTCTGCTGATGGCAATCCAGGCCAGTAAGCCACCATTCCTCTCCCATTACCAGGCAGAGCTGCTCACTCCATCGTGGGCATCACCAGCCTTTGCCTTCAAACAAGAAGGTGATAACAACCGGGTGCTTCATGCCCAGAGGTATTTCCTCCCTTTTCCATGGGCTGAGGCTGTTTGTGAGTGTTATTTCAGGAAGAGGAGCGTGCTCTGGAATCAGGAACGTGCTTTGTCCTAGTGTCAACCAAGAGGCGTTGGAAAGTTCATCCAGGAATTGTTTTTGCTTTCACTTAATGCCAGACAGAAACAGTTTGAAGCAGAAGTATTTTTAGAGTGGAGAATCAAGAAAAAGTGCAATCCATAATTACTAAATCTGGAATGCAACATTCCATGAAGTACCTATGGAATGGCTACCATGTGCTCATAAGAGCAGCCTTGGCTGAAGCTTCTCTGGCTTTGAGCAGAAGTTGCAGTTAACCTTTGCCATAGATTTTATTTTTTTTAACTGTTAAACTCTGGCTGTTCTTTGCTGGGGAATATCCCTGGTTGGGCCTTGAGTGCTGTTTTCAAACACGATTAACAGCAGTGGACATTTTGGACAGCCAGCCTTGGAGGTCTGAGATGAATTCATGCTGTTAGTGGAGAACCTGGGAGGGCAAAGGTGTCTCCTCTTCTTGGGTTTTTCTATAGGAAATCAAATAAACCCTAAAACAACTCCCCCCAGCAGTGCTGTCAGGCCTTTCCCTGGGATGGCACAGGCAAATTCCCACTGCAGAACTGACTTTGCCAGGGTTGTGACCCCGTGGTTTTGATGCAGGAAGATGTCCAAGGCTTGTTGTCCTGACTTTTCTGGCACCAGCAGAGCCCTGACTTGGTGCTCTTCAGCACCCACCTCCCAAAAAACACCACGAAGGAGGGTGTGGTTTGCAGAGTTCAGATCAGATTTCTCTTTGTGCTGAGTGAAGGTTGATGGGGCTGGGATGGATATGGCAGAGCTCTTCATTAGGCAGGAGGAAAATATCTCCCAGGAAAGAGGAGGAAATGCTGTCAAGCACAGAAAGGGCATTTCATACCACGTGCAGTGACAGGACAAGGGGGGACGGCTTCCCACTGCCAGAGGGCAGGGTGAGGTGGGATATGGGGAAGGAGTTCTTCCCTGTGAGGGTGGTGAGGCCCTGGCACAAGTTTCCCAGAGAAGCTGTGGCTGCCTCATCTCTGGAAGTGTTCCAGGCCAGGCTGGATGGGGCTTGGAGCAACCTGGGCTAGTGGAAGGTGTCCCTGCCCATGGCAGGGGGCGGAACTGAATGAACTTTAATGTCCTTTCCAACCCAAACCATTCTGGGATTGTGGGATTCGATGATAACATTTCTTTGGTGTTCCTCTCTCTTTCCAGCTTGACCCTCTTCCAGAGAAAGTTTTCCAGCAGAGGGCAAATGCTAATGCGGTGCATTCCATGGAAAAAGTCATCGAGATACACAGTGAGTATAGTCCCGGCCCAGCTGGTTCTCTGGGCAGTTCCGAGCCGGCTGCTGGGTTTGGGAGAGCAGGAGCAGCAACGGTGCTGGTGCCCTGATGCCCCTGTTCTCACCTCTATCCCAGGCAAATATTGGCATTCACTCCAGCGTTTCGCCTCCACGGTGGGGTATTCCCTGGTGGAGGCTCAGAAGTGTGAGAACGAGGAGGCGGAGACGGTGACGGCCATGGCATCGCTGTCGGTGGGCGTGAAGCCGGCGGAGAAGAGGTCAGTGGCTTTCCATCGCATTCCCACGTCTGCCGAGGCAGGAGGAGCAGCCTTCCGGGTTAATCCTCTCCTTTCAGCCACTGCTGCCGCGTTCCCCACATCCCCTGTCCTCCCTGGATTCCCAAAAGACCTGGGTTGCAGGAGAGCAGCAGAGCCACGAGCTCTCTGTGTGCACCCTGTGCCTGACCCTTCTGCTCCAAGCATGGTTTGGGACCACGACAGGGAATTTATTTTGCTGGGAAAAAATGTTAACGTTGCCCAAGTGAAAACAAATTCTCCAAAGCCCCTTCTTGGTGGCAAGTTTAATGCCAGGTGAGCCAGCTGATCCCAGCTGGCTGGGTGGGAAGGTGATGGGAACATACGGAGCGAGACTTTGCACCACGAATTGTCCAGCTCTTGTCATGCTCAAGCCTCTTTTCTCTCTTCCCTCCCTCTCCCCGCCTGCCTTGGCTGGGAAATCCCTCAGACCTGAGGACGAACCCATGGAAGAGGAACCTCCCCTGTAGCATCCACCTTCGAGCTGGAGTTCTCCTGTTTGTTCGTCTTCGTCTTGAAGCTCTGCCAAGAAGCTTTCTCTTGTTACTCCTGCGTCCTGTCACGGTTATTTCCAGAACACGGAAGGACAACCAGGTGTAAAGCAAAGCAAGCGACACAAAAAAAAACCACAAATCTCCGTATCTTTGAGTCTCTTTTTGCCGAAAAAAACCACGCTGGTGAAGAGCAGCAAAGGACTGACACGTTGGGCACTCTTCCTCTGGTCCTCACCGGGAGCGGAAAGAGGAACGACGCCCGGGAAGTCTTTGGCAGAGTTGCCAAAAAAAACAAAGAATAATAAAGAAATCAAAGATTCAACAACGAAAATCAAACAAACCTTAACGTAAAACTGGTGCTTACAAAGTTGATTACCCACAACTGAGCAATCTCCGCTTGAACCACTCGACCCATCGTGTACTTTCATTTCTTGGATATTTGGAAATGGCTCTTGCCTGCCTGTGAGTCAACGACAGCTCTTGTCGGAACGGGAACATTGGGAGATGGTGTATTTTTAACGGGGAGGGACAGGGAATGAGGGACTCATCTGACACCTAAAGGAAAGGGAAGGAGAAGGGGGGGAACGGTAGCCCAGATGGAGTCGGCTTTATTGTCTCCAAAGCCATCTGAAGATGAGTTTGTGCCTTTTTTTTTAATTGATGGATTTGGTGCAGCTGGATTTTCTGAAGTTTGAGGAACAATGCCTTAAGTAAAAATTAATTAAAAAACAAAACAAAACACAAAAAAAAAACAAACAAAAAAAAAAAAACAAACCACAAAGAACACAGCAGTTCCTGAATATTTTTCCTCTGGTTGGGAAAGCCAAGAACTGCCATCAGGAAGGAAGACTTTTTGGCTTGTGCTGGCATGATGGTGGGAAGCAGGCATCAGCTGAACAGAGCGTCTCCAAAAACTGTCGACAAGTTTGGATTTGTTTTGTTTTCTTTCATTGCTGTTTCAGAGAAAAAAAAGTTAAAAAGGAAAAAAAAAAAAAAAAAAAAGGAAAAAAAAATTAAGGTAGTTGCCAAAAAAGTGGCAAATACTGTTGGGTCTTTGAAATTCAACCATTTTTAACAACAAATTTTCAAATGTTTTCTCTCTCTTCTACATTATCTAGTAATTGAACTTATCAATTTGGTTGTCGAAGCATGTATTAGACACAAATGCAGGTTTTAAGACTGGAATGCTTTTTATTAAAAGCAACTAGCATGAGATATTGCTTAAATTGTTAGGTATAAATATATATATGTGTATAATGTATATTCCAAATGTATTCCAAGCTTAGAAACCGGATTCCTATGAATTATTGAGAAAAATATTTATGATGCATTTATAGAAAAAAAAGATATATGTAATAAATGCATACTCTAACAGTAGCCATTGGAAGCTCCCTAGGGACAGATTTGGGAATTGGAACGTCAAAGGTGCTTTTGGAAAAGGATCCAGGTTGAAACTCGAGGACTTTCAGGCGACAGGTTGGGAAGTTTTTCAGAAAGCCAACACTTTAGCCACTGGGCAACTACCCTAAACATTTGTATTTTAATTTAAGGTTTTTAGTTGTGATCCTTTTCTAACAAAAACAAGAAAAAAAGAGTTTTTTATAGCAAAGACGATGAATTTGCTGTTAATTTTTATATGGATATTTCCCGAAACCCTCCGGAAGCCTTGTTTGTGTGACTCTGACATTTCTTTTCCATTTGGCAGGTTTCCTTTCCGAACGGCAATAGCATCTAAACCTTTCTTCCTCCCTCTTTTCTTGCTTGTACATGGATTTTTCCTTTTTTTTTTTCTTTTTTTTAATTTTTTTCTTTTTTTTTAAAATTTTCTGTATTATTTTCTCTCCTTTTCCTCAACTCTTTTGTACAGTGAGCAGCTTTCTGCAGGTGTAAGGAACTGTGGCAGACTGGCAGAGTTTATTTTTTCCGGGAAAGGGCGCGTTTTACCGAGGAGGAAGGGAACGTGATGGGCTCTTTTGTGTAACGATTCCGCCGACTGTATATTTCCTCAGTTCTCTTGTAGTAGCTATGTAAAGAAAATAAGGAATTTTCTTACCTGGTAGCGTTCAGTGGGCGATGCCTTTGTCCTCCGTGCGGATCGTGGCGAGGATCCTGGGCGGCTCCTGGAGCTGCCTGCCCTTGGGAAGGCTCGTTGGACGCTCTGGGACCGCTGGCGTTTTCTCTCCGCCGGACAGCCGGACACGCCCGCCAACACCCCACCTCCTCTCTCCCTCTTTTTCTCTCCTCTTCTTCCCGTTGCTGGTAGGGGTTCGGAGGTGTTTTTTTTCCCCTCCCGAGGAGGTTGTGTCCTCCTGGGAATGCCGGGTGGGAGAGGCAGCGAGCCCTGCCACGCGGAGTTGAGCATCTTAGAGGAGACGGCGCTCCCCGCGTGCCTTCTTCCAGCAGTGTAGGACAGCACATCCCTCCTCCCACCACCCACAGCTCCTCCCTAATCACTCTCACTTTATCCTGTTCCCACGATGACTGACGGGGTCGCTTCCAGTAACTTCTCTTTTTTCCAGTTCTCGAAGCAGCCGTTTTCATTCCGTTCAGGACTCGCTCACGGGAGGAGTTGGAAGCATAACCCCAGGCGTGAGCAAACGCAGGAGGCTTTTGTTTCCTTCCTCGGTTTCTAATGCAGTTTCAAAACCAGACACTACAGTATTTGAGTTGTGCAAACCCAAGTACGTCCTAAAATCCCAAAAGCTCCGGTCGCAAGGACCGTCCTCGGCATATCCTAAAAACAGCCCCGTGTGAAAACACGACGTACCTGGGGATGTTGTGGTCCGGGGGTTTTCCCAGCCGGCCACGCTGCTGCTGTGATCTAAAATTCACCCGGCTGCCGAATTTGGTGACTGACTTGGAATTTTCCTCCGGCCGTGGGCAGTGTTTACACCACCCTTTCTGTTCTCAGCTCTTCCCTGGAAGGTTTTTGACATTGCTCCTCCCGCTCGTGGCAAAGCTCTTTCCTTCCTTTTTGCGCTCCCGGGAGCGGCCGGCCGACCGTGCTCAGCCGGTTCCTTTGGAAAAACCGGAGGAGCTTGTCAGGATGCCACCTTCCTTTCCTTCCTTCCTTCCTTTCCATCCTTTCCCTCAGCTTTTTGCCGGGATGGAAAGATTTTTCCCGAGACGTCAGAGCTCGTCTCCTCCAAACTCCCGGCGACATGGATTTGTTTCGCAGCATCCCCCTCTCCCCGGGGGACGCTCTTCCCTGTGGTGTGATCTTCCCTGGGATGCTCTTCCCATGGGATGCTTTCCGGGGCCGGTGCAGGCACGGAGAGAGGGGAGGGAGCCCTCGTTTTGAGGCTCCCTGGGTTTTTTTCACCTTTTTGAGCCATTAAGCTTCTTCATTTCAGATGACTTTGCTATAGGGCGGCCGTGCCAGCGGGGCGGGAGCCCGGGATGCTCCTGCATCCCAGCACGGTGCTGCCCAGGGCATCCTTTGTACCTGCTTGGGAAGAAAAGGAACATCTTTCAATCCTCTTTACAGTGAAGTGAGGCCCAGTTTGCAGTACACAAGTAACCATTGGGGTTTTTTTGGTTTTTTTGTTGGTTGTGTTTTGGTTTTTTTTTTTACTTTGGATACAAAACATTCCTTTTTTTATTAGTCACGGTCATGTATTCATTCCATTCTTCCTTTTGTAAACTTTTTTGGGCCCACGTTCTTTTACGGGCATTGATATATATAAATATATATATAAATATA
>VZRJ01003987.1:94594-144256 GCA_013397565.1 Ptilonorhynchus violaceus | reverse complement strand
GGGGTTGAAACATTATTCACCCGAGAGCTTATTACAGATATGTAGTATCAAAAAGTTGTAACTATATTATATTCTACTTTATACCTATACATGCTCAGTATGACGTCACCATTGGTAGCAGCTACCGGTTTACGCTGTAATTTAGACACAATTTCACTCTTATTGTATGGACCCTACTTTCAGTGATGGTAGCATTCTTTGTGCTCAATTTTCCGATGGTCCTTTCTTTTAAATTGGTGGAGTTGGAATATTTTTCTCATTCTTGTTTTTCTTTGTTTGTTTTTCTTTCTTTTTTTATTTTATTTTTTTTCTCTTTTCTCTTTATTTTTCTTTTTATTTTTTTTTTTTTTTTTTTTTTCTTTTTTTTTTTTTTTTTTTTTTTTTTTTTTTTTTTTTTTTTACTGGCCAATGGTGTCTTTCTCTGACAGTACCGACTTCGATTTCAACTTTATTAGGAGTCCAGTATTTTGTACCACATTATGACAACTTGTTATTCTTGTGGTGTAAATAAAAGAAAAAAGTTAATTATAGTACCACCCGGGTTTCTGTTGCTCATCTTCTTTCCTTCCTTTGCTGGGATGGGATATTTCACCTGCTGGGTTCTTGGTGTTCTGGAAGGGAGTTTCGGTGCCAAAGCAGGGTTTTGATCAAAATGTATCCATGTCTATTTTGGGATGTTCATGGAGAAGTTCCTAGAGCTTCCCAGTTTCCTTGCAGCTCTGAGGAGTGTGTTGATGAGTGCCTGCAAAAAAAAAAAAATTGAGTTTCCAGGTGAAGCAGATCCACTTTTATACCTTTCATGGCCTTTTCCAGATGTGTTTTCCTTCTAATTGGCTGCCTGCTTGTCCCTGGAGCCCCCTGAACCATCTGAAATCCAGCTTCCATCCGTGTCACCTGGAAGTGTCCTCTGGTCACAGGGGAAGAGGCCACACCTCAGTTCTGGGATGCTTCCACTGACTCCCTGGGAGAAGCAGCAGGTTGGTGTTCACGGGATCTGCTGGGCTCCACGTGGAAGGGGCAAGGGAGAACACGGGGAAAACTGGGGATCATCACAGTTCCCTCAGCAGTGGAGTATTGCCTGTCACTCCAGCTGTAGCCTGGGAATCATGAAAGGGATTGGGATGGAAGGGACCTTAAAGCTCATCCAGTCCCACCCCCCTGCCATGGACAGGGACACCTTCCGCTACACCAGGTTGCTCCAAGCCCCATCCAACCTGGCCTGGAACATTTTCAGGGATGGGGCAGCCACAGCTTCTCTGGGCAACCTGTGCCAGGGCCTCCCCATTGTCCCAGGGAAGAATTTCTTCCCAATATCCCATCTAATGCTGCTCTGTGCCAGTGGAAGCCATTGGACATGGACATAAACCCGAGGGGAGGGTTGAACTCAACGCTGTGGCACGCATTGCTTTAGCCATGGGAATTTTTACAGCCAGAAATCCGTTAATCCTAAAGAAAATAACGCTGTGCTGCAATGGATGTGATCCAAAGTGGTTTTGAGGTGGTTCCCTCCTATCTCCTGTCTCCAGCCTGTGGCTGGGTGTGAGGGATGGATGCCCAGCCAGGCACTGGGGTGGGTGATGCTCCACACCCTTCCCAGGGCTCTGACAGGGTTTAATTTTCCTCATTTCACTTGTTTTCCTAGTGTTTTTGAAGGAGAAAGAGGCTGTTTCTCCCTCTGGGCAGCGAGTCAAGGCTTTGTGCTTTAGCTGAATGTCTAAAAGGTGGGAGAGCAGGGTCCAGCATGAAATGCACAACCTGAGCACACATGGGGGGCAAGAGTTCAGCCTGTGCCAGCCAAACGCCCTGCATTTATGATGGGATTTGGATCTGGGTGGAGTGGGAACTTTCTCCAAGGGCTGGTGCGTGGTTGATCACTTGGGGGCTTCTCTGAAGGTCACTGAGGGACCTGGGAATGCATTTGTTGCCCCTGCTTGGATCTGATGTGTCAGTGTAACCTGAAAAGTTGCCCTGGGAGAGAAAAAATGCGGGAAAAAACAGCAGGTGTGTGAAATTCCAGGGGATGTTGGTGCCCTCGGAGCAAGGGGACTGGGCCAGGGATATCACAAAGGGAGTGGGAGCTGAGCTGCAGTTCCTGGCAGGAAGAGGCTGGGAGGTGTTTCACACTGTTCCCCCCCCCAAGAGGAAAATACAGGGATAGTTGATGGAAAGGTGCAATGACAGGGTCATGTCTGGGAATTTCAGAACTTTCTGCCTGAGTATGGGAGAAAAGGCTAAAGCTGGGCCAAGGCAGAAGAAAGTTCCCTGCAGGAAGGACACTGAGGGGCTGGAGCGTGTCCAGGGAAGGGAACAGAGCTGGAGAAGGGTCTGGAGCACCAGGAGCAGCTGAGGGAGCTGGGGAGGCTCAGCCTGGAGAAAAGGAGGCTCAGGGGGGACCTTCTGGCTCTGCACAACTCCCTGACAGGAGAGGGCAGCCAGGTGGGGGTCAGGCTCTGCTCTCAGGGAACAGGGACAGGATGAGAGGAAACGGCCTCAAGCTGTGCCAGAGGAGGTTTAAGTTGGATATTGGGAAAAATTTCTTCCCTGAAAGGATGGTCAGGCATTGGAACAGGCTGTCCAGGGCAGTGGTGGAGTCAACACCCCTTGAAGGGTTCAAAAAGTGCGCAAATTGTAGCCAGCCTCTCCCTCCCTCATTCCCTGTAGCAGGATGGGAGAGAACAGGAAAGGGAAAAGTGGAAAAGCTCGTGGGTCAACTGAAGGCAGATGAGAAAGTGCAAGGCTCAGCTGGGGAGCGCTGCAAAGTATAAGGAGGAAGGAAAATCCAAGGAGAGCGATGGCAAACCATCCCTGAATGGAAAGCTGTTCCTGCAGGAGCTGCGCAGGGAACAAATCTCCAGAGGTGCCCGAAAAACCCGGGCTCCTCAGCAGGGCTGTTTGCAGAGTAAGAGAGAATGTATTTTAATAATTGTGGGAGTGACAAAAACCCAGCTCCCCAGGCTGTGAGGAAGTCACAGTCTGCCCTTTTCACAGCAGCGTAAGTTGGCGAAGGCAGTTCCTGCTGAGGATGGGGAATACATTCCCATTTCCCGGCTGTGCAAATCCCATCTCATGGGCTGTGCTGATGAAAGGATCCAGCAGGGACGGAGCAATCCCGAACTAATTACAGGCTCTGAGGGGAAGGGATGGTCCCTGTGTTCACTGAGGAGTTTACTGGGCTGGACCGTGGGATTCCCGTGTCTTTAGAGGGATGTGGAAACCCGGGAAGCCAGCTGGGAGGTGACTCCACAGGGCTGGGATCAGCTTCGGGAGCATCGGTCCAGGACAGGAGCTGCCGTGGGAGGCAGGCGGATCCCTGCGGGTGCCCTAATGCCGGGATCGTGTTCCTTGCTCCCTGAGCTCAGGAGGGATCCACGATCCTCTCTGGGCTTTGTGGGAACGGCAAGAGTCTGCTCTCCACCACGAGCTGGTCCCCCAGCATCCCATGCATCCCGATCCCGGTGGGACAGGGCGGAACTGCAGCCTCAGCTGCTGCAGGAGCGGGCAGCGCAGTCCCTGCTCCCAGCTTCCAGCAGATTCTTATCTCTGGAAGGAAAACAGCTGGGGCTGGAGCGGAAGCAGGGCGTGGGGAGGAGCAGGGCTGCTGGGGATGAGTTTTGGCTCAGTTGCCCTCCTGGCTGAGGCATCTTCCCACCTGGGCACAGCTCTTCATGCCAGAAACAGCCACAGACAGGTGCCCTTTATCTGATTTATTACGGGCCTTTGGAGTCTTTTTCATCGATTTTTTAATTTATTCATTCCCATGCCCCAAGGGGGGAAGGTCTGGAATCATGGCATCACAGAAGGGAGCTTTAAAGATCATCTTGTTCCAGTCCTCTGCCGTGGGCAGGGACACCTTCTTCAAATTCAGTGCACTTAAAGGGGGAAAAAAAAAAGGATTTTGACTGTATTTAGAAGGATGAGGGTGCAGACAGAATTGTGCATTTGTGCTGTATCAAGGCACAATTACCCAACGGTCACCAGCTTCAGACTGCCTGCAGGAATGAGAAACCTGTTTCCCATTAAATCAGGAAGGGAATGGGGAGCAATTCCTGGGCTTTAAAGGCGATTAAATACCCAGAGTCCTTGAGCAAGCTCTCAGAATTTCACTCTTCAATTACACGTTTTAGTTTAGAAAGGGGAAAAAAAATTTTTTAAAAAATCCCTCCTTCCCCACTAGCATAGAGCACAGAGCAATTCCTGCAATCCTCCCCAATCCCCGTGGATAATGGAGCCAGCCCAAGCTTAGCAGCCGCCTTTTAGCCGGCTGGGTTCACTCGGTGGTGAGCGGCAGGAATTCCTGGAGCCGATTTATCCAGGAGGAGGGTCCCGGCGCTGCTGAGTTGGGCCTGCAACCCTCCCAGCTGTTTTTAGGGAATGTCCGCAGGCTGGGGCAGCCAGGTCCCCAACCCCAGCTCCAGGGAACGCAGCTTGGGAGGAGCAGGAGGAGGAGGACGCTGCGGAATATCTGCACACCCAAGCCGCAGAGTGGCTTCCCGTGGCTCTGGCTGGAAGCTGGTCAGGGCTGCCTGGTTCTCCCTGGGCCGATGGATGACGGCCCCTGCCTCCCTGGGACACTTCCCCCCGTTTTAGGGAACAGGGGATGCTTAGCCTGTGGTCGGTGGAGCAGCTCCGTGTTCGGGATAACAAATCGCCTTGGCCAGGTTTATCCGCTGGGCTTCGTCAGGGACCGGGGCTGCGCCAGATTCTGGGAGTGCTGAAAACGAGGCTGGAATTGAGTTATTCCGGGCGGGCTGCAGGCTAATCCTTCTTTCATCTAAAGCCTTTTCATATATTTGACCTCTCTCCCCTTTATCTGCGACGGGGAAATTTGATTTGCACTGTTATTCCAAAACAATTCCTTTCGGTTCCCTTTGTGAGGCGAGAAAGGCAGGACTCAGGGCTTAAGTATCACGGGCTGCTCCCCAGCTCTGCTTGGAAGAGGCTTGGAGGGGGATGGAAGGAAGAGGAATCCAAGCAGGGCAGCAAAGTGCCTGCAGATTCCATTAGGGCTCCTCCAAAGCGCATCTCGGATTTGCTCTGGGAGAGAGCTGGATCCACGGGCTGGGAGAGCCCTTGTTCCCGAGGATCCTGGCTCACCGTGCTGGTGCTGCTGGTCTATTCAGCCATTTCTTCCTGGTGCAGAGCCATGCAGCTCCCTGAGCTGAACCATGCCTGGCATTTCTTCTGGAGGCAGGGAAGTAACACAAAAACATGGAACTTGGCGGCTCCCAACCTCCCCTCCATCGGAAAACACAGTGCCTTGGATTTATCATGATATCATAAAGGCTGGAAAACCCCTCCCGGACCATCGAGTCCAACCGTTCTCCCAGCACTGCCAATCCCACCGCTAACCCCTGTCCCCAAGTGCCACATCCACACGGCTTTTAAATCCCTCCAGGGATGGTGACTCCATCACTGCCCTGGGCAGCCTGTCCCAATGCCTGACCAACATTCCAGCGATGAAATATTTCCTAACATCCAACCTAAACCTCCCCTGGGTGCTTGAAGTGGCAGTGGCATGTGCTGAGCAGTCTGGGTGCAGGATGAACAAAGCTCATGCCAAAACCCTGAGGGCTTGCAGGAGGGATGGAGATGGATATCATTCCTGCCATGTGGAGCCTCATCCTTCTTCCCTGTGAGGGTGGTGAGGCCCTGGCACAGGTTGCCCAGAGAAGCTGTGGCTGCCCCATCCCTGGAAGTGTCCAAGGCCGGGTTGGACAGGGCTTGGAGCGACCTGGGATAGTGGAAGGTGTCCCTGCCCATGGCAGGGGGTGGAATGGGACAAGCCTTAATGTCCCTTCCAACCCAAATCATTCTGGGATTCTCTGATCCTCCTGAGAGAGATGATCCACGTGGAAAACCTGCAGAAGGCATTAAGGTACCTCTGGAGACGTCCAGGTGAGTTTTTGCTCTTCCCCCTTGCCCTACTGTAGGACTGGTTTCTTCTTTTCCCTTGCCCTATCCTAAAGAGGTTTTGCTTGTGTCATCCTCAGCTTTGGGACTTTGGGGAGTTGGAGATTCACAGAGGAGAAACTTCCAGAAGGAGGAAATGAGAAGTCACAGCAAAAATGTGTTGGCTGACAGACCTCAGTGGCAGCTCTGGAAGCAACATCTTTCTAAAGAAACTTAAAAAGAATCTCCCAGTTTTGCTTTGGGGTTTGGGGTTTTTTTAATCCCCCTGGGCACGGTTAGAGCTGCTACCTCAAAAGAACAAGCTGAATTTTGGCTGGTTGCTGGAAAAGTCAAGTGGAATGGGAAAAGACACCCTGGCTTCCACCAGATCCATCTGTTGGCTGAGCAGCCTCACGCTTGTCCTGCTGGGTGGTTGGGGAGAGCCAATTTGAGGTTCAAGTGCTTTCCCAACTTTTAGTTGGGATTTTCTTCTTTTCCAGACAACTTGGATTTCACTTGGAACCTGTCTGGCAGCATTTGGCTTCCTGCCTGCTTGGAGCCAGGGCCTGTGGAGATTAATGACATGGAAAATGAGGAATGCTGGCAGTAAAACTCCGAAATTGTGGGAAAAAGGCAGTTTAGAGGCAGCCTCTGGAGAGAAGGTGTACGGCTGGTTCAGGGATGGAAAAGGTTTGGAAAGGCAAAGGCTCCAGCAGCTCTTTTGGGGCAACAGCCTTGCATTTAACAGGAACAGCTTCCCCATCCCTGGAAGTGTTCAAGGCCAGGTTGGGTGAGGCTTGGAGCAACTTGGTCTAGCGAAAATTGTCCCTATCCATGGCAGGGGCTGGAATGTGATGAGCTTTAAGGTCCCTTCCAACCCAAACCATTCTGGGATTCTGGGATCTTAAAAAAAAGTCATCTCATGAAGGGGCTGGAGTGCCTCGAGTACAGCAAGTCCTGTCCTTCCCATCCCAATGGGTGTGATCCAGGTTTCTGCAATTGAGGAGCTGTTTGGGATACCTCAAGGAGCAGGATGCAGGTGTGGCCTGGCCACGTTGTCTCAGCTGAGGAACAGGGATGCTAGCACGGGTGAGGGAGTCACTCCAGGCTGGCTCCATCAGGTCTTTCAGCAACAAAAGGGAGTCATATTCCTGGCACAGGAACCAGCACAAAGGTCCAGGGAAAATCCTCAGGGTAAAAGGTGTGCATCCCTCCAGCAGGCAGGTATGGTTAATTCCAAGCAGGGGAGAGGAACCCCATGAGGATTGTATCTGAATTTTTCCATGAGCTCTGTTTCCATGAGCTACATGGGGCCCATCTGGACATCCCTGGACACCCCCCCTCACATGTGCATGGGCTCCACCTTCTCCTAGGTTCTGACTGCATTCCACGAAGAACGGGAATTCTCGGTCATAAAACGGGGTGACTACAGGAAAGTTCCAGGAAACCCTTCATCAGTGGGGATGGCACATTCCTCAGTAGTCTGTGCCAGGCATCCTAAAGCCTTCAGGCAGTAGGAGCAATGCCAGCACCTCCTGACTCCTGCCAGAGCTGTGGTTAAACAAGAGGAGAGAGCCCTTTAAGAGTGGCCATGCCAGGAGCCTTAATTCATTATAAACTTTACCTGGAAACACACTTGGGGCTTTGTTGTCCTGGAAGAAGGAGCTTGGTCGCCTCTTGCTGGAGCAGGACAGCTTGGCTGTGGCCAGGGAAGGAGGATTTGAGGTGAGTGCAGCAAAGGTGGAGGAGGGATCCATGGTTTGGACGTGGGAGAAGGGAAAAGGTGATTTCCACCTGTTTGTGCTGCCTTTCTCCAGCGGGGTGGGGTGAAGCGGGACTGAAAATCCACGTGTTGGAGATGGAGGTGCAGGAGCACCAGTGCCACGGCTCAGGGTGGGCAACGTGGGCTGCTTTGTCCCTTTAATCCCTGAGCTTGATTAAATGAGCATTCCCTGGCTGGAAGTGAGGTGAGGACAGGCTCTGTGCTCCTGTGGCATCCACTGAAAGCAGCACAGAGGGGATGGATGTGGGGTTTGACCCTTGGATTATTTTCTTTAATCCAACCCAGGCCGACACTGAAAAGCCTGGTGGGCAGGGAAGATGAGGATGAATGAGCTTTTAGATGGGGAAAGGTGGAAATCACCTGGAAAGAAGAAAAATATATACATGTATTTATAGGTATATATATTTTATATGCATAAATAGATATAAAATCTGACCCAGCCCTGAACTTTTCTGGCAGGGAAGCGAAATTCGTGAGGAAATACAGCCCAGCCTGCAATTCCTCATTATATCAGTGGGAGCCACGTTACTGGGGCCAGTAAATCTGCCAGATGGCAATGGGGGATTAGGTGGGAAGGTGGGACCTGCAGGAGGGTGTTGTGTCTCCCCTCCCCCAGCCCCTGCTGCACCCCCACCTTCCTCGTTAAGGAATGTTAATCATCCCGGCTCCCAAAGCGCTCCCAGAGGTTTGTTTATAATAAAATCTTTATGGTACTTAGAGGTTTGGGGATTTTATTTTCCTTTCCCTGTTGCACGGGGAGGGTTGGGAGGGATGGCAGCTCCGAGCAGCTGTGGCTGCCCCCCATCCCTGGAAGTGTGCAAGGACAGGCTGGATGGGGCTTGGAGCAACCCGGTCTAGTGAAAGGTGTCCCTGCCCCTTTTCCAGGAGCAGTCAGAAATTTAATCTTTCCGAGGAGGCTGAACAGGGAATGGGCTCGGGAGTTATCCGGATGGCAGGGAAAGGAACCAAGCAGACAGATACAAGCCTCGTTAATCCCAAAAACCTCGTTTGCTTAATGACCAGCCCAAAGCTGCCAGGCTGGGGTCAGTCCCAGCTGGGTGTTGGCTGCCCCGCGCTCTGCAGAACTCGTGACACATCAAGGAAAAGCCTTTTCCACAAGCAGAGCAAAATAAAAGATTGAAAAAAAAAAAGAAAGGAAAAAAATCAAGTGACTGGCAGAGGACCCAGCTGGCTCCTTCCTCCCCGCGTTTGTTTGTTTTCCGTAGTCCTCGCTGCTCCGTCGTGCCAGGAAAAACCACGGTGTGGTTCTCCATCCCCAGCCTTCCTCCCGCCTTCCCTTCAGCCTCCATTTCCTCCTCTCCCTCCCCGGCATCCCGCGCGAGCCGTGGAGGAAGAGGGATGAACTATGAGGGATGAAGGATGGGCTGTTTCTCTGGAGGGGAGGAGGAAAAAAAGAGAAGTGTTTTCCCCTAGGGAGCACTGCAATTCCTTGTGAGTGTTTACAGGATCCATCCTGGCAGGGAGCAAACAGGCAGGGGCTGTGCCAAGGGATGATATCACGGGAGTGATGGACTCCAGAGCTGCTCGGACAGATCCGGGAGAGATAAAAGGGAGAAGTGTCTGATTNCATGGGCAGGGACACCTTCCACAAGACCAGGTTGCTCCAAGCTTCATCCAACCTGGCCTTGAATGGATGCACAGACACAAGTAAAAACCCTGTTTCCTATTGGAGCAAAGAGGATGCTCCTACGTTTCCCATTGCCACAAAAATACCAAATTAATGGGATAATTCTCCCTTCTCACCGCATTTCTGCAAGGGAACTGTTAAATTTGGTTTATCTCTTAATATCCCAGTTCTTTAATAATGGCTTCGTTGTGGGTTGGGGACTCAAGGCAGTAAAATGTAGGTTTTCCCAACAGCAAAACCAGAAATATTCCTGGTGTCCCAGGCCTGGCACTAAATTCCCTGTACATAATGTACATCTCCACCATCCCCAGCATTTCCTGATGACTTGTGCTCCAAGAGGAATGCTTGGGCTGGCTCGGACACACTGAGACACACATTAAATTATTTGGAGAGGAGAAAATAAAAAGCACCTCAAGGACTTCCAGACTGAAAAAGAAAGTGTTCAACCTTTTCTCCGTGTTTTCTCCACATGGAAATTTGCTCTAGTCAGTACCAGCCTTTTATTCGGGGTTTGTTTGAGCTCTTTTATTCATTTATTTCTACGATGCCAACAGGACACGGAGAAGCCCCAGTGCCCAAGCTCTGCCCAAGGGAATTCGCTGGGGAAAAGCCCCTGCTTGGTAAGTCCCATGGTGAGAGGAGCTCTGGGATGATCCCGTGGCTCTGTGTCACCTCTGATGAGGGACCACGGAGACCTGGGACCCTGGAAAAGCCGAGATTGGCCACAGTGGATTATTTAAAGCACCCATTATCTCCCAAGTATCTCTCCCGTTTTCCCTGGGGTGTTTGTGGCTGGGAGCCTCAGCAGCGACCTGAGAAAACACTGGAGTCCTTTCCATGCTAACCCAAACAAAATATTGGGAAGTGACTAACTGGGGTTGGACCTAATCCTGTTTCATCAGCTCTCTGTCCTGCAGCTGCACTAGCAAGGAGGGAAACCGGGAAAAGGTGAGCTAAGGCACTGGACGAGGTTGGGATGGCCTCTCACAGCTCCTGAGTAACCCTTTCCCTGCTCCAGCAATTAGAAAGGCTCTGCTGGACCTTTTCAGGGGGGTGTGATTTGCTTTCAAGCATCCTGAAGGGTTTTGTGGGTGGTTGGGTCACAGGGAGGGTCCCCCTTCCCCATCCCTGGAGAGCTTTGTGGGAGCTTGTAAGTGATTTGAAGTGACTTCAGGGATAATTTGGATCATGGATATCAGAGCCATGCTCCAGGTCAGCACCAGCACTGCCTTCAGGAAGGTGTCCAGCTTGGAGCCTCCTTGTCCCTGCATGGTGAAGCTCTCCTGCTTCCCACAGGAACCCTTAGAAGATCCCACACATCTCCAGGCAAAAATTCTGTGTATATTCTTCACAGTTCCATTCTCCATCCAGCATCCCAATAGCTCTCTCTGGACAACAATCTTGACATCCCACGTGGCCCCTCCATGCTGGAGGCTGCTTCAGCATCCCGCTGGTGCCGTGGGTGATGGGGAGAACCATCTCGTGTGGGTGCTGTGAACTTGGAGTGTGGCGGGTGCCCAGAGCAGCAGAGCCCCCCATCCCAGTGACGCTGTGCTTCCCAGGAGGACGCAACCATCCCCTCAACTCGTTACCTTCCGCTCCCCTCTAGTGGTTATGGAGCCAGTGGTGGAGCCAGGGAGGCAGAGAGGAGCACGGTGGTGCAGGGAAATGGCTTTTTAATGCCTCTTTTCGTCATTAATGCCATCTGAAGGGCACAGATGGGTTCCTGCGTGTGTCCATGTGCCCATGTGATACGTCCCAAGCTGAGCCAGGGTGGTGGAGATGGGGGTTTCACCCTGCCCCTTCCTTGCTTTAAAAAAAATATAGAAATAAACTTTAAAAAAAGTAATAATTTTTTTTCTCCCTAAAGAGAGAAACTAAAAAAAATGTGACTGTGCTTGGACTGCAAGGCATTAATCCTGTTGTCCCCATCTCCCCCACCTCTGTCTCCAGGCCGTGAGATTCTGGGGTTTCGGTTTTATTCGCGGGATGAGCCGACTCTAACACGTGGCCAAAAGCCTGGAGAAGAAAGGCGTTGTTAATCTGATGCTCTGGCTTCAGTTCCTGATGCTGTCAGCTACTCAGAGAGTTAAAAATGAGTTGATGAGAACGGAGCTGAGATGGGATAATAAATATCAGGCAAGGACCCCCCCCTTAGTTCCTCTGCTGTCATCCCGAGAGATTTTTTTCGGAGCTGGCTACGATCCTTGCTGAGCAAACACCACTGTGTGTTGTGTCTCCTCCTTGCTACACATTTCCCAACCAGAGGGGAGGGAGCAGGACACCTGAGGCTTGACACGGGGGCTGTGACTTTGTTTTCCCCTCTGTGATCCATCAGGTCTGGATTTCAGGCAACCTGGAGCTGGCGGGCTCCGTCCGTGTCTCGGCAGGATCGCGGTCCCAGGATTTCAGCTGGTTCAGGTGGGTGGTTCCAGGGTGCTGGTGGAGGGACGCCGTAGTGATCCCCCAGCTCCTGCCCTCCTGGTTCACCACCTTTTTTTTGGCGTATTCCCAAGGGCATCTCTGCTGGGCTGGCAGATCCCTGCCTCCAGGGATGGGGATAGCGCTGAGGGAAGCAGCTGTCCTGCCTGCACGAGGAGATGCTGGGACAAACCCAGCCCTGGAGAGGCACCCACAGCTGTCACCCCCCTCCTCCTTGGGGACAGCTCCTCTGCCAGCCCTCCACGGGAGCATCCCACCCAAGGCTCCTTCCCTGCCACCAAGCCGGCCCCGACCTTTCTCCCAGTGTGGGTCCGGGGACCTTTGTGTTCGCCTGAGAACTGAGATTCCTCTTTTTTTTTTTTTTCTTTCCCTTTCCCCGCTTTGGAAGTTGGGAAGCTTCCAACATGAGTCACTGTCCGCCTCTCCTCCGTAATGAGCGCGCTGGGAGTTGCGAGGATGACTTTGGGGTAGCCTCCTAGAATTAATCAAAGTGCATCTTCCACGTTTCCACGCAGTAAAACCACCATCCGGCCAAATCCCTCCTGACTGGCACAGCCCTCTCCCCACTCCCTTCCTCCCTCTGCTCTTTCCTCCTCTTTTTTTTTTTTTTTTCCATCCTTCCCTTTCAGCGGCGTTTCCCACAAAAGCTCGTAACCTCTCTTCCCCTCAAATCTGGCGGAGCCCTTCTCGGGGAGGTCGGTTTGTTTCGCGCTCGCAGCCCTCCTCCTTGTGTCCGTGGATGTGTCGCTGTGCTCGGATGCTGGGAAGTTGGTTTTGTTTGGTTGGTTCACAGGCTTTTGACATCTTAAATAGCAGAACGGTTTCACCCTTTGACAATAGGAATAAAACCCCGAGTGACCCACCCTAAGTGCTGCTTTCAACTCCCCGTTAAAGGCTCCTCGGCTTTAATTGATTTCAGGATTAAAAAAAAAAACTTTTAAGGATCCAAAAACGCAATTTGAGCATTTTTCCCCCCTCTCTGTTGGTCATTTTGTTCTGTAGGAGCTCTGGTTGCTTTGCTGGTGTGAGCTCTGTGCATCAAATCCCAGAAGGGTTTGGGTTGGAAGGGACCTTAAAGTTCATCTCATTCCAAACCCCTGCCATGGGCAGGGACACCTTCACTAGACCAGGCTGCTCCATGCCCCATCCAACCTGGCCTTGGACACTTCCAGGGATGGAGCAGGAGAGAGGGAGCCAGATCCAATGGGGGAAGCTCACCAAATGAATTTGTTTGATCTCTGTCTTGCTGAGCTAAAAACATTAGGTTTAATTCCCACAAAATCCAGCATCACCTTTCCTCTGGAATTCACATTTGAGGGCAGTGCTTGTCTGGGGAGAGGGAGTCAGAGCTGCAGACGCCACGGAGAGGTGCTGGTGCTACCTGTCCCCTGTGTCAGCAAATACCAGGAGTGCGATTTGGAAAACCCAGGATGTGGTACGGGAATTTTAGCGGGATGGGATAGAGGATAAAACCAAGAGCAGAGCCCGGGAAACTGTTGGAACAGAACACAGGTTTGCTTCCATGCTGAGAGCTGTGCTGCTGAGATAAAAGGCATGCTGCAGAAAAGGCTGGATTTGGGGATTTAGCAGTGCAGGTAGGAATGCTGAAAGCTCGGAGGGGGCTGGTTGCCATCCGGTATTTTTCCTCATAATGATGAAATGTTTCTTTCCTGGAATTGGAGTACAGATTCCCTTGTCTTTTGATACCCCTGGTATCTTGAATTCCTCCTGGTGACTGGCAAGTTCTTAAAAGAGTTGGAATTTCGCATTCCCTCTTCATTTATCCAGCTCTGTTTTAAGCTCTCAGGATGTGCACAGACATACAAGCGTTGACTTTTCTTGCAGCAAAGCTCCAAAACACTTGAAATACTGATTTGGGGTGAAAAATGAAATGATGGACATTTCTGGCAAACCAAAATTAAAAGAAAAAAAAAAAAGAAAAGAAAGGAAAGAGATACTTTTTTTTTAAAAGAGGTATTTGAGTCAGCCTGAAATTAAATATTTTACTTGAACACTGGTTTATATGGTAAAACTTTTAGAAAGTACTTTAGAATCAAGATACTTTTAAAGTTCTCATTTAGAAATATGCCTTCCTGATTTTTTCTTTTTGCCTGGTTTTGTTGTTAAATGCTCCACGAAATTTCTGCAAATCGTTGTGGTTTTTAAAAAGCATCACCCACCTCTGCTTCCTCAGGTTTTCCTCCCTCTTCCCAAAGGCCCTGGCCAGCATTCCCTAGAAAATGAGCTGCTCCCTGCAATCCAGGAGCTGCACATCTGCAAGCCAAATTTCACCTGCAGGCGAGTAAAGTGGAGGACGGAATCGGCGAGTCGAGGAGTTAATGAGGAGGAAGATGTTTTTTGGCACCAGTTTGGGAAAACATCTCGGTCCAGCACAGGCCTGTAACATGTGCTGAGGCACAAGTGTGCGCCTAAGTCCTATTTGGCACGTGCTGGAAGTGCTTTCCTGAGTGGAGGCCTTGAGTTTTAACCTCCTAAAAAGTCTTGGCAACCCATGAAATGCGCTCGAAGACCAGAAATGGAAACACGTCGTCGTTGGCAATAACCTTTCAGTTTTGAGGGATGTTCGTTTTATAGGTCAAAGACATATGGGAAAAATTCATACATTTCCCAAATAACAATGCACAGCCTTGGGAACGGTTTAATCTGAAACAGCACCGTGGGGCTGGGTCATGGATGGGGTTTGGATGCAGTTATCCACATGCTGCTAAACCCGGCTGGGACAGGGCGCCAGCTCGCCGAGGGTGGATGTGCCCTGATGGATCACCGGAGGGGATCCAGGAGATCCCACCTGCACCTACAGGTGCTCCAACCCCGTGAGAGCCAGCACGGAGCCACTGAGGGCTCGTGGGTGAGCCCTGACCACCCGGTGGATCCCTCGTGCCTCGTCCAAGGAGGTCCTCAGCGGCCATCTCTTCCAGAGCCAAGATCCAGAGCTGCTCCAGAGCCATCCTGGCAGAGACAGCGGGACTGTGAGGGGGAAGTCACTCTGCTCCAGCACTGCAACTGCTCTGCAAAGGCCTTGGCAGTGGGAACTCGGCGGGAGCCAAACACGTGACAGGGGTGGACAGGCATGGAGTGCGTGTGGGAGGTGCAGGGGTCGGAGAGAGGGAGGCTGAGCAGTCCCTGGACAGGGTCCTCATGGAATCCCTCCCCTCCTTGTGGGAATTAAGCTCATCCCCCCTCCATCCACATGTCAGAAGGAGTCAGGGCAGGTTGCTGTCCATCACAGCGGATGGGGTTTGGGAAGGAGCCCATCCCAGTTCAGCGCTCTGCTCTGCAAGATAATGGGAACATCCCAGCCAGCAGGACTTGGCTTGGGATTTTGACTGTCCAAAGGAAACCCCAGGCCCGTGATCCGTTATCCCCCCTGCCTGCCATTTGGCTCCAGTTCAGATCCAGGCTGTAAAAGGCGGTGGAGAAATGACACGGAGGATCTCGACTGCACGTCCACTGTGTCAGCTGACCCTGGAGTGGCAGGGCCCCGTGGACCCTTTATTTTTATCCCGGGCTGGGATTGCTCCTCAGTTTTGCAAGAGAGTTGGAGGTTGGGGACTCTGTGACTTCCAGGACAGGATGCAAGCCCAGAGTGGAGAACCCACCCTCTGCCACCGGCCAAAATCCACAGCCTTGGATCCTCCAGGTTCAAGAGCGTGTTTGTGTTGGTAGACCAGACGGGCCTCGAGGTCCTGGAGGGGATGACACATCCATGGGTTGTGTTCCAGCTCTGTTTCAAGTGAGGAAACAGAGTAAGGTACAGTGGTTTCAGCTTCTGAGCCTTTGGCAGAGATCTAAATCTCAACCACTGCTGCTTTCCTTAGGGAAAGCTTCCCTTGGAGAGCTGCTGTGGCACCAGGAGATGATGTAGGGAAGAAACACTGCAGGTGGTGCATCCTTGTGCTGTTAGATTTATTCACCTGCTGGAGGAAGCAGCACGGCCCCCCTTCAGCCCATTGGTATCTCTAGGAGGGAACTTGGCTTAGATCCTGACTTGGACAATGCAGAATTTGTCCTTTTCCCAGCTTTCTGCTTCCCACCTCTCCTCCTCCTCCTCCTCTTCGTTGCAGCTGTATCCACACGATGGCACCAGCCTCCAGGCACTGTCCTTCACGCCGCGCTGGGATGGGGAGGTGGGGATGATCCAGTGAGGGGGGAAATTTTCCCTTGACAGCATTCCAAGTGGGCTGGAAAAGCAGAGCCAAAACAACAGTTCGTTCCCCGGGCAGGTTGATGCAGGAAGATCACCAAACGGTTCGGGTTGGAAAGGACCTTAAAGCCCATCTCATTCCAACCCCCTGCTGTGGGCAGGGACACCTTCCACTAGGCCAGGTTGCTCCAAGCCCTGTCCAACCTGGCCTTGAGCATGAATTTCACAGCTCAGAAATCACCCACTGGCAGGATTTGATCACCAAAATCTCTTAATCTTGCATCGAGGTTATCTAAATCACCTCGTCCTTGCATGGCAGCAGCCAAATTCTTTCCCCACGCCAGCTGGGCTCCAAAACTTTCCTGGGAACAGGAGGGCAGAGCACTGAGCTGCTGGAAAAGTTTCCTAAGAGACTGCAGGATATTAGGGCTGAAGCTTTAGGTAGTCTCATGGATGTCCACAGCAAGAGGGCTCCGGGACATGTGGCTTCCCAAGGAGGAACACAGGTGATTCCTTGCGCTTTGGCTCGTGCAGTTTGGGTTGCTCTTTTCTAGGATATGAATGAGTGCAAGCAGCCAGCCTGGAAGCCAGCTGCATCTCCTGCCCTTTTTTTTCCTTGTTTTCTCTCCAAAGCAAAGCAAGCACACGTGTTCCGGACAGTGGGGTTTGGTTTTGCACTTTCCAGCCCCTGGCATGTGGGAACGCAGGTGGCAGAGCCATTAAAACCAGGAAGTGGGACCAGGAGACAACCATGGGGTTTCCCATCTCTGCCACCTTTATTTTTCTAGCAGTCCTGACTGGCACTTGGTAAGTTGAAGCGTGGGACAGGATCCCGGCCAAATCTTCCCAAAAAGCTTGGGATTCAAGGTAATAAGGGACTAGTTTTGGGGAATGAAATATCCCTCTTGTTAAAGAGAAGGTAAAGGGGTGGGGGAAGTCGTCTTGGTGGTACTAAATGAAAATTTATGAGGCAAGCTCTTTGAGGAGGAAGGTGGAGGAGGCGGTGGTTCTGTTCAGAAGTGAAATCATCGGCTCCGAGCCTGACCTTTGGCTCCCCCTGACCCCAACACTAATGAAGGGGAAAGGGTCTGGTTGTATAAACATGTCACAGCACGAGGTTCAGCGAGGTGGGATCTGATTACAGCCCGGCAGAGCCGTGCCAGAGGTGGCTGCTCCCAATCCATGCTGTGCCGTGGGGCCGAGGCTGGGCTTGCCCATCCTGACGGGGCTGGGGATGTGTGTGCCGCAGACGCCTCTCAGAACCGAGCTTTTATGTTCCACTCATCCCAGATGGCTGTGGAGAGTGTGGAGTGAGAGCTCTGCAGGTCTCATGGACATTTTGAGGAACGTGGAGGAGCTTGCCCAGAGGAGCTGTGGCTGCCCCATCCCTGGAAGTGTTACAGGCCAGATTGGAAAGAGCTTGGAGCAACCCTGTCTAGTGAAGGGTGTCCCTGCCCATGGCAGGGCGTAGAACTGGATGAGCTTTAAGGCGCCTTCCCACCTAAACTGTGCTGGGATTCTGTGAATTTCTAGCAGGAAAGAGCAGATTTTAATAACATGAAATATCTTGTCACTCCTTTGGTGGGAACACGCAGTGTTTGCAACACAAAATGTTGCCCTTATTGGTTTAATTCTCTTTTAATGCAGTGCTAACAAATATGGGCTTACCAAGGCAGCGCTGAAGTCCCAGTGCAGAGGAGCATGAATGAAACGATCATCTGATATATGGATGTATGGAAAATGAGTTGGAGCCTGTATGAGCCGTCCATCTCCACCCCAAGGTCTGCATGTGTGGTCTGGAACAGGCAGGACTTTGCTTCCCTTCCTGTCTGTACTTCATGCTAATCCTCTTCTTCCTTTACACCTCTGTTTTCCTTCACACTCCTGGTTCCTTTTTTTTGTGGTGTGACCCCAGAAGGGACAAACCTCACCCCACCTCAGCCAGCTGCCCTAATGTGAGAAGGTTGGGGCTCCAGATTTGGTGGGTATTTATTTTTCTGCTGGCTTTTACCTGGCCCAAGTTCCCCTCAGTAGCTCCATGTCCTCAGACCAGGATGTTCTGGCAAATGAAGCCCTGGCCCAAGTTCCCCTCAGTAGCTCCATGTCCTCAGACCAGGATGTTCTGGCAAATGAAGCCCAAGCCCAAACCCTGGCAGGAGGGGCCCATGGACCACCAGGCATTCCCAGCTGTTCCAATGCTCCCAGAGATGATGGTGGCAAACAGGATGCTTGGATGTAGATGATGATGATGATGATGATGATGATGATGATGATGCCTGCAGGGAGAGCGACCCAGGAAATAACTCATGTGAACGTGTTCATGCTCCAGCCAGCTCCTCAGACTTCCTGTATTCCAGAAAAAAAAAAAAAAAAAGGGACAAAAAAATAATCAATTGAAAGAATCCCACACTGGGGGCTTGGGATGCTCCTTGGCACACCCCATTGGATGGATCTAAAGGGCAGCCAAGGCTGGGCTGTGTGCAGCCCATCCCAGGTGTGGCAGATGTGTGTCCAGCCCCATGGGGGGGATCTGCCAGCTTTGGCATGTGGTGTCCCAGGAAAGTCCCTGTGGCTGCCCCATCCCTGGAAGTGTTCAAGGCCACATCGGACAGGGCTCGGAGCAACCTGGCAGAGGGGAAGGTGTCCCTGCCCATGGCAGGGGGGTGGAACGAGATGAGCTTTAAGGTCCCTTCCAACCCAAACCATTCCATGATTTTACGGTGAGAAGGACTGTGGCCACGGAGGCCCCTGCCCAGCATTTTGGGTCCCTCACCCCACCAGGACCGCCCTGTCTGGCGCTCGGATGGACATTCCCCACCTCCCTTGGCGCTCCGTGAGCCGCTGTCCCGTGCGTCACCGGGGCCGTGCCAGCTGGTCCCTCGCCCGGATCCTGCCGAGTTTCCACCCCGTCACTAATTTGGGAAAGCAAGCCACGGTCTGGCAGGGCCCCTCTTGAAAGAGGCTTTCTGCAATAAGGGGATGTTAGGAAATTTCATTACGGATCTCCCGGCCATGTGTTGGAGCAGGAATGTTTTTTTTTTTTCAACTAAGTGCCCGGACAGCTCCAAAGACGGGATGAACTGCAAACGACCCACGGAGCCCATTGTTCCTAGGAGCTGGTGAAAAAGCCACAGCGACCGGGCAGGGATGTCACACCCGGGTGGAAAACAATGACGCTTGGGAGCGGTGGCGGGAAGCCGGGGATGGGGCCGGTGCCTTTCCGGAGCGCCGAGCGGGAAGAGCACGCCGGCGACCATGAGGAAAACCCACAGAGAAGCCAGGCACATCCCCGGCCTCAAACTGCCCTTGCGGGAGAGCAAAATCCACTGGTGTGGCGCAGCCCTCGACTGGAAGCACGTGCTCCGGCCGTATCCACCATCCAGGCTGGAGCAGGGATGAGGGAGGCGAAGCCTTTTTTAAGTGTTGGCCGGCGGAAACGGGGCTTATCTCCGAGAAATGAATCATGTTTCAGGCAAACGCTTCCTGCAGAAATATTTTTTTTTCTCAGCAGCCTTTGTTCGGGGTTTTTGGCAGATCTGGAGCTGCTGGCGTTAGCAAAAGCCGTCCCTTCCCGCCCACTGCTCCCGGGGCTGGAGTAGGAAATAAGGAACACAGGCAGAGGGGGACGTGGAAGGCTAAATCCGTCACCACCTCTGCTCTGCGCTGCAGCAGGATATGAAGCTTAAGGGAGAATTTCAAAGGAGATCCCCGGATAAAGCCCAGGAGAGCCGAGTGCTTGGCTGCTCTTGCAAAGGTACCTGTGCTGGGCGGGCAGCTTGGAATTCCGACACTACGGCCAGGGACAAATCCCTGTCAGGTGCTGAGGTCTGCTGGAAACCAGCCCTTAGTTCCTCCTTTCTCTCCCGAAGACCAGCGTTTTGGAAGGGGGAAAGGGCAATCTCCTGTTCCTATGTGTGGTTAATCCCAGAAAACTCAAAGAAAATGAAAGAAAAAGCCATGTTTTGACATGCAAATCAATCCTTAGCTCCTCATTCCTTCTCCAAAGGCTTTGACAAGGTTCCTCCCTGCCTTTGCAGCATTTACAAACATTGCTCTGGGTCTCAGCTCAGGAGGGGAGGGGAGGGAAAAGTCCCATCTTGGTTCTGGAGAACTTCAAGGATTTTTCTTCCCAGTGGTAGGGAATTTTTCCTGGGAAGGCAATTTCATTCCTTGGCCTGGTAGGCTCCCCGATCACTTTAAAATAGACCCCTGGGGGGGAATAAGGCCTTTAAAAGCTCCATTTGCTCCCAGTCATTTTACACAGTAACCCAAGCTGAAGGGAAGGATCTTTATTTAAATATGAATTAAGCTCCAACCTTCCCCTTTACTGCGTTATTTTCCTTTGAGCTTTACTTTGATATGATTTCAAAGTCTTGAAGCTAACAAAATGCTGGGCCATATTTAAAGTGACAGGAGGGTTCTGGAAAAAGATTTAGGAGGCAACTAAAGTCTTTCAGTGCAGGGCTCTGAAACAGGACAGGAAATCATAAAAGGGCTGAGTGCACTTTACCATGCTCAAAACAAATTCTGAGACTACAAAGGCGAGGGGAATGGCATCGAAACCACAAAAAGCACCAAGATGCAGGAGAAAAACCTGGAATTATTCCGTTAAAACACGGGCAAAGTGCTGGTAATAATGGAATCAGTGAACCACGGAATGGTTTGGGTTGGAAGGGACATTAAAAAGCAACCAGCTGCAACCCCTGCCACGGGCAGGGGCACCTTCCATTAGACCAGGTTGCTCCAAGCCCATCTCAACCTGTCCTTGAACACTTCCAGGGATTCCAGCCACAGATTTCTCTGGGCAGCCTGTGCC
The DNA here is from genome assembly GCA_013397565.1 of Ptilonorhynchus violaceus. Classification (NCBI taxonomy): domain Eukaryota; kingdom Metazoa; phylum Chordata; class Aves; order Passeriformes; family Ptilonorhynchidae; genus Ptilonorhynchus; species Ptilonorhynchus violaceus. Next base: position 123,513 of record VZRJ01003987.1, on the reverse strand, counting down.
AGGGCCTCAGTGTTTGCTTCTTCTTGGATTTAAGTGAGCAGCTTTGGTGCTACAAGTGGGAGAAAGGTTTAAAGATGAGATGTAAACTTGTGATTTTTTAATGCCTTGCGAAGAGAAGGTGTCTGAGTGATGAAGGGAGGGGCTGTGGAAGGGGGTCTCCTGCTGAGATTGACCTCTCCTTTTGCTTTTCCTTATTTCCAGCTGTCCATCTGCTGCTGAAGCAGCTGCTGGATGAGGTTTGATCTGCCTGAAGAACCACAGAACCCTTTAGGCTGGAGAAGCCCTCTCAGATCACCAGGTCCAGCCATTCCCCCAGCACTGCCGAGGCCATCCCTGAACCACGTCCCCAAGCACCACATCCCAAGGGCTTTTAAATCCCTCCAGGACTGGTGAGTTACTTTCACATCACCTGTGGCTTCTTGATCCAGTTTTTATCTTTCTGCCTAACCCTGATTCAGGTCCCCTTTGTCACTGCACTTCCCAACAGCAGGAAACAGAGGATTTATCCTTGTCCTGACCACGCAGCTGCACATGGGTACTCCCCTGGCTCGCGGCTCCCTCCTCTCCCAGGTTTGTGTGGGATGCAGGTTTCCCTAGCCAAGATCCCAGTGCTGAGATGACACTGACCTCTCTTTGCTGTCCCCCTTCGAGGGGGGGGGCCGAATTTGCCATCCCAGAAACGGTGCCTGGGTGGTCCCAGCCAAAGCAGCACTTCCAAGTTTACAGGCATCCCTGGGAAAAATTGTCAGCACTCCCCCCTTTCCACGATCCTTCCTCGCTGTCAGCACTCCTTGGCTGCGTGAAAACGGGGTGGCCTTGGGGGAAGCCAGGCAGAACAGAGATCCCAAGGGGTGGGACTTGGGGGTTGGATTTATTTGGAGGGGGTTTTTTTATGATTATTATCTTTTCACGTGGACCTTGGCTGAAAATGCAAAAATCGGGTTTTTTCCCCCCCTTTTGAAAAGGGAGGGGTTGGAGGTGTTAAGCTGAGCTGGGATAGAGTAAAAAATTATTTTAAAAAACCCCCAAATCAGTGTGTTTTACATCCTCACCTCATTGCTTGGCTTCTTTCCAGTGAATATTTTGCTTTGTGGTTTGCTGGAATAGTTTGTGCTGAGGGTTTTTTTGTAGCCTTTCATGTGCACAGAGACCAAGCAATCCAGGACCAATATTTAGCCAGGCTCCACATGTGTGTGTGTCTGTCTGTGCTGCCCTGGAGGAGAAACCCCATTGTTGGGATCCATCTGATCCTGCTGCATTTAGGGATTTCTTGGTTTCATCCTCTTTTGCACGAGACCCTGTCCCTGCCCTTGGTCACATCCCTTAACCTCTCACGGGGCGTTGTGGTATCAGACAGGGGTGGGATTGGGAAGGACAAATTTAATCACTTTGGGAATCAGGGCTGATAAATGCCATTGAAAAAGACTCCTTGCTTGTGAGCATTTATTTTCGCTAGGAGTTGCAGGGAGAGGTCAAATGTTTTGCTCTGCTGTGACAGATCCTTAAATCCGTGATATTGGAGCACGGGGGGAGCAGCCCTGACCCTCGGCAGCATTGGGAGCTATGCTGGTTGGGAAGATCCAACCATCTCCTCCTGCTCCCGAGCACACCATGGCAGAGCAGAGCAGCACAAGAGGCTCTCTGACAAGCCCTCAGTAAAGCTGGATTTGGATTTCGGTGCCTGTGCTCGGAAAAATATCACTTCTTGTGGTGAAATCGTTAAAGATTCCCAAAATCGCAGGAACTAATGCAAAAACACACATCCCTTGGAGGGGTGGGAATCATTCCCTCTGCTGCATTGCCTGACAGCTGTTAAATTCACCTTCTTAAATGGTATTTTTGGCTCTGCTGGTACCCAAAGCCCAGACTGAGATGTCATTTACTTCTCAGTAAGAGCTTCTAATGGATGTGATGGATTTTACTCCACGCAACCGGGCTTGTTTTAAAATAAACACTTGACATTGGGGCTCGGAAACCTATCAGGGAATTAATGCATCTGATACACACATGTAGGGTCGTGATTTGGCATCTTAAAATGTTTTCCCCCGAAGCTGGTTTGGATGGAATGACATGATTTATTTTTTAATGGCCCTGCACACGACAGCAGGGAGGTTTTTTTGGTGGTTTTGTGTTGGGCTTTGTGTTTTTTTTTTTTTTTCCTTCCCAGAGTTGATGGGAAGAAAAGGTCATTCGGGATAATTTACCCCCATGTTTCCAGATCCACACGACAGGAGCGACCTGGTCTAGCGGAAGGTGTTCCCTGCCCATGGAAAGGGCTGGAATGAGGTGGGTTTTAAGGTCCATTCCAACCCCAAATCGTACTGCAGGCATCAACCCGGACAAGTGCTGCTCATCCCCTCTGCACCCCCGCCACCCCCTCCCTGGGAAACAGTTTTCAGCCAAATTTCTGAGTGTCAAAACATTGTGGGGCGCAAGGAAGAGTCTCAGGCTCTGCTGGGGGCTGTGCAGTGGAGAACATAAATCTCAAAGCCCCGGTAGCTGCATGACATCTTTATTTTTATTGGCAAGAGAAGCAGTATACACAGCGACATTGCAGTCTCTTAGCTCGTTAAAAATATCTCAATAAATAAAACAAACAAGCAACATATACACTGGAACAGAAAATGAAAAAAAAAAAATTGGAAAAAAAAATAAAAAGGTTGGGGGGACGAGCGGTAGCAAATCATGGAGCAATAAGGGAGAGGTGGCAGAGTGTGGAGGGCAGTCTGTAATCCAGGCTGTACTTGAAACAAATCATGCAGGGAGCTGGGGGACACGGTGGGGTTTTTTCCTTCTTTTTTCTATTTTTTTTCTGAGAGCCTTGGTCCAGTTTTGGCATGACTGTACAAGAAATCAGGTTTGGAATTTAAAAAAAAAAAAAAAAAAAAAGAATACAGTTAAGGGGAAGAAAAATCGAACCCAAAGATGCCTCATAAATGTATTCCTGAATTAAAATATTTNTAAAATCGAACCCAAAGATGCCTCATAAATGTATTCCTGAATTAAGATATCTTTTTTTTTTTTTTCAGAGAAAAAAAAAAAAAAAAAATTAGCGATAAAACACCAAACGCACAGACAGACAGACACGAATCCCAACAACAACAACGAACAACCGGGAATGTTGCTTCTCCTTCTCTCTTTGGTCAGTCGTTTCGGGGAAGAGATGTTGCAAAGGTTCAGCCCCTTCCGCTTCGGTGCTGCTTTTGCTGCTCAGTCTCAAACGCTCCGCGAGAGTTCAGAGCGAGGGAGGTCAAGAGGGGTCTTTTGGACCGGTTTGCTTGAGGTTTTTAAGGTTTCAGAAGCTACAAACTTGGATAAATCCCAATTCCACTTCAGTCGCAGACGCTGGACAGTCTGGAGAGAAGGAGGGGGGAAAAAAAAATAAGATAAATAAATACACCGAATGCAGGACACCGTTCGGAGATAGGCCGTGTGGGAAGGGCTTTTTCCCCACAAATCCAGGCTGTGGTTCACGAGCACCCATAGCCACGTGTCGAATCCTGCCCCTGCTTCCAGCAGCGTGGAGTTAATCCAGGAGTTGGGCAAGATCCAATGCACCACGAGCAGCCCTTAAGCAAGTGGAATTACAATTCCTGCGACTTTTGGATAGATAGCCTAAATTCAGAGTCTGGTAATGTAACAGCCTGTTTTGTATTGGACTTTAAAATGGAAAATCCATAGACAGGAGCAATGCATCCATCAAAACATCACAGAATCCCAAAATGTTTTGGGTTGGAGGGAACCTTAAAGCTCAGCTCGTTCCCTTCCCTGCAATGGGCAGGGAAACCTTACACTAGACCAGGTTGCTCCAACCTGGCCTTGAACACTCCCAGGGAATGGGGCAAATTTTGTGGGCTGGTGGGACAAATTCCCTGATCCCGGCAGTGCCCACGGGAGCCCCCATCCTGCTCGGGGCAGGGACGGCGTTGCCAGCGAGGTGCTGTTCCTGCCTTCAGCAAAGCCACCTCAGCTCATATATCAAAAAGCAGATATAATTATTTCCTCCCACTAAGGAAAGCTTCCATTTAGCTGATTTCCTTTCCTTTCCTTCTCCAAGTTATTAATTATCTAATTACAACCACATTCTGCAGACGAGCTCGGGGGCTTGACAGGCTGCCCAGGACCACTTAGAAAAGCTTCAGCGCTCGGGGTGGTTTGGGGATGCCCACGTCTGACAGATGACAGGCTGGCCCTCTCCCCCTCCAGGGAGGGCTTCAGGAAAGGAAAATAAAATACAGGGAGAAGGAAGATACCACGGAGCAATTTGCTGATTTTTTTTTTTTTTTAAATTATTTTTTCCAGCAGGCAGAGGAAGAAGTGGAGGATGGCCACCACCAGCTAAACAAGGTTTTGCCGTGCCCTGCTCTTCTCTGAATGTGGCTGACACAAAAAACAAGGTAAAACCAGATTAAAAGCCATACTGAGCTGGTCCATTTCCACGGATTTTTTAAATCCCACCCAAGACTGGAGAGCTCAGCACAAAGCTGCTCCCGGAGCAGAGCTGACGTCTTTAACCCTGGCTGAGACACCCTGCTCTGGCGGCTGCTGCCCTGAGGCATCTCGTTTCCACTGGTTCTTTCTGGTTTCCAGCTCCTTTGGCTCCGGCCAACAGGAGAAATGGGAATTTCACAGCAGTCTGGTGCTAACAGGGTGTTTTGACTTCCCTGCTACGGCGAGGTGATGGTGATGGTCTACCCCGTGGATCGTAGCTGTCCCAGGGCTCTGGCATGGCTCTGCCACATCCCCTCCTGTGCTTCCAAAGGGTTGGAACTAAATTGTCTTTGAGGTCCCTTCCAACCCAAACTGTTCTGTGATTCCATGAAATTATACTCTGAATCTGTCTCATGATCCTCCTGTCAGAAACCTGGCCCTTGCTTGCTGCAGTTTGAGCCTTGCAGGGGGATGTTCCTGGCTGGAAAAAGCCCCAAACCCCACTGTGGGCTGATCTTTCCTCCTCTCCTACCCGGTGCTGCCAGACCACTGCAGCCAGACCCCGCATGGAGGCTGCCCTTGGCATCCCTGCCGTGAGCAGGGACACCTTCCACCACACCAGGTTGCTCAGAGCCTGGCCTTGAACACTTCCAGGAATGGGAACTGCTTTCTCGTGGGGTTTCCAAGCATTTCCCAGGGATTTCCAAGCATTTCTCTCACCCTGTAGCTCGTAGCACTGAATACAGCTGTGGCGCACTGCTGTGGTGCAGACCCAGTGCAGCTTCCTCTAACCGAGGGCTTGCTGATCCATTTTTCCCTGCTTTAGAAGCATTTCCCAGCCCCACGAGGAGCATTCCTCAGCCCAGCATGGAAATCACGAGAGCAGAGACCTGCTGGCTTGATGGGAGGTGGCAGCAAGAGCACAGCCCCGCTCGCAGGAAATTTCGCAACAGGTCCCCGAGGCGTTTGCTTATATAGGATTGGGGTGGTTTTGGTTACAAAAGGATTGAAATAATTTCCATGGCATGGCCAAGAGTGCAAATGAAATGAGAAATGCAGGAAAACTGTTGGAGTTTGTTTGGGTTTTTTTTGGTTTTGGTGGGTTTTGCTGTTTTGTTTTGGTTTTTTTTTTTTAAAGGTTGCTTTTTCAACTTCTCTTGGAGTTTAAAAAAAAAAAGGTTCTGCCCCCAGGGCCGAGCCTCTCTCCCTCCATGTGGGCTTCTGCCAGCCCGAATTCTTCCCAGGAAGGTGCTGCCCCACCTTCCTGCCCTGTGTTTGGGGCTGGGGAGGGGGTCAGGAGGTGAGGGGAGGGTGAGGGGTGCAGCTGGTACCGATTTTGGCAGTCACCAGGAAATTCATCGGCTGTTTCCTCCCCACTTTCCCTTCAGCTTGGGGAAGTAAAAAGCAGCGTGGGTCAAAGCTGAGAGCTCAGTGGGTCAGTGCAGGGCACTGCCTGTGGCTGCTGCCTTTGGGAAACTCCAGAGGGGGGATGTGGGTTCCGACCAAGCGTCCTTTGCTGGAAGGAGTTTGAATTGGAATAACCATGGAGATCACTGCTCCTCATCCATGCTGTTCAATGAGAAAGATTTATTGCTCAAGGCACTGCTGGGAAGATGTTCCAGGCACGTTTTAGGGTTGATGGGAAAGGAGAAGTCCCTTGTTGAGTTGCTTCTGCACGGAGATAATGCCTGAGCAAGATGGGACAGAGCAAACACATCAAGCTGAGGAAAATGTGGCATTCATAGAATCCCAGGATTGTTTGGGTAGTGGGGGGACTTAAAGCTCATCCAGTTCCACCCCCTGCCATAGGCAGGGACACTTTCCACTAGATCAGGTTGCTCCAAGCCCCATCCTTGGACACTTCCAGGGATGGGGCATCCACAGCTTCTCTGGGCAACTTGTGGAGAACCTCACCACCCTCATATTGAGGAACTTCTTCCTCACTAAATCTCTCCTTCTTAGTTTAAAAAGTTATCCTGGAACAGCCCAACCAGTGGCTTCCTGCAATGCTGGGTTGCAACACGAAAGGCGACGCTCCTGCTTTAGAAAAATCAATAAAATCTCCCATTCCATGCTAAGGAGCAGCTGCCCTCAATATTTTTTTCAAAATAAATAAATGTGACCAGCTCAGCTATTGCATTACGTCATCCCCCCGGTACGTCCGCTCCAGCTCCCTGCGCCTCCTGCCCCGCGGGCACCGGCACAGGATAAATCCACAGGGAACAACGCGGGACGTGACTTGGGCGTGCGGTGTCGGCCCTCGTGCCTTCGGAGAGAAAAGGGCTGGCGGGGAATCCTGGAATGCCAAAGCCAGCAGCTCCAGAGAACGGGCTGTTCTGTTTTAGGTTAGGGAATGCCAAGCTGGAGAAGAGTCTGGATCTGTGTGTTGTCTGGAAGTCCGGAGAGCTCTGTCTCACCTGGCCACCAGGACAGCGGGATGGACGAAACCCATGGTAGGTGACTGAGCTCCCACGAGCATCCCATCCTCTTCTGCCCCCACCTCTGTGACCCAACTCCATCCCAGGTTTCCCAGCCAAGGGAATGGCCATTAAGACCCTTGTGACGCAGCTGGAAGTGCTGAGGTCTGAGACACCCTGGAGGGTGTTGGTGGGGACACAGAAATCCCCCGATCTGGAACAGGTTGTCCTCTCCACGGGCAGGGTTCCTGCACTGCCCAACACTCCTAGTTCACCCCTTAAACATTCCCATTCCTGACCTCAGGGACCATCATTCCCATCTGTTTCATCCTCTAAAAGGCCATATGGCATGGATCAATCAGAACACCCAGGTTTGTACACTTTGCCTTCCAGCATCCCATGGGATTTGATCCACCCGAAAACCTCCCGAAACTCAGGCTGCTTGAGCTGAAAATTTTCCACGCCTGACGGTGATTCCTCTTCGTTGTCGCTGTTTTTGCTTTCTGGAGCTGGGCAAAATAATGGCCCAGCTGTTTGGGAGTACGGGGAGAGTGGAAAACAGCCGTGCTCCAAAACCGCTGACGGCATCCCCGCGACTGGAAGGTGTTGGCGGCTGGAAAAGCTGGAAGGAGGCGCGCAAATCGCCCGGCTCGCGGAGCAGCATCCCACCTGGAGCTGGGGGGAAACGGAGTTTGTTTTGACCCAATTCCGAGCCTCCCCGGGTCGCCTTCCCAACCGTGCCCGGGGCTGAGTGTCCCTGCGAGCTGTACGATCCAGACCAAAGGCAGGAAGCGCGGGGAGTTGTTTTGGCTGGGCTTTTATCTCCGCCGCCGGGAAGCAGCGGAGATGTGCCGGGATGGAGGCAAGGTGGTGGCTGGCAGGAGCTGGACTCGGAATCACGGCATCGTGGAATGGTTTGGGGTTGGAAGGGACCGTAGGGATCATCCAGTTCCAAGCCCCCCTGCCAAAAAGTCTCCAACCCAACTTAAAACACATGGAGAGCTTCAGCTGAATCATCAGGTGGGGTGGTGGAAACACAGGGCTCTGCTGTGTTTGAGGATGGGAAAACTCCCTCTCCATGAGTTTTGTCCCTGTTTGGGCACGGTTTAACATATTCTCAGGTATTTTTAGAGCAAAGTTGAAAGAACAAGGCAAGTGCTGGCCTATGGATTGCCTACACAGCTCTACACTGGCTGCAGGATCACTACTAGAGGTATGTTCCCAAATTATTTTATGGAGTTGTCAGCTGTCCCTGGAGCCCAAATCGATTCTAGATGTATTTCCTAGAGTGGTTGGGCTGGAAGGGACCTTAAGGCTCATTTTATTCCAACATGGGCAGGAACACCTTCCGCTAGACCAGGTGGCTCAGAGCCCCGTCCAACCTGGCCTTGTTTAAATTCAAATTGCCCAAATTTGTTTAAATTTAAGCTTGTTTAATTTAAACATAAACTGGTTTAAATTTAAGCCTAGCCATGTTTAAAATTTTTTTGATTTGGATGGTGCAAAAAAATGCAACTTTTTTAGCAAAAAACCCATCTTGCTAAGCAGCAGCAGGACCTTTGTGACCTTTCCTCGAGGGAAAAGCCAGCGCGTGGCAACCCCTGAGGAGGATGGAGAGCTGGACTTTGGAAAGCCATTTCCACACACATCCCCTGATTTTTGGGGCGTTTCCCGCCATGGAAGGCCAAAAAGATGGGGTGGGGGGATAAATTTCCATCCTTTCTGCAGCTTTCTGCTGTCTGGGGAGTGCTGGTCCTTGTGGCCCTGGCACAGACCCCTCCATGGGCCGGGAAAGGAGGGAGCCCGACTGTGGGATGGAAAAGGCAGCAGGGCCAGGCTGCAAGGCTTCAGAGGGGAGGAAGCAGCGCAGAAAGGAATTCAGATAATTGTGTACATGCAAGGGGGTGGAGAGAGGGCCAAAATCAGATCTAATGCTGCGGGTATGGACAGACTGAAACCAGATACCCTGGCTCGTGTTTTTCTGCTTTTGCTGGTATGAACCCTTATCAACCATCCGCTCTTGAAGTCTCCCAGATGAAGGAAAAGCCACAATTATGTGCATCTTACAGCTGGGAAACCATTTAAAAACATATCCCTCGCAGAGGCTCATTCCTGAGCTGCGGGGCCCCCCTCGGACCCTTCCTCAGCCAGGGGAAAGCCTCTCATGTGATTCACCCCGGGCTGTTCAGAGCTCGGTGGATTTATCTGCCCGTGGCCGGTCGGAGATAAAACACCCTCCCTGCGTCCTGCAGCTCCCCAGTTTGTTATCAGGAGCAGTTGGATGGGGATGTGGCATAAGGAAATGGGGATTGAAGCCTTTTCTCCTCCCTCTGAGGCTGTTTTTCCCTCTCCAGACCCTCTTGTGCATCCCTGAGGAAGGTCCATGGTTTGCTAGCACCTCGATCTCTGGGAAGACTGAGGATCCTAAAGAGATGATGCCAAATGAAGCCAAGGGGGAGAGCCTATGGCCCTGGTTCCTCCTGCCTGGGTCTGCTCCCAGCCACTGGAGCAGGATGGAGCACGGCCATGAGGCTGGGAACTGGACAAAAAGCTCCTCACCCATGGCTGAAACAAATTCGGAGCAGTTGTGAGTGCTCCTCTCACATATTGATAGTAATGACCCACTAAATTTCCTTTAAATCTTTTTTTTTTCTTTCCTCACACTGCTGCAGAAAGGATTATTGGTGTCCATAGAATCCCAGAATGGTTTGGGTTGGAAGAGACCTTAAAGCTCATCCAGCTCCACCCCCTGCCACAGGCAGGGACACCTTCCACTAGACTAGGTTGCTCCAAGCTCCATCCAACCTGGTTTTGAATAGATGGAATGAAACCCTCGAGAAAAAGAGACAGTTTCTCACCAAAGAGAGAAACTGAATGGCTGAACCTGTGGGCTCAACAACTTCCCATGGAAAAACTTTCCCTTTGGGGACTAAAACACCTAGAAAAAGCCAATTCTTCAACATTTCAGTTTGTAGCCCAGCTAAAATCAGTCTCCTGAGGCTGGGCTCACCCCAGGGAGAAGAAGGGAATGCTGGAATACAAAGCATTTTGCTGCTGGGATGCTCAGAGCTGCTGTGTTATGTCCTGCCTCCCTGCAGCAACCTCCGGGCAGTCAGGAATGTTTGCTCCAAGGTGCCGTGTCCCTCCCTCGCCAGAAAATTAAAACAAATATAAAAACAGCTTTAAACCAACCAAAAAAACCCCAACAGCTTTACACAGGAAGGACCCCCTCCCCAAAGGCACATTTCCCCCAGCCCTGCACTCCTCCACAGCCCGAGCGGGGCAGCGGGGCTGGTGGCAGCTGCAGGAGGAGGAGGAAGGTTTGTGGGAGCCCCTTGTGAAAATCTTGGCAGCACATCACTGGAATCGCAGCTTGGAATTGCCGAGGGGCGGAAGCTGCTAATGAGCAGTTGGAGCAGGAAAAAGCAGAGCGGCTCTGGGCTTTGGAAGGACCATTGGAGCTCTGTCCCTGGCTCTGCCCAGTTGCCTCGTGGGTGGCTCAGCGCTTGGGGGACACCACCGGCATCTCCTGGCTCAGGGAAGGGCGAGTGGACAGGGAAAGGCAGCGGGTGGGGGGCAAGGAAGGACAGGAAGATGGCAGGAGGAGGACGACATTGTTTTCCTTGGCTCATCTCCACTCCCCTGAGTCCCTCGCACACAAGCCACAGGAGAAAGGTGTGGCACAAAGGAGTTGGGAGAAGGGGGGAAAAAGGCAGGGAATGAGGTGTTCTCGGGCAGCTCAAGGGAAATACCCAGGGCTGGGGAGGAGAACTTGCACAGGCACAGAGGTGTCCCCAAGGAGTGGCTCTGAGGCTGCTGAGGCTCATGCCAAGGGCGAGAGCAGTCACATCCCATCTCCCTCTGCCTCCCGAGTCCCACATCCCCCGGCCTTCTCGGATCCATACGGGCTCCAGCTGCCAGACCACAAGCAGCTTCCGTGCCTGAAATGCACACCCAAAACAGAGCCAAACGCTGGGAATAGGCAGAAATCAGGGAAGGAGGGCGGAGTTGTTACAGGTGGTCCATACCCTTCTACTGAGACGCTCACAACAACAGCCACGTGCGGATCTCACCCTGCACAAGCACTACTTGCAAGCTAAGGGGGGAATTTATTTTAGGGCAAAGCTGGCAGTCCCCATGCCATGGGTCTCTGGTCCCTGTGTGTCTCTGCAGGGATGAACACAACTGAGAAACGAAGTGGGCTGTGAAAACACCCCTGTGCCTCCACCCCGTTCCAGAGGAGCAGATGGTATTGGCCAAAGGGAAACCTTTCCTCCTCCCCTTCGGCGTTCCTGCCAAAATAACACAAATTCTAGGAAAAACACCTTCTCTAAAAATAAATATATACATCTGTGGCTTTCTTCTTTTTCCAAGGGAACTCTTTCGGTCTGGCCCGCTCAGCCAGCAGCTTCTCTGCTCTCACAGTTTTCCTGTGTGCAGCTGCAGCTCCCAAACCTCAGGAGCAGCAGCATCCCTGTGGGATGCTCCAGGGTTGTCCTACCCCATGGGGTCTTTCCTACCTGTTTCCCCGCTTTACCTGTCCCTGCACAGATGAAATATTTTGGGAGCAAGGCTGAGCACGAGGAGGAACAGCCTCAGCTTTTTACACCAGTGCAGGACAAAGGCTCTGTAGTGACATCTACTCCCAGGAGTAAATCAGGGAGAGGATGGTGACCATCCATCAGGACTGACTCAGCTGCGTGGATTGATGCCAGTGGAATGAATAACAACAAACCCCCCCTGTTTTAAAAGCATCTACGGTTTGAACTCCTTACTTGAAATAAAATAATCATGAACAAAAAAAAAACCTTGGGGCCGCCCACTAAAAAGCAGAGATGTAAAATCCATGGAATTCTGGAGGCTTCTGGGAACAATCCACGGGACAGGTACGACTGCCCCAGGAACTGGGGGTGCTTTTTCATGTTCCACACGGCCCCTGACAAGGAGCAGCCGAGACACCTGCGGGCCAGATGTGCACAGCTGTACGTGTGCTGCTGCCCACCAAGCCTCCGATGACATCACGCTCCAGATGCTGGCCTTCACTAACGCTCGGAAGGCCGGGCTGGAGCGAGGGAACTGCAAGCTTAGGCATTTCCCTCTTCCCTGAAGAGATGCTGAGTCTCCTCTGCACGCAAAGCCGAGCCCTCAGAGTCCCCCTGACCCGCGTGATGCAAATTTGGGGGAGAGACCCTCTGAGGAAATTTGGGGAGAGACATCGGCGTCCTACAGCCAGGAATTTTTAATGCCTCTGCAGGACTGACGTGGTGGGGAGATGGGGTAGGAAATACTCTGTATTTCTACCACCTGACATCCAAAAAAAGCCATCAACACCTGCCTTGGAATTGGTTTATTCTGAGGCATGGCACAGCTTTTCTATCTCTCCATGGGCACACGTAAAGGAAGTCCAGGGATTTCAGTTTTCAGTGGATTAATTCCCTGCAAAAAGTATGGCACTTGTGCCTATAACTCTGGGAATCAAAGTCTTGCCTGTCCTGAATTAGCCTTGGAGAATATTGATGAAAAAAGACCTTTTCCCTTGGCATTTGGAGTAGGAAGGAAAGTTTTCCCTTTTCTGCATGAAGCTGTGTTTGTTCCTCAGAATTGCCAAAGAGCTGCTGGGGCAGCTTCCCTGAAACATGATGGATTTAATCCTGGTTTTACACTTTTGGATCTTTACGGAACATCACAAAAACCCCACAGTGGGAAGAAGCCAGGAGGATTCCCCATCTCCTTGCCCAGTGTGCTCAATACCCAGGTTTTGGACTCCCCTCCCAGGTGACATTCCCAGATATGAGAAGAAAGGATGCTACTTCGGCATCTTCCCCCCACTATGGGGCACACCCTGGTCCCTGAAGGTCCCTGAATTCCTCAACCCCAATTCCTTGGCTCCATCCCCATTGTTTCCCTGCTGCAGGTGCTGTTCCTTGCTCCTTGATAACCACCCAGGCTCTGAGTAACAGAGGTGATTCAGCCTCTGTGTAACAGTCTCCCAGGACTTTGGAAAAGGATTGTACCCGGCCAGGTCTCCATCTGGGATTAATCAGCACGGCTTCATTGAAGTCAAGGGGCCAAATTCTCACTTGGAATAAACGGGCTTAACCCTGCTGCAGTCAATAAAGCTCCTCTGATCTTTTTTTTATGGCAAGAATAGCCCAACTCTTTAAAATACCTGGGGTTACAGGGTGTTGCCCTCGTGCAGGGGGAGCTGTATTTTTACATGACAAACAATCCTGCCAGGAAAAGAAGTACTTGGCATGGAGTGAGGCGCTCTGGAGTTTGTGGGGCTGGGGTGACATCAAGCAATTGGCATTGGGGTTTTGGGCACCCTGTGCAGGACAGATGCCAGACCTGCTTCTGGGAATGGTGACAGTGGCTTGGAACTTGAATGGGTGTGATCGGCCTGACTTGCCCTGCATTCCTTATCTCCCAATGCCCTGGGGCTCTTTCTCTCCATTCTCCTTGGCCTGGCAGCTTCATTAGCACGTCACAAGCCTGGCAAAAGCCACCCCTGGGTCCCACATCTCTCCTGGGCCATTTCTTCCAGCCTTTAATGCAAGCATCACACAGCACAATGGTTTCCATAAACTTTACAGCTCCTGCCTTCCATGCAGACGGCATTGCCCACGTGTACAACTATGGAATATCCAGAGCTGGAAGGGACCCACGAAGATCATGGAGTCCAAGCCCTGGCCCTGCACAGACAGCCCAACAATCCCACCCTGTGCCTGAGCGTTGTCCAAAGGGCTCTGGCAGCCTTGGGACTGTGACCATTCCCTGGGGAGCCTGTTCAGTGCCCGACCACCCTCTGCGGGAAGAACCTTTTTCCCGATATCCAGCTTAAACCAGGCTTAAAACACTTAAAGGAAGCTTGTTAGAGCCCAGCCCTCCAGATCTTAGCTGCAGCCCTTTAAGGTAATGAGCCCGTTCACTCCCCTGCCCTGGTGTTTATAATCAGCTCTACCACCCTCCTTCCTCTTCCTCCTCTCCTTGCCAGCCTCTTCCCAAGGCTGCCCCTGCTTCCTGTGCGTGCCCAACACCTTGGGCTGTCCCGTGCAGGGCCGGGAGTCAGACCTGGATGATCCTTGCGGGTTCCCTTCCAGCTCTGGATATTCCCTGAACACAGCTCTGCGTGAGGGACCTTTGTCAGACCAGGTAAGGCTGCTGGCGTGGCCTGGAGGGGTTTGGGAGCGCGCAGAGGATGGGATTTTTTGTTGTTGTTGTTTCGTTGGAATGTGCCGCGCTTCAGCGTGGTTCCGCCTGTTTCGTTCCAAACCTCTCGGCTGGATCTGCCTGAACGAGTGGTTGGATGTTGTTTTCCAGCTCCGGTTGGGCACCGGGGGCTGTGGTGGCTCCTGTGGGGACAGGGCTTTCTGGAGAGGGAGGCAGCAGCAGAGCAGCTGTCAATATCCCTCGGAGCGGCGGGAGGAGACATTTTAGCTTTATTTCTGTGGGTTTGGATGTTGCCATCGTCCTTCAGGAGCGTGGTCTCCTGAGGTGACAGCAGCATCCCGCAGGTCCCTGTCCGGGCTCTGAGCAAGCGTGAATCATTTTTCCAAGACTCATAAGAGCGGCATCACTGCTTATAACTCGGCGTGGGGCTGGCCAGCTGCTTTATGGGCTTCCCTGAAACTGCTCCGCGGGTTATGCCGGGCAGGCAAATAACGGGAAGCGGGAGAGGGAGCCAGACCTTACTCACAGCCTCTGGAGCAACGCGCTTCCAGCCTGGATGGTGCCGTGAGCTTCCCAGGGTGGCTGCCCAACCCGCCCGCTCTGCTCCAAGAGCCTCCCCTCCCACAAACCAGCACCCCGAGGGGTTCGATTTCCGATGCAATGACTAACTAATAATTTTAAAAAAAATCTTAATTTTGTTCTGCTTACTCACTGCCGTCTTTCTGTGCTGCTGCTTCGTGTTTTCTTTCCCGTCAATAAATTACCCATTTCGGAGCTCTCGTGCCACCTTTTCATCGCACTCCTGGGTTTTAGGGGTAAAAGCAAGCCGATCACCCCCCTCGCCGCTGTTTTTCCAAGGGGAGCGAACAGCCTCACTCCCAACAAGTTCAGATTTTCGGAGGAGGAAATGCGCAAAGATGGAAATCTGCTCGGGGAGCAAATAAGCCGGCTCGCCTCTTGTTTGGTGGAGCATTTAATCAATACGCCCAATATTTAAAGGCGTGCTGTTTCACCCCCGCTGGCTCGGGTGGGATTTAGCACATGCTCTGCTGACTCAGGGCAGCCCCAGTAAGCGACTCCCAGGAACGCGATTTGTGCGCGGCACGCCCTGGGCAGCCTCGGCGAAAAAGCTCTGGAAAATCGGTTTCCACGGTCTTTTCCTAGCCTGTCATCCCGCAGGAGGCAGATGTGCGTTTTCCTGTCTGCAGTTGTCAGGGGTTTTTTTGGGGGGTTTCGGTGATCAAATGAATGGGTTAAGTGGACGTTTTCAGGCGAATCAGTGCGGGTGACTCAGCTCGACGCCAGCTGGCTGGTCGTGTTTAGGTTTGCCAGCTGCAAAAGCTGGACTTGTTTGAACCTCGGAGGCTGAGCCCTGCGAGGTTCCCGCTGAGACAATAACCTGTGTCACCGCGGGACTGATGCAATCCCCTCTCTGCAGCATCTGCTCCGAACAAAGGCTCTGTGCTCCGGCTTTGGCAGTGCTTGTTCCCCTCTGGATTTCACAAGCTGCCTGGGATGGGCAGATCTGAGCTGGGCTGGTGCTCCTGGGAATCGGGGGCTTGCTCTGATGTTGCTCCTGGGGTTCTCCGCTTGGGTTTTGCCGCTCACGGAATCCCAAAATGGTTTGGGTTGGAAGGGGAAGGTCGTCTAATCCAACCCCTCTGCAATGAGCAGGGAGACCTTCCACTAGAGCAGGTTGCTCCAAGCCCCATCCAACCTGGCCTTGGATGCTTCGAGGGTTGATGCTGAACAGCTTTTCTGCTCTATACAACTGAGCTTTGCACATGGTTTGTGTTTGCAGTACAGCAAAATGCTCCTTTAAGTGTTGTACTGTCCAGGTTAAAGCTGCATGTGATGTTTGTGAAGGCTGGGTGTTACATTCAGTGATTGAAATGGGGGTTTAAAGGCTTATCAGGGCATCAGATTGAATGCAGGGAGGGAATAGGGAAGTTTGGGTCTGTCTCTGCCTAGAGAAGTGTGTTCGTGCTCCTGCACACAGCACGCAGATCACCTGTGATACCAGATTTAATTAAACATACTGTGGGTGTGCAGGGTGCCTGCAGTGACTTAATTTAAGAACTTTTCGCTCCTCTATGTGCTTTTTACCGGGTAAAAATGCTTTGGTTCTGTTTTGAAATTTCTACTTGCTGTTCTTAGTCAGGCACAGATGAGTCTCATCATATAAAATCCCAGAGTGGTTTGGGTTGGAAGGGACCTTAAAGCTCATCTCATTCCATCCCCTGCCGTGGGCAGAGACACCTTCCGCTAGACCAGGTTGCTCCAAACCCCCACCCAAGCTGGCCTTGAACATTTCCAGGGATGTGACAGATCTGTATGTATACATGCACTGCACGTCTCACCTGTAATACAGCACTTCCCTATCAGGAAATATTGGTGTGAATGGAGATAAGGAATACTGGAAAGCTGGAGTTCATTAGGGAGCACAGCCATAGGGATACCACTGACATCCAAAGAGACTGGGGGTTTGGACACCACACCTTGTGGAGAGAGGCTCCTTTTTCACCTGACTCATTCCGTAGCTCTGGATTTTTTTTACTGGATCCTCAGCTGAAAGGTACACGGGTTTCTATGGATCAGCATTCCCTCAAATGAAAGGCTCCCTAAAACCAGCAGTTATTTAAATCAGCATCAATAAATGAGTGAATGAAATAAAATGAAGCTTTTCCAGGGAGACTGGCTGGTTGGTTAGGGCACACCATTTTCCCTGAAGCTGGAAGAAGAAATGCAAATGCTGGGCCATGCTCCCCTCCTGGAAGTGCACGGATGCACCCAACAGGAAACTTAACCTGACATCCCACACGATTTGGCTGAACAAAGTGATCTCTGCCCTTTCCATACTTATTTATATTTTTAGTTGACTGCATAATCTGGCCCTCTAGAAAGTCCCTTCAGGAGGTCACGCAGCTGAAATAATAGCTAATGAATTTTTAAAAAATTATTTCAGACTTATTAAATACTTTCTTCCTTCCCTTCCAAGTGTTTGCATGCTGCTCCCAAACTAGGTAGGGCTGGAATAAGGAAGCTGGCAGAACTGTGCCATGTCACAGCAGCTCCAGAGACTTAAGGAGAACTGCTGGCATTGCTTTTCCTTCCAGAGATATCCTTATTCCGCTCCCATCACCTCCCTTGGCTGTTTCACCTCTGGTTTTGGGATGGTCTTAAGTGCAGGGGGATGAGGCTCTTGGACTTCTCCAGTGTTGGACCATCCAAATGATTTCCATCTCTGCTCCATTAATCATAGAACGGTTTGGGTTGGAAGGGACCCGGGAAAGGTCCCGAGTTTATTCTTCCAGTGGAGCTGTGCCTGGTTACACAAGCCAGGCTCTGACTGCAGGAATTGGTGCTTTGCATCTGCTCTGAGGGAATCTGCTCCCCTTTTTCCATGGATGCAAAGATCCTCCTGTGTGCATGGGATGGGGATGAGGGGTTTGGTTTGTGGGGGACTCACTGCCTGGCCAGGGGGTCACCCCTGATGAGAGCCAGCCAAGTGTCTTGTTGGCTGAGGAAGGGAATGCCTGTGGGCTGCTTTCCCGGGAAAAGGAGCTGTGGTGTAATCCAGGGATCAGACATATCTATGGAGACATCCCAGGACGTGTAGGGACAGCTCTGAACCAACCTGTGCCTTCGCTTGGACTTCCTGCTGTGTTTTTCACACCTGAAAATGTTGCTTTATCCTTACTTATGTTGGTCTCTTATTTTATGGTTTTAAGTTTTTCCAAGAGATTCAAAGAGTAACTAAATGATAAAGACTGTTGGTTATGAGTTTAGGCTGGAATTCTCAAAATGATCCTGAAAACTTTGTGTCTTTCAAAAAAAAAATCCCAGCTCTGGAGGGGCCCTAAATCTCTTTGGCTTCAGCCTGCTCATCAGCCCCTGTCACTTCCCTAAAAATGGATCAGAGGAAGGCGATCCTGGCTGTTGGAAGCTGTGGTGGGGAGCGGGCACTGACACCCAGAGAGGGTTAAATAGTTCTGTGATGCTTCAGCTCTGGTGTTGGACCCTGTTAGTCCTGCCCAAGCAGAGCATCCTGGCTGGGTGGGGAGCTCTGAAACCACCAGGATGAATTCTGGCCTCCCTCAGGTTTGGCAGCGGATGAGAGCTGGGAATGTCCTGTGGGAGAGCTTCCTGTGGGTGCTTCAGCTCAGCTTTAGGTTAAGGTTGGGATCAGGGCGAGAGGGAGAAGGGGGAAACCTTCCCAGTACCCTGCAGCCATTCTCTGGGAACCCTGTTTACATCTTTCCTACTTCCCTGTTTTTTATATCCCTGGAGTGATGTGGAAGTGTGAAAAGGATGTTGCTGGCTCCTGGGGGTGCTTTTGCTTCCAGCCTGTCTCTGTCTTGATCCTGATGCTCTGGGCAGGTCTGGCTGCTCCCCTTCTCCCCAGTCATCATTCCCACAACATCCATGTGATGCTCTGTGGCCTGTCCAGCAAAGGGACGCTCCCCCTGTGGACACGCTCCTCACGTTAGCCCGGTGCCTGGGCAGCCTTTGCCTCCCTTTGGGATAAATCCCAGCCCAAGCTGCTCATTCCCCAGTCTCCAAGGCCCTGTGCTTCCTCTGCTGTTGGTCTCCTGGGCTCCTTCTGCTCTGCTCCTCCTTCCTCCCCCTCATCTCCCTTGGCGCTCTCCGTGCTGTGCTCCATCGCTTGCCTCTGCTGGGATGAGAACACAGGAGATGATCCCAGCTCTTGGATCAGATTCCCTCGGCTTTGTGCTGTGCCTTCTCCTGGTTTTGGGCTCCTTGCTGTCTGCCAGGCTCAACTCACTGCCAGCAGGGAGAGGGAAACCTGTGTGAGCACTCGTGCTCCTGGCAGCTCCCTAAAATATCATTTATCTCACTTACTAAGGCTCCTCCCTCACACAAGGCCCCAACAGAGTATGTAATGCCCTAATGAATCAATTAATGTAGTATTTTTAATAGGATAAGTTTCCAGCCTTAGGATTTTAGGTGGAAAAGCTCGAACACATGATCCTTGAAGAGTTCAAAACTAGCGAAAAAGAGCTTAAAATACATTTTCTGAAATCCTGTCTGATGGGGAAGGGGGGGGCTGGAAATTGCCTTGGAATGGGGAGAGACTGGAGGAAAATGACTCCAAGAGGTATTTGGGTCTGAATTATCCATCAGCACTATGCAGGCAGTTTTCCCTGCCCTGAGTTTTGGCTGACCAGAATGGTGACTTTTTTTTTTTTTAAAAGCATCCCCATCTCTACAAAAAAAACCCTCTGGTGCTTTGTGAACCACAACAGTGCTGATTTAAAGCATGCCTAAATATTTCAGGCGAGCCCGATTTCTGCTGGAAGTGCTTGCTCATCAGTTTTCCCTTTAATCACTGCAGTTTTGGGACTCTCAAGCCCCCTTGGCTCCCCTGGTCACTTTGCAGGATCCTGCTCGAACCGGAGACCTCGGGATGGCTCCGGCCCAAGTGAACTCCTCGGGATCCTGGTTCAGTATTCTCCTGGTGGTACCCTGAGATCAGCAGATGCTGGCCTTTCTCTGCACTCCCACTCAGTGCCTCAAATCCCAGGGAAAGCTCTCCTTCCGCTGCTACACCCTCTGCTTTGAAGACAAAAGATGATTCAACAAGATATTGGAGGGAGGNNNNGGGGGGGGGGGGGGGGGGGGGGGAGGTTGGATGGTTCAGCTGCCTTCCAAAAGTCACAGGGCTTTCCAAAGCTGGAATAAGGACATCTCCACGCACAGCCTGCTCTGTCTGCAGTGCCAGCCCTCTGCAGAGCTTCCCTGACACTGATCCACGGGAAGACCTGCAGCAAAGCTGCTTCTCCCGGGAATGCTCCTGTTGGCAATTCCACTCCGAGCCCTTCCCCGGTTACGTAGCTGAGATGCCCTTGGTGCCTTCTAGCCCCAAAAAAGCAGCACCCAAAACGCCTGTGGATAAATGTTTTGGGATTCTAATGGATAGGATGAGTCTGTGCAACTCCAAGGAGTGTCTGGGTGCATCAAGTGGGTGCTGGTGCCTGTGGAACCAGTGTCTTGCCATTGGTTTGAGCTGTATTTTATTTTTTCTTTGCACGGCCTCTCTCTGCTTGTTCGGGAATTTATTCCTCGCCTTTGCTGCCTGGAGCACATCCCAGAGAGCAGCACAGCCTGCTCTCTTCATTATCTGCCCCGCTAATACCTTTTTTTTTCATTTTTTATTTTTCCCCTCCCTCCTTAGGTCACTTGTTTTGGGTCACTTTATTCTCAGTACTAACCCCACCGCAGGGTTTTCCCTCCTTGTTGCCTCTGTGACTCAGGAGGGATGTTTTGCTCTCATTTATTAGTTTTTCTGGCCAGAATACAAAAGGTTAAACACTTTGGAGAAGCTTATTCTGTATTTACAGCCGAGGTAGGTTTCTAAATCAACAGTAGGTCGTGGATTGGAGTGACTCACAGAGCTGCTTAACCTTTTTCCTTCCGTTTTTGTCTCTCTCCAAATCTGAGGCGCAACATCTGCAATTTAGATCTCTGAAATGAGGAGCTGTGAAATGAATATAAATCTCCGAATATCAACCCAGCCCGGTGGCACGTGAATCCCTGCTCTGCTTGGGGAGGGTCCTATCTGCTGGGGGAGGGTGCTCCACGTCTGAATATTTGCTTTTTTGGTGGGGAAACCGAGGCACCGTCCATCAACCAAAACCGCAGGGCAAGGTGGGTGTGGGCTGGGAGTGGGTTCAGCCCGGCTTCTTCATTTAGGGCACCCACCCCAGCGTGGGCTGTGGGTGCAAGGGGGAGAGCAAAAGCCACTGGTCCCATCCCATCGAATGCTCCGTGGTTACAAAAGAGGGGTCATCCTTCCCATTAGCCCAGAGGCTCTGGTGGGAAGTGTCCCCACAGCTGGAAGGAGTCCCGACATCCCGTGGCGCTTTTGCTCCCTGCCAAAACCAGTGGAAAACAGGCTGGAGGTGAACAGGGCAGATGGGAGCAAGTTGGGGGCTGCTTCATCACCCATCCCCTCTGCAGTTTGCTGTCCCTTCAAAGCCCCCTTTTTTCAGTGTACAGTTACAGGCCCCCCTTCTTCCTTAGCACCAAAGCAGGGCTGAGACGTTTTCACTCCCAAATTGCAACCAAAACCCTGCATTTCTTCTCTCCAGCAGCATTCAGTGACTCTCTGCTGAGGAATCTGTGGAATCTCTCATATTTTGGGGGGTTGTCCCTCTCATCTCCCTAACTCAGGATCTTCAGTTTGGCCCTGCCAGCTCCTCTG
Source organism: Ptilonorhynchus violaceus (assembly GCA_013397565.1). Classification (NCBI taxonomy): domain Eukaryota; kingdom Metazoa; phylum Chordata; class Aves; order Passeriformes; family Ptilonorhynchidae; genus Ptilonorhynchus; species Ptilonorhynchus violaceus. The sequence goes on along the minus strand of VZRJ01003987.1, from coordinate 102,270 downwards.
TGCAGTTTTCAGGTGTCTCGGCTGGGTCTAAGCCTGAGGTGATGCAGGAGCCCCGTGGGTACAGCATCTCTCTGGGGTCCAGCTTTATGTGCACCCCAATCTTTAGATTTCCAAGGAATTCCGTCCCTCAGGGAAGGGCAGATGTTTTCTGGCAGCCCTGTGGGCACCAGCAGCTGGCAGGGCTGCTTGCCCTGCAGGATTTGGGCTGACCTGGGAGGTCTGAGAGCGTTTTTTTCCCTTGTGTTTAGACCACAAATTACCTTGCTCTCCACGCCTGCCAGCTCGGTGGGGTTTTCCCTAATGAAAGGACTGTGCTGCCTGACCCACTTGGAGTCATCTCTTAAAATTTTGTTTATTGAAGTGGCTGTTGATAAAGGAATGGAGTAAACCTGTATTTGTTGTGTTTGGAGCTAATCTGAAATCTGTTAAGAGGAGGACAGGACAGCTTTAACCATATACTTAGGAAAACACAGCAGAGAAATGGGATTCTTTTTAAAAAGAGGTCTTTTTATATAAAAAGGCAGCTGTGACTGCAAAGCAGAAGTACCACTGATGTCACACTCTGACCCTAAATTAAATCACCTGCCAGTCTGTTGTCCTGATGATCATCCATGTGGGATGTGCTCAGTGCAGAATTCGTATCCTCCTTGCCTTGGGCAGTGACACAGCTCCTGGCTGCTCCCAGATATTCCATGTGCTCCCTGTTAGACACACATGGGTATGCCTTCCCCTTGGATGCAAGCTCAAACCCCCCTTATTCTTTATTTAATGTAGTTTATCCTGCCCTCTAGTGCCAGCAGGTGCTGAGTCAGCAGGACTGTGCCGAGCTCCTGTGGTTTTTCCACCTTTTCCACCAAACAGCTCTCTCTGAGCCTGGGAATCTGCTGCTGGTGGGGCTGCCAGGACGGGGAGAGCTGCTAAATGTGTTTGTGCACCGCTGGGATGTTTGGGGAACGGGTACCCCCGTGCAGCTTTGGAGCAAGCACAGTTGCTTGGAAGTATCTTTTGGAAATGTTTGCAAGGAAAACGAGCTTTATAAGGGAAATGGGAATACACGTGGCAGGCTGTGTGAAGGAAGGTTTTGGAGGTCAGGAGGTTGTTCCAGCGATGAGCTTAAAATGAAATCTTGAAGCCTGGGAAGTGCTTGGAGATGTAGGGGACGGACAGGGCTGGGATAACACCTGGAAACAGATCTCTTAAAGAAAAGGAAGACTAATTTTCTGTTTGTAAGGACATCTGAAGGCCTTTTGTTTCGTTACCTGCTCTGCTGGGAGAGGAGGTTCCCCCAGCCTGGGGTTCGCAGGCCCATCAGTGCTGCCCAAATCTCCTCCCTGTCTCCTCCTGCCGTGACCCCCCTGCTATTTCCAAGACCCTGGCAGACCCAAGCCGTGAGTTCCGGAGCGCAGGGACACCCCTTGGTCGCGGCTGCCGAGCTGCGTGTCCCTCCAGCCGGGCGGGATGGGACCCGCCGGAGCTTTTTGCACAATTTCCTGGGTTATTTCAAGCTGTCGGGAAGGTCCAGCCGGGGATGGGAGGGGCAGGCAGGGTTTTGGTACGCGAGCAAGGCTGCAGAAAATGGAAAAACAGCCTCGTACAAGCCTCCTCCTCCCCTGTCCCCTCGTCTTGGATCCGAAATTGGGGAAAGGAGGGGGGGAAACACCGTGACACCCCGAGCCTGCGAGGTCGCCCACAGTCGTGCTGGGCTGATGCTGGCGGGGCTCTTGGGGTGGGTTTGTTTCTTTAAGGTGTCTCCCAGAGGGAGGATCAGCCAAATGCGATGTGGCAGCTCTGGTAACTCCTCTTGGCTTTCAGCACAGCCCTCGCTGATCACACAACTTGCTAGTGAAGAAGGTACAGCTGTCCAGGCCTTGGCAGGGCTCCCCACCCTCTGCTCGCTGCCAAATCCTCGCTTGCTTTTTTTTTTTTTATAAAAAATTCTCCAGTTTCCTAAGAGAATGGAAACGGAGCAGCCTCATCTGCCTCCCAGCCCCTCCGATGCCTCCTGGACCTGCTGGAGTAAAGCCTGATGGTGGCACATCCCTACGTGGTACTGGGATGTTGGCAGCCAGGGAGATGGAGAGCCCAAATTCCAGGGCTCCTGTCCCGCTGTGAGGGTCTGGGGAGGGGGGAGCAGGGTTAAGGGCTGGAGTTCCAGCAGTGCCTGCACAGGGCTGAGCAACTTGGGCTGGAGCTGTGATTGGGGGTGGTTTGTCATTCCTGGCTCGGGCATTCCCAGCTCGCGTGGACACTTGGGAGAAAGTGAACCAGCTGGAAGTGGGGGTAAAAGCAAGCTCACCGCTGGGCCAACAGCTCTCCTGAGTCACTGCTAGAAGTGCCTCATTATCCCTGTTTGCACCTCAGTGGAGCAGCTCCAAACACCCAGGTCCCAAATTGTCCCAGCAGCCAGATTCCCTGCAAAGCTTTAGGCATCGATTCCTGGCCTGGGCTCGCTGCAAGAGCTCCAGGAAACCTTCCTCTCCTCCTCTCCCTCTTTCAGAAATGACCCCAACCCCCCTGGTTGTGAAATATTTTAGCCCCGTGTGCAATTTTAAGGATGTGCCTGAGCTACAGAAGAGCTGCAAGGCAGCCTGAGCAGTGCAGTGGATGAGTAATTCGGGGGGAGGGAGGGGGGAAGCCTATGGATTTCCTCTCCAGAAAGAGCTTTTTGGATCTTCAAACAAAGCAAATGTGGCTGTAGCTGTGTGAGAGGTTGTGTAGTAGCATTTGAATGAAAGATTAAGGAAAAACAGCGCTGGGGAACAAAAATACGTTTCACAGCTGGTGAAATTATGGCATTAGGAAACGGCTCCGAACGCGCTATAAACAGGAGGTTTCTTTTCTGGAGGAGCAGGGATGAGTGGGCAGATCTAATAATTGTGCTTGGGACTTGTAGCTCGGGCATTGCAGAGGGCATGAAAACCTTGCTAAGTGCAGCAGAAAACGAGCTAGTAATGATATCTATGAGGACAATAAACCAACATGGAAAAAGGGGGAATAGATTGGCAGATTGTTGTATTTAAAGCCGGGGACTTTTCTCTCTGATTCTGACATGGTTATCCTGAAAAATCATAGGATTCTGTGATTATGCACAGCTAAGGAAGAGCTATGGTTCTCAAAGCCGTGTCTGTTTCCAGCAACAGCTTTAAGATATTTACCCTTTTCCACTCATTGAGAGTGAAAGCAGTGCCTGGTTTACAAAATAACAGCGCTTAGGAGGAAAACTTTCGGGTTAACTCGGTCCCATTGAGAATCAGCGTGTTTTGAGCTCCCAAGTCACAGCTCAAAATGCTACGCCCTATCCTCAGCCCTTTGGGCACATGGGGGTTGCCTGGAATTATATTTTTGGAGTGACAGGGTCTTTTTGTGGTGCTTTCCACTACTGATTCTCCCTGGCGTGAAGGTGTAAAGCAGTGGTGAGTTATTCCTTTGCATGCATAGTAACGAGAGGTATTGATCACTAAGTTGTTTGATTTTTTAAAATTTCCAAGGGGATCACTGGCAAAGGGCATTTCTGATCTCCCCTCTTCATGAGGTACAAACTGTGGTTTAAATAGTTTAAAAGCCTGAACTTCTCTGCCCCAAAACCCAAGTGCAAACCCATCCCATCGCGGCGCAGAAGGTGGCGAGAACGCGGAGGCTCCGCCGCGCTCCAGCTCCCTTCGGACAGCAAACATTTCGGACCCATCTGGTATAAAACAGATTATTTTAGTGCTGGTAATCCCAGGAATCTATTAAACAGCCCTTTTCGTGGCCAGGGATGAGAAAGCCCTTGTAAAATGTCGGGTCGCTCCGTGCACAAACCCCCACGGAGCTGGAAGGGAGCTTTGAACGCGGGGTCGCGCCTGGAGCACCGCGCCTGCAATTAGTGCCAGAAATTTCCTGAGCTCATCAGGCAAAATTATTAATTAAATTAAAATATGCCAAATATGCCATTTTATCTAACATATAAAACTACAAAACGAATATGCTGCATGCATAGTGCTTTTGTATAAAAACGGGATTCTCTCATCTGGCCTGTTTTTATCCTGCGGTTTTATGCCCTGGTTTCTTACTGGGAAACTTCCATGGGGGTGATTCCCTGGTATTCCCAGAGGCACTGCTGTAGCTGAAAACGTGCTGCTTCCATGCAGGTGTTCCTGCACAGGACACCCATCCCATGCTGTGGAGCCCACTGATATCTTGGTGGGCGAGTTCGCCTGTGTGTTTGGGGGAAGAAAGACTTAAACTCACAAGAATTGGCAAAAAAGTGCCTGTAGGATGAGTTTGGGGGGGTTGTGGCATGGAGGTGGTGCTGGGCATCCTGGTGGGACACGCAGGAGAAAGACAGGGAGGCAGGTGCTCGGTTGGAACAAATTGAAAACCTATTGTCCCCACCCAAACCCCTTTGATTAATGGGTAATTAATGCATTTCGTTGCACCTCTCTGTCCTGAGCATATTCAGGGTGAGAGTTTTGTGCTGCAGGTCCTGACAGCACCCATAGGCTGATGGCACAGAGGCTTCTGGGTGAGCCCAGGTGGGCTTTGTGCAGATGGATTAAACTATAAACTCCTTTCTTGTCCTTAACAAGCTGGTTTGTCTTCAGTTACCATACACAAGCTGTTTGCTGGTTGCTTGGTTGCCTTCCTCCTGAGTCTACAATTTTATTTTTTTATTCCAAACATCCCCGTGTGTTTCTGAGCTTCCCCTCCCAGACAGGAATTCTGTCTAAGGAGCCACATGGCACAGAAAAGTTTGACCATGATGTGCATAAAATTTGCTACGAGGATCAGTCTTAAATGTGCATTTTTGGGGTCCCTCTGGCGGGTTAATTTTATTGAGGAGCTTGGTGTTGGGGACACTGGGTGTGGATGCCTTGGAGAACCCCCCCAGCCACCCAAAACACTGCTTTTGGTGTGAAAGCCTCTCCCTGGCTCCATCCCACCCTACCGAATTTTCCAGGCTGGATTAACTAATTTTTTTTAATAAGAGGCTCAGTACAGCCGTGATTCCCCCATTTCAGCAGAGCAATTGGGTTTATTTACATTTAAGCACAAACATATGATTTTTAAGGGAGGCCTGAACATCTAAAACCGAGGGCATAATCAGATAAATTAGTGCACGATGGTTTTTGGTGGCTAAATTCATCCAAAACCCGATTCATACATTTTAAAGCTTGTGTTTGGCAGGTCCAATATCTCTTAAGGAAATGGTAAAGCTGCTGCTTGGGGGTGGCAGCTAACAAGGCAAAACTATCTTATTAGGAATTCAATTAAAGCTAGGCCAGGCTTACTGGACCTCTTCCAGTAAATATATATCAAGCTGAACCAGTAGACATCTGTCTCTTCTCTCGCCCCCACCTCCTCCTTTTTCTGTTTTCCAAGCTGTGGTTAAAAGACGGAGGAAAGATGGGAGGAAAGAGGAGGGACTGTCGCTCACCGTAAGGGAACAAGGGTTATTTTCTGTTTTGGTGACCCTGTTTGTGATCTGGGGGAAAGAGTGGATCTGCCTCAATCCCATCCCTTGGCGAAACACAGGTGTAAAAAAAAGAATAAATCCCGAATCATGTCATTATAACAAGCAAAGCTGGCGGGAGAGGTTGGATCCAGGTGGATCCCAGCCCCTGGGCACGGACGAAAACCCACTGGCTGCTGGTTTGGGAATGAAGGATCCATGCTGCCTTTCCTGCGTTCTTTTTGGAGTATTAGATCAAAATACCTTTTCCACCCAAAAGGCTCAGACTTCGGGGAGAACCATCCGGAGAAGTCAGGGATTTAATCCGGAGAAGTCAGGGATCTGATGGCCACTTTGAGCTCTGTTATGAGCAGGGTTTAGGAGTTGTTGTCGCTTATTTAACATTTCTGTGGAAGCGCTAACAAAACCTCCCTGTCCCATTTCCACCTTCCTCCTGCAAGGAACCTGTCTCCAAATTCCTGATCCTGCTTTCCTTGATGTGATAGAGAAAGATTGGTTTATATTTCCCCCCCACTTCCCAAGGGAGAACCCTCGGTTAGCAGTAAGGTTCTGCTGAACACTGAAAACCTCGGACTCTAAGGGTGGCAGATCACGAATAAAATTCCAAGAGGGATCCTCTGTTTTACCAGTCAACCCACAAAATGCCCACTTTAAGGCAGGAGGAGAAGCACATCCCGAAGAGCTCCCAGAGCCCTGATTCCCACAACTGGAAGGAGAAGGACAAGGGCATTGGGGCTGGGTGGACTGGCTGGGTCCGGTGTGGAAGTGGTTAAAGGGATGGCTATGAGGGTAAGGGCTGCCTTGCCTTGATTTATGGGCTGGCTGAGTTAATTTGCTATTTGTGTGTGATTAGTCGTTGTTGCTGAGTGGTCATCTTCCACAACTACAAATCTAATTAATGCTGGCATGCCAAGTGTTGGTTTGGGCTTTTTTTTTTTTTTTTTTTTTTTAAAATCCTGGGCAAATATTTCTACTGTTTTAATTCTTGAGAACGAATCATTAATTAGTACGAGTCTGCTAATATCCAGCTGGCGGGTCTCTTGGTGTTCCTCACTTCCAAATTTGCCTAAAGAAGTAAATCAGGAGCTGTGGTGACTCTCCAAGTCACCCCGAGCAACCCACTGAGGTGTCTGGTGGGATCAGCAGCTTGCAAGGAGCAGCTTCATTTTAATCAGCTTTTTTTTCCCCCACCCTTCCCAGTTTTCTGCAAAACCTGGGAAGAGAGGTTAAAAAGCTCCCTGAAATATCTGCTTTGCCCCACCAGCTGTAATTCCCTGATGGCATTTCGAGCTCGCTCTCTGTGTTTCGGGATTGTGATGCCGTCCCTCTCCATGTTCACGGCCTCATCAAACCATTCCTACGGCTCTCCAGCAACACATAAATTCTGGAGATTTTGGGCTCGGAGATTTCAAAGTCGTGCTGAAGCACATGGAAATGATTCTCGGGGCTACGGCTATAAAAATAATTATATTGCCGGGGGAAGGAGTGACATGAAATGTCCCCAAAAGAGATTTCAGCGGTGGTTACAGGATCTGTCCCAGCTCTGTGAGAGCCTGCTGTGATCTCCAGGGCTAATTTATCACTGCTACCTACAACTCCAGGAAATCTGCCCCCCAAAAAGCACTAAAGGCAGGAATGTGAGGGGAGGTTGCAAAGGAGAAGCGTTTCAGTCTTTCGCTTTGTTTTAATGAGGGATGCTTTTAAAATCGGAGCCGCTCTGCAGAGATGAGCGGTGTGAGGATGACTAATTCGGAGACAAATTAGGTCTACTTAGCCGAAATGTCTGCCTCGACTGTTCCCTTAATGACCCTTCAACGCACATCTCTCCCGATAGGACTTTTCACCGCAGCCCTGCCTCCGGCAGATTAAGTAATAACATGTTTTTACCACTTTTCTAAGCGGTCCTTCGGATTTGATCCAGCACTTTTTTTCCCCCCCTCCGCCATGCGTGTCTCCAGCTCTTTATGATGGGTAATTCATTTCTTTGCGTCTAGCCCCTGGCAGATTTGTCTCTTTCCATGTCTTCCTGCTCCGGAGCATTTCCCTTGCACCCTCTTTTTCAAAGATCCCCGAGCCCGGAGCGTTTTTTTGGCTGACTCTGCAGCGTGTTTGGTGTCTGCTGGGTAAAACAGATTTATCCTTTCCCGAGGAGAGACACGAACGTAAACAGAGGATCCGAAATGCATTTTGCTTGGGCTTTTTAAATGCGCTGAGATGACCCCCC